>OX336372.1:44458304-44988592 GCA_946902895.1 Fragum fragum
GGCGGAGCTCTCAGCAGTTACGACCTTTATCCTTGCACTATCCCCCTTAACAACCAACCGTCTTCGGGGGGGGGGGGGGGGGGGGGCTCGCTCATATGGGCATTTGCTACGGTAGCGACGATAAATAAACGGAAATGGAAATACACACTCACACACGTAGTTAACACAATTGACAGGTCGCGACTGTCAATCAAAGAATCAATCGACCAATCAAATAATTGATTTAAACCGGAGGTTAACTTTGAAATCCAACATTAATCGACACTTATGAAGCATTTTGTAAGTTTGGCGACTGAAACGGCGTAACTACAGCTTCTTCAAAGTGTGACAAAGTTTAAGCATTTTCAAAAAAGGGGGAGGGAGAAAAACAAGGCTGCCTCGATCAAAAATGCTCAGATATCGATGTGCGACAAAAATATCGAATCTAAAAGCTCATTCAAACTGTTGTAACAATGCTATAGTCAACTACCTACACTATAAATCTAACACAATGTCGATACTCAATTCATTATCAGACGATAAGATTTTAGACTAGTCCAAATTGAAATAGTTTGCTGACGACCATTTCCTGTTGGTGAAATTCTAAAAATCCTATATTTCTTGGTAGGAAAACATTGTGGGAAATGAAGAAACTTCTTTTTTCTTAAAAGGCGTATTTTTTGAAGGGCGTTAAATAGCGGGATTGTATGGGAAAGGGGCAATATAATACGTGCATACTATTTAGTCTCGTCGATCATAATCTGCGGGTCAGATTGTGTCTTGAGGACCAGTGTTTGTTGGCTAGCATTACTCTTACTAAACGAAACACCCCATTTCATAATCTACTCAGAGCTACAGATATTGGGCGTAATTCGAATTTTAGATTTGAATATTTCACAAATACTTGCTTAAACCCTGTGTTGTAGGCTCTTATTTGAATACCGCCGTAAAACCTGTGTTGTAGGTACTTATTTGAATACCGCCGTAAAACCTGTGTTGTAGGTACTTATTTGAATACCGCCGTAAAACCTGTGTTGAAGGTACTTATTTGAATACCGCCGTAAAACCTGTGTTGTAGGTACTTATTTGAATACCGCCGTAAAACCTGTGTTGTAGGTACTTATTTGAATACCGCCGTAAAACCTGTGTTGTAGGTACTTATTTGAATACCGCCGTAAAACCTGTGTTGTAGGTACTTATTTGAATACCGCCGTAAAACCTGTGTTGTAGGTACTCATTTGAATCGTCTCGACGAGACGGTTCAAATGAGTACTACAACACAGGGTTTCAATGAGTAATAATGATTTTAGAATGCTGTTACCCCATCTAGACCTCTACTTCGCTTCTTGACTTTTTACCAGATGAGAGTATTTTTGACTAGTCCGTGGTAAAAGAAGCTGCAGACGTCAATTCTAGCACATGATCGAGAGGTTGAGCGTCGGCTTCACGATCAAGAGGCCTCGAGTTCGAATCCCTGGAGCGGCTATCGATCTTGGTTATGTGATTGACTCATATAATCAGCGCGAGCACCGGTGTTTTCTCGAAGTAGAAGAGTCGAGGGGAGTTGATTACAGTGTGGGGAGCTTGTTTCAAAATAGATGTAATTAACTTTAAATTGTTGAACATCTAAAAAACAAAACTCCCTATCTTTCAGGGTAGAAAACATTGTGGGAAATAAAGAAATTACCTGTCACGAGCAATGTTTATATTTTTCCAAACATTTTCTTTGGGTTTCTTCTATAGGTTTGGAGAAAGCGTCGTCGTGTGTGAATGGGTTAATCAATGTTCTGTTTTTGAACTGCCTATAAGTTATAAGGTCGGGATTTTTTAACCCTTGTCATGCTGTATAAATTACCTGACTGAATTGCTGTCAAATCAAAGGGCTGAAAGCACTGATGGAACTTGCAGCTCAAAAATCAAGATATTTTTTTTTTTTTTTTTTAGAAATCAACTTCATAAGCAACTCTAGCAGGAAAAGTACAAACAGGAGGTATGGACTAAGATCAGCCTGCACATAACTGCAGTCTGATCTTAGTCTACACCTCCTGCCCAAACCGGAATATTCCGCATTCAGCATGACAAGGGTTAATATTCAAGGGGTTGAATAAACCGAACAGAACAGAAGGCGTTTGAACCAGGTACAAAAGGGTACAATAAGGTCAATACACATAAATAAACTGGATAAACAAAGAATTGTTAAAAGAATGATTTGGACCATGAACACTGGATGTGTCGACGATTTCTATTCTATTAAGCAGTCAGTAACATGAAGTATAATATAAATACGCCATAAAAACTATCTAATATGTAATGCATAACCATCACAGTGTTATGTACAGTGACGAGTTTTTGTCACAAATAATATCTTTGCCAATAATGATGTCATCCTACGTCTAAATATAGAATTTCCTTATTTTCTTAACGGTGACGGTTACTCACCACATTGAAAATTTAAACCTGTGACGAGATTTTATCACAATGGACGGTGATGGTTACTCACCACAGTGAAAATTTAAACCTGTGACGAGACTCATCACAATGGACGGTGACGGTAAGCCACCAAATACTCGACTGATGAAGTAACTGGTTGAAAAATATTCTGGAAATGGTTGGTAGTAGGGTTTATGAGAAAGACAAGCAGTGTACTTGATTTTTATTCGATTTTATTCCTCGGCAAAGAGTGTATTTTTAACACAACAGGCCTTCGTAGGCCGGGTGTCAAATTTCGGGGGTTCTATGGGTAGGTAAACGCACTGTAAGTATGGGGTTTTTCCCTCAGAACACGGAAGTTCAACTCTGGTTTCATTATTCAAAAAGCAGAGGTTACCTGAACATGTAATCAGAGCCTGTACTTTTCAAAGAGACAGGTAAATTTGAATACTTGTTATTGGCTAAATGATTAACAAATAACGAACCCTTTCTTGAATTTAACCCTTGTCGAGCTAAATAAAATGCTCCACAGAATTCCGTGAAAATCGAAGGGCTTAAAGCACCAATAGTTGGTTAATAATCATTTTGAAGAACAAATTTAGTTGAAAAGGGACAAACAGGAAGTTTCGACAAAGATCAGACTGCACAAATGTGCAGGCTGATCTTTGTCTTTACCCCCTGCAGAACTGAAATCTCCCGGGTTCAGCATGACAAGGATTAACATATCTTAATTGCAAAAGAAGGTTATAATGACATCGAACATCATCAGAACATAACAAGATTATGTACTTCAACGGCGATAAAATGTGAGGCCTGATCGAGATAGAGATCGATATCAGACGTTGTTGTTAACCCTCTCCTATTCAATCCCTGATTTTTAAGACCCTGTGAATTAATAATAAGAAAACAATGTAGAAATTGCTTGTAATAAGTAAAATTTCTTCTTTTTCCACAATATTTTTTTTCCTACTAAAATAAAATGATTAAGTTTCAAATTATATCCACTCTTAATTTATTTTCGTCTGCAAAACCTTTGAATTTGGGCAGGTCCAAAATTTTGCAGAACATCAGGAAAGGGTTAAGCAATGAAGTGACGGATTGCTGGCTCCGCCCACAGACCTCTAATAGGAAGTTAGACTTAGATATCTTACTAATTAATCTTACTATCTATTTCGACATTGGTTGTTAATCATACTCTATATGCATGTTTGTACCATTTCATCATAATCGTTTAATACTCTATATTCATGTTTGTACCATTTCACCATAATAGTTTAAATAATTACAGATCATTTTCACAAAACCTAGGCAACATTGTATAATTAACTAATCAGGTTTTCTAATATAAAAATGTCTTAATGTGCTACCACTGAAATAAACCTGCTATTGATGATATTATCATTACTACTTCTATATCAAACAGTGTGGGTTTTTTGTTGTTGTTTATTTATTTTATTTCATTTTTCAAAATGATGGTCAGTAACATGCAGTGAAAGATAGAATTTTTGGTTGCTTCGACAGATATTGAAAATTGCATTCTTGTCTTTTCTTCATTCGGCCTTTTTTAATCATTTTTTTTTTTAACGAAAAGGGTCCTTTTCATCCAACAGTTTTTTTCATCTGTACTGTGTTTGCCATGCTTTTTTCCCTCGAGACACATAAAAGAACGGTTTTGTGTGGGAATGACTTAATCAATTCTAGGTTAGGTTTGCCCAATTAAAGTAATTATAGGAGGATATAAACCATTATGTAATATCCTTTGTCATATAAATAATCTTGATAATTTGTTTTGGTATAATTTCCTCCTTTCAATCCCAGAATTCAAATACGTGACCTGGGCGTTTATAATTATTATATATACTTGAACATGTGAATCAACTTATTACATATCTATAAATAATTCTTGTAAGATATATACATTCAACACATACACAATCGGATAATCCGAATCTGCTAGTGTCAAATACAGCTCCATGTAAGGCAGCGTAGGATGACGTCATTATCCTTCTATAGAAGCCGTCATAATTCGAATATATGTAATCAGAATGGTAAGGGAGAAGGGAAATACCTTCTGAAATACATATTTTTTATTATTTCATCGAACCAATTTAATGAAAAATAGATATATGATAAACGGAATCTTACACTACGATAGATATACAACACCTCGTATTTGATTCTCGCTGCGGATGAATATTTGATATTCCACTCGACCTTCGGTCTCGTGAAATATCAAAATTTTCCTCCGCAGCTCAAAGCAAATACAAGATTGTGTATCTCTATCGTAACATAGCATTCCTTTTGTATTATTAGAAAAGTATTTGTATATTTTATTTAGGATTTTTTTTCAATTATTTTTCAAAGTAAGTTAGTGAGCATGTTAACAAGATTAATTTGTTGATTGAATGGGGTTAAACGCCACTTTGAACAGTATTTCAGTCATATCGTGGCGGCTGGAGCACCTAACAATGGATTCCTGGTATTTCTCACACCAGTATTACCAGTACATTCTCTCCTAGCCTCCAGCTGCTATCCTACTTTGGTTTACGATTATCCACCCATGTATTGGTGAGAAGCGTGCAAACAAGAGAAGTATGTTAGTTTTGTCGACTGATGACTGTTCCAAATTAAAAAGTGATTCAGATGACAATTCAAATTGTTTTTAATAATGAGAAAAAATCAGTGTCGTGCATGGTATAAACATTGTGAGAAATAAGAAATTACTGGCTTCAAACAATTTCTTCTTTTTCCTGGTATTTAAAATACCTATTTTCTTAGCATGTCAGAAAACAGTATGGGTGATCTCTGCTTTTAAATACCCCGAAGAAAAATAATCAGGGGGAACATGTGAGAAAAGGAGAAAAGTAATGTTTATTTACATAAAGTGACGTCAGTGTTGGTATTTTCACTTCCCGAACAACTAGCGGAATCCTGGATTCGATCCCCTGTCGTGGCAAGTATTCTTTCCGACAGTTGTCTCTCGCCAATGGGTGGTTAATCGTAAACCTAAGTGGGATAGCAGCTGGGGGCTCGGAAAGGATGTAGTGGTAGTAGTGGTGTGAGAAATACCAGGAATCGAAGTAAAGGTGCTTCTGCCTCCGCGATATGCCTAAAATACTCATAAAATTGGCGTTAAACCCCATTCAAACAAACAAACCAAACAACTAGCGTACAATTCCATTCGGCCGCGGAGATTATAGAAATCGCCCGCAAAGTTTAGTCATCAGCGCCTGTGCATATAACGGTCAATGCCGAAGATAAGTGAACATTTTAGGTGAAGAATCGGGTGTATTCGACTCAATCTCAAATTATAAACAAACACGAGTTGAAAACGATGAAACTCCACAAAATATGCTTTCCGAAAAACTTCATCAAAATCCCCCTTTCGTATATAGTAGGCTCTTGGTTGCTTTAGAGACCAAATAAACGATTGGTGATTTTAACCCATTACGAGACGGCGACATTTTAGACTGGTCCAAATTTAAATGAATTGCAAACGATAATTTAAAGTTGATGAAATTGTAGATTTTTACACATTGTTTTCCCAATTGTTTCTCTTGAGGGGCGACAAATAGCGTCATTGTTTGGGGATAGGTTAAACACGTTTTTTCTTCCCCGGAGGGAAGATCTCCCTTCAAAATCTTTGTTTCTGGGCGATCTCTGATGTCTCACGTTTCTTAGGACGACTCACAATATCCTCTAACTGTTTTTTCGTAATTTTGGACATGTCCAAATTCATAGGGGCAGCAGACGACATTATAAAGTGAGTACAATTAAAAAAGGAAACCATCCTTTATGATATGAAGTAATATGAGAAAAAGAAGGAATTGCCTTTTTTTAGCAATTTCTTCTTTTTCTACAATTTTTTTTCTGAAGTATTACACCACAGGAACGTAAAACTCAGGGATTGTTAGGGAAAGGGTTATCGATCGTATCGTATTTGAGACTATGCGTGACATTTCCAACCATTTCGCATGTGCGTGACTCGCACACATTGAGCTTCCTGGACAGCCATTCGGGGCAATCAGAACTTTCGTTGATTGTTTAAGGAGTCTTTGGGTCAGTATCTATCTACATAGCGCAGAGTGAAGACTCTGATTAGACTGTGCGGATGCACAGTCTGATCTGAGTCTTTACTTGGCGCACATGTGTAATGGTTGGAAATGTCACGCACGCGCTCATTTGTATTTTCAGGGGGATATTAGAGCATGGGTTGCCTATCTGAGAACCAATCCCAGCCAATAAACAAAGATAATCAGAACGATAAAATTGTCGAAGGTGAATTGGAAAGATATTCATCTAGAGTCACAGATGAAAATCATGGCATGATATTAGAATCTGTAACAATGGCAGACGGTGGTATTCCACAAGCAAATGACTCACCAAATAGAATAGATAATGGCCACCATGACAAAACCCTTCCCGATATCGATCTGTTGGGATCAAACGAAAATACAGCCATTGAATCA
Organism: Fragum fragum; assembly: GCA_946902895.1. Taxonomy (NCBI): domain Eukaryota; kingdom Metazoa; phylum Mollusca; class Bivalvia; order Cardiida; family Cardiidae; genus Fragum; species Fragum fragum. The sequence goes on from OX336372.1 coordinate 44,465,183, forward strand.
ACTGAAACTACAAGTGAAACGGGACAGGGAGGTGCAAATGATAAAGCATCGGAGAAAACTAACCAAAATATAGTTGAAGGAAAAAGCAACAACGACGAGGAAATAGCTAACGACAACATAAATGATGATCAAAGAAATAGTGCAGTTAAAGTTGGAAACAAAAGCAGAGTGGAAGAATCCATCGCGGATACAAACCTAGTGATAGACGATGGTAATGTGGGAGCAACTATCAAGGATAAGTTAGATATAGCAAGTGGTAATGCAGTGGAAGAAATGGCCAATTATACGGAGGGAGCAGATAGCGATAACGAAGAAGTGGAACCAGATTGTGAAAGATATACCTATGAACCGATAGATGTGAAGGAGGAAGTGATGCAAGAAATTGAACGTAAGCTGGAGCAATTAGAAGAAATTCCTGAAATATGTTACGACATTCCAATAGAGTGTTTCTCCGAAGATACTCAACATCGACTGTGTTATTATTTGGACCCTGAGTCCCACGTGACGGCTCATAGTGGAAAGTCCAAAGACTATTTGGGGTTCGGTGAGTGGATCGAACTTGAACCATTGTTCATGAAATATTTACATAGAACAATGATGAAGTTGAAGACTATCGAGGTTCTTGGTAAATGGATTACCTTTGACAAACGTCCTCATCCAACCATTCGCAACTTTGTTGAGTGTATGTGTGGAGAGGGTGGAATAGATCGACCGGATGTTGTGATGGACTTGGCTAAACATATCAGTAAGTATTAATACGGTTCTCCGAAAACTGCTTTACGGTAATTGCAATGTTGCAGTAAGTCAGTGTTTCTGTGGATAATCATAGATTGTAGACTGTTGACTATAAAATAAAAGTGATATTGTTCAGAGACAACTCAAATTTTACAAATGTGACTCGTATAGCAATAAGGTTTCTTCTAGAAGGAGCGTAAGGTATAGATCCTGGTCAGCCTTTCGCAGGCTGATAATTGACCAATCGCTGACCCCTCCCACTTACTTACTTCCGCTGACTTCAATAGGAAGTCCCACTTCGACTTTAAACGGCATTATTTTGCAGAATTTATAGACGGTAGCATAAAACAACGTTTAAGTCACCAAACCAACAAAAAGGTGAACAAAAATGGCGGCCAATGTTGGAGTCCAAAACTCATTTCTGTTTTAAGTGGACGATTTCATTCGTCAATTGGTCATTTGATTGGTAGCAACGATTGGTCATTTGTCCAAACCTTTTCCTCTATGAAGAATTTATAAATGTAGAATTGTACAATATCTTATGTCATTTTTTTTCAAATACAAAAACAAAAACTCTCTCTGATTGACCCCATAGGGTCCATATTTTTGGCTAAATATCTTGGTATTTAATCAGAATCCCTACGATATATGGGACAATTTTGATATAGAGTCTTCTTTTCGTCACCAACCAATGGTTCTACTTTTTTTACATGCTACTGGCCATTAATTTTTCAAAATAACGCTGTTTAAAATGAAGTGGTATCTCCCGTGGGAGTTCATTGGTGGGGCCAACGAAGTAAATGAGCGGAGTCCCGGTTCTTCAATTGCGCTACAGCGACAGGTGTTTCCGAGGGATACCTTATAACTATTTCATGCAGAATCTGTACATTATTGGACCCTTAACGAATACGCTCTATCGATGTCCAATTTAATCGATGGATCACGACTGTCACTAAAAAAATCGAAAAACAAAACAAACCATTTATATGGACCGGAAGTGACTTTTAAACTCCGTCATTAATATACTCCTCACAAAAAGTTTAGCAACAAGAAATAGTTTGACAACTGCATCTGAAAATTTTGTATTTAACAAAATACAAACAAATATTCTTTAACACCAAATACTGTGTCGGTGGGAATTTATTTATTTATTGTCTTTTTGGATAGAACACATTGTGGATAATGAAGAAATTGCTTGTTACAAGCAATTTCTTCAAATTCAGCAATGTTTTCCAAACCATTTTTCTAGAGGGGCGTAAAAAGGAGGGGTCGTGTGGGATCGCTTGTTACAAGCAGTTTCTTCTCTTTCCACAATATTTTCTAAAGTTTAAAATCGCAGCAACGTAAATACCCTGGTTTGTACAGGAAAGGGTTAAATATAAAAACATCACCGTTTAATACTTAAGTCGGAGTTCCTATGGCAAGCAATCCGTCAATGGCGTATTTTTTCGCTATATCACGACAGAAGCCGTAATGCAGATCTCGGAGAATTATTACACTATCCAAAACCAGCAAGATTCGTTTGCGCAAATCTTGAAATACAATAAATTGGTGTTCGAAAATCTTGATATAGGCCAATTTAAATTTAATAGCACTTTAATTAATGAATTAATTAAACGTTTTTATCTTGATTCATACCATGATAATACAACTCTTTCAATTTAAACAGCGTGACTTGAATTTTGGAAAAGTATTTGAATTTATCACGTTAATCAAAAGAACAGTAACGAAGCACGGCTGAGGCATTTCACTTTAAAGAAAGCAAAAAATGAACAATCTATCATATTTTGCATAAAGATGTACACTTATTTTTTATCTCGTTTATTTTCAGCAAAGGATGCGATAGCCTGGGTTCGAACGGGTTCAGAAGGTAAGATGAAATTAACTGTCATCATTGGGCGTGAAAATTGTCGTAACTACAGCTTTATTTCGATGACCATTTCTTTCAATATTGGTACAAATTTGACAAAGCCATTTTGTCACTTCCACTAACAATTTGTGAAAATCAACTAGAAAGTAATTATTTGAAATAATTTAGCTGTTATAATTTAATTTTTAGTTTCATCTATCAAAAACGGGGGTTCTGATTGGTCGAAAAAAAAGATATTCATAACTCCATGAACAAAAATTTGAGCACGCAGTAATTTTGTATGATTCCGCACAAAATAGTCCCATAGAAAAAAGTATCAAAATTTGTGAAGTTTTTGATTTTTTCGCTCGATGCTATTAACTTATAAGAAATGAAGAGATTTTTTTTCATGGAGGTATGAACCGAAAAACCTAATCACACTCATGTATGAATCCGCTTGATTAGTATTTCGGTTCATACCTCCATGAAAACAAAAAATATTCTCTTCATCTCTAAAATAAACCAAAGTAACAGAATTTGCTACAACAGATCAAAGGAAATTTGACTCCAGACACAGATAGATCAGGTGGGGAGCACGGTGTGCTCAGGTGACCTATAAAACTCACCAAGAATGAGAGAAAAATGAGCAAAATGATGTTTTTGGTATGAAACAATTTTTTCAAAGTTTATTTTAAGACGAATGTTTAGTTAGAAACTCCGTTTTTAAGTTACACGCTTCTAGTAAAATGAACGAATGTGGTTTAACGCCACTTTTAACAGTATTTCAGTCATATCGCTGCGGCTAGAGCACCTAATGGATTCCTGGTATTTCTCACACCAGTACTACCACTACATCCTTTCCTAACCTCCAGCTGCTATCCCACTTATGTATACGATTATCGATTATTTGGTGAGAGACAAATGTCGGAAAGAATATTTGCCGCCGCCGGGGATCGAACCCTGCCTCCAGTAAGCTTTTGCTCCAATAATTAAACCCTGTTTTCTGTCAATAGAACAATAATTGCATGGACTATCTAGATACAAACAAAATGGACAAGACCAGGATCGATAATTAAATGAATGACTTCTTTTATAATTTGCGGGCATTTAACCCTTGTCATGCTGTATAAATTACCTTACTGAATCGCTGTCAAATCAAAGGGCTGAAAGCACTGATAGAACTTGTCAAAAAATCAATAATTGTTTTTAGAAATCAACTTCATAAACAACTCTGTCAGGAAAAGTACAAGCAGGAGGTATAGACTAAGATCAGCCTGCACATAATTGCAGTCTGATCTTATTCTACACCTCCTGCCAAAACCGGAATATTCCGGGTTCAGCATGACAAGGTTTAAATCCCATTTCAATATTTCTGTAAATATATATCCTTATTTTCAGCATGCACTGCACCTCAAACAAAGACAGACAAATCGTGGCAGCTTACACGACATGATGGTGAGTGGAGTTTATTTTGTCGAAATTTGTTATCTGCAGCAGATATTGGCGGAATCAAATGATAGATTGACCTATTAAATCATTCATTTATACTGGAAGTGCATTGTTTAGCACCGGCATTAATATCAACAATTTTAGCATTAGGGCGTCTTAATTGACCAATCGCGGCTGTCAATCAAATTACCAGTCGACCAATGAAATCATTCATTTAGACCAGAGGTGAGTTTTGAACTCCGATATAGGGCTCAAATCTGGTTTACCTATATGTTGGTTTGGCGACTTAAATGTCTCCAACCAACTATTCTATCGTTGTTGCATGCTACTGGCTATAAAATTTCAAAATAACGCCGTTTAAAATCGAAGCGGGACTTCCTGTCGGGGTAGTTGGGCGTGTCCAACGAAGTAAGTGGGCGGGTCAGCGATTGGTCAATTCAAGCTGTAGTACGTCGTTTAAATCACCCACTTACGATTGGCTACTTATTACATATTCCTGACCATATATATTGTATAGAATCTTCGTTTGATAACCTCAGTCAAACTTCTTTGTCGAAGGTTAGTGGGCGTGGCCAGTGATCCGTCAATTGTATGTTTAGTTATATCATAAATAACTCTCACTCCCCCCCCAAGTGACTAGCTCAGCTATTTGGACAATGTTTTAACTCATCACCAGACGGAAAATTTTGGGGCTAGTCCAAATAGAAAGGAGATGCAGACGACGATTTAAAGTGTATAAAATTTTAGATTTTTTTTTCAACTCTCTGGACAGAAAACATTGTGAAAAATGAAGAAATTGCTTCTTTATTTTACACATTTTTTCCTAATTGTTATTCTTCAGAGGCGTCCAAAAGCGTCAGTGTGTGGGAATGGGTTAAGGAATAATCCCCACCTCTTCGATTGCGTAACAAACGTTAGCATTTCATGTGTCTCTTTCAAAAGTCAAAGTATTGAAATGAAAGTTAGTATGTTTCATATCTATTCAATCAGACGACATAGTTTTAGAATGTTTAAAACCAAAAGAAGTTGCAGATGAATAGTTTAATTCAGTAATTGAAAATTAAAAAAAAAAGTTTGTCATTTAGCGTACAAAAACGTTTTGAAAAATCGGAGGGGGGGGGCTCATTCCAAACACTTTAAGCAATTTTCCAAAAAGTTTTTCAGGCATTTTTTAGGTCGTGAAAAAGCAATTCTGATTGGTAAATGACCAATCGCTGGCCCCGCCGACTCACTCCATATACACCGGCCATTCACTCCAACTGGAAGTCTCGCTTCGATTTTAAACGGCGTTATTTAGCAAAATGTATGACCAATAGCATATAACAAGAGTAGAATAGTTGGGTGGCGACCTTCACGTCGAAACTACAGCTTGAATAAGCTGTAGTTACGACGTTTAAGTCGCCAGACCAACAAAAAATTATTAACAAAAATGGCGGCAATTGTTGGAGTTAAAAACTCATTTTATAGTCTACATCAATGGTTTCATTGGTCGACTGGTTATTTGATTGACACCACGATTAATCAGTTGGCTAAAGGGCAATAGAAAATAAACTCTGTTCGACATACTCTATATTCAGACCATGCTTCAGACTGTGTATTCGTCTCAGTTGAACTTGAAGCTTTTATAATATTTCATTGCCTCAAACCCATTCCCATTCAATCCTTCATTTTTACGCCCACAAGAAAAAAAGCTCTGGGAAACATTGTAGAAAAAAATTAAGAAATTGCTTGTATTAAGCAGTTTATTCATTATCGACATTGTTTCTATCTAAAAAGACGACAAAATTCAGAATTCCATCAACTTAAAATTTTCGACTACAGATTCTTTCAATTTGTACCATTCTAAAAGTTTTTTTTTTGGTATGAGAAACGGATAAATTCAGTTGGTCATGACGGTTTCGGGCAGATACAACTGACAGATCGCTGACCACGCCCACTGACCTCCGACAGGAAGTTCCACTTTGATATTAACCCATTCCCACACAATGACGCTTTTAAACGCCCCTCAATTGGATTGATTTAGAAAACATTGTGGAAAATGAAGAAATTGCTTGTTACAAGCAATTTCTTTATCATCCACAATTTTTTCTATCCCATAAGGCAAAGATTTTAAAGTTTTCATCTACTTAGAATTGTCGTCTGCAAACTCTTTTAATTTTGACTTTTGAATTTTGGAATGGGTTAAACGGTGTTATTTTGCAAAATTTATGGCCGGTAACTTGTTACATTAAGTTAAAATGGTCGACTGGTTGGTGACCTAAAAGTTGAAACTTTAGCTTGAATAAGCTTTTGTTACGACGTTTAAGTCGCCGAACCAACAAAAAAGCTTCATAGAAATATCGGATGGTGTTAGAGTTCGAAGTTCACTTCCGGTCTGAATGAATAATTTGGTTATTCGATTAAGATCGGCAATTCGTCAATTATGCACAAAATTACCAAAATATTGTATCAGCTATTTCTTACCTCAAATCTACCTGTCTGTCTCTCTCTGTCTGTCTCTCTCTCTCAATCGAACACGAAAAAACAATTTAACCTACAAGCATGTCGACCGTTTCTATGCGAGGAGAGGGTACAGACAGATGGCAACTCGATTATTTCGTTCCGTCCTTCCAGTGGTAACGGGTAAGAAGACCTACTACACCAGCTGTCTTGTGTATGCTGACGAGGATGAAGGGATGGTACAAATCATCACCAAGCTCTACAAGTCAGTGTCTACACAGGCGCTTTTCTTTCTACCCCAGTTTGATCTGAAAATAGGAAAATACGAGTTCGATACCACCGCTAAAGTTATACAAGAAAGGTAAGTGGTATGGTATTATTTTCTACGCTTTATTGCTTATCATTCTAAATAAAATCCATGTTCAAATTGCATTAAAATCAAAGGGCTGAAAGAACTGGAATTAAAGTCGTCGGATAGATATTTATTTTGAGATTAATATTATAAGCAACTCTGGATTTAAATGAATAAGAGGGTGGCTGAGGCTAAGACCAAACGGTACATATTATTTGCAGGCCCGTCTTTGTCTATACCTCCAGCAAAAACAGGAATATTTCGGGTTCAGCATGACAAGGGTTAATACCAGTGATTATTTGATTTGAATTGCTTAAACTGAAGACCAATAGAACAAGACATACATACCTTTTGTGACAATTTAATTTTTCCGATATTTTCCCCCTCCTTGTTAAAGTACTAGATATTCACTGAAATACAGAGCGCGCTACTTTTTCTATGCATTCTGTATGTAATTTACTTTTAGATTCGTCTATCAAGATTCAAGCGTTTCGATTGGCTCAATACTTCAATAAACAGAATTTCGGGCACGCAATTATTATATGTGTTTGCGTAAAAAGTAGATCCATATTTCTTTTTTTTTTTTATTGGCATTAAATCATGAAAATGAAGGAAGTAATTTTGTTTTCATTGAGATATGAACCTAAAACTTAATCATGCTGTATGAATACGCGAAGCGCATTCATAAAGCGTGATTAAATTTTAGGTTTATACCACAATGAAAACAAAAAATATTCTTAAATCAAATAGAAGTAAATCATTCTATTATAAAAAATCCGCATTGAAATATCTGGACTCCAAAAATCCTTCTAATTTTGATAACTGAAATATCAAATTGTTTTGACTACTAGTTTCGTCTCTGCAGGTGTGACGGACGAGTGATATTTATCCTATCAGAATATTTCTTCGCCTCGGAGGTGTGCAGATTTGCCGTGCAATTTTCAAGGGCAATGGATGCAGGTAAAAAGGCTTTCTTATTAATGAGACGGAGATATCATTTTCATATGAATACAAACATTTTTGCAAGTAAACAATTATGTGTGTGATCTTTTCGGTCGACAAAAATATACAACTGTTTTTTGTTGTAATTGGTTTGTTGTTGTCGTTGTTGTTGTTGTTTTTCGAACATATGAATTGAAATAGGTCTTAAATTAAAAATGATTGAGTGTCATAAAGGATAGAAACATTGCAAGAAAATGATAATTTCTTTTTTATTATATACCTATAAAAGATATGGAGTAAAACCTGGCTGTCAAAAACAACTCGACAGAAAAAAATCAATATTCGGCGTGTAGCAAAAAAAACGTATTCGTCGAGTACCGTTAAACACTGACTTCTTTTTTGTGTATTGACGTTCCGGGTTTTTCGGAAAGTTGGTTATTTTTTAGCCATTTAAGAGAATTTTCTTAATGTCATTTCCTAAAAGGTATATAATAAAAGGAATATTACAACAGTGTGTTTTTCTATTTGTTGCTATCGTGTTCTCGAATCGTGTGTAGGTATTTTTATTGGATTCGACCTTCGGTCTCATCCAATAAAAAATACCTACACACGATTCTCGAACACGATAACAACGCATAGAAAAAGACACTGTTGTAATATTCCCTATGTGATAAGCGGTTTCTCATTCTAACGCAATTTATTTTCATGGGGTATTTTTCATGATGACGACAAAAACTCAGACTGGTTCAAACACAGTTTATAAGCTGTGAATGACAAATGAAAACAAATAGATCTAATAATATTGTGAGAAAGTAGAGATTGATTGGTATCTATTCTCCAACAGTATTTTCTATTCAAATATTATCTTAAGGCGTGTTAAAATAAGGGATTGCGTGACAATTGGTTGTGATAGCAATATTTATAGTAGATGTTTTTCCTCCCTTTTACAGCAGCCGACGCTGGAAATCTTATTCCATTTCATCTAACAAACAAGTACGACCATGTTCCTAGAGTCCTCAAAGGCATTTCCGGAATTCGCTGGTTCCGAAAAGCTGCTCGTAAAATGGCATGGGCGACGATGACGGATACCATCCTCGGAGGACGAATGGAATGGGATCAATTCGAGTGTCTAAAACAAAGACTATTGGAGAACGTAGAAAACGAACCATCTATTTACCTCGGAGATCCGCCCTACGATGAGGACACGCCCTCTCCTGGCCCACCTATTGAAGTGCATGATCCGCCTCTAACAGGAGGATTAAGTTCATATGACCCGTCAACATATTTTGAACAATTAGAGAAAGAAGTACTTGCCTCTGCCAGATCAGAAGAAAGTACTTCAAAAGTTTCTAGTTTGTTGAAAAGAGTTAAAACACGAGCTGTGAACACATTAAATAAATTGTTCAAGAAAAAATCTAAACCCGATTCTGATAAATGTTCCGCAGAAGTTGAACGAGATGGAGATCAGGTCAATAAGAACCGTTCCCTGCCAGAAAGCGCTTCCAATACTACATCAAATCCGCCATATAGTGTAAATGAGTCCGGAGGGAAAGTGTACAGTAGTGCGGAAAAGGAAGCAATCTCGACCAAAGAGATCGTTGATGTTGAAGATGCAGAGGAAGGAAGGAAATGAAACTTGTTCCCAAGCAATGAAATAATAAAGGTTGCTTATCATGAGCCATTCGCCAATTTGGAAGTCAAAGCAAATTGTCGAAAAGACTGGTGTAGTTTTTAAAACCTTTCCTGTTTTGCAAAATTTTAGACCTGTCCATATTAAAAGGTTTTGCAGATGAAAAATAAAGCCGGATTTCATATAAAAAAAAACATTCAGAAGGGTAGGAACTATTATGGATTTTTTTTACAATGTTTTCTCAATTATGAATGTACAGGGACGTAAAAACCACGAAATGAACAAGAAAAAATTGAGGGGATGGGCTTTATATAGGTTGATTTGATACTAGAAATGAACTAGTAGCCAGAAGTCGTCGTAATTTCCTTTCAAACCTTGAACTTGTTTGTCTATCAATTTGGTAATTAAAACTGTGCTATTTTATTGTGTTTATAGACGTACTCGAAATGGTTGTGCACTTTTAGAACTATTATTTTTTCTTCATTAAAACCATAAATGCATTATTATTATTATTGATATTTCAAAATTTTGTATATATAGAAATGAAGTTTATTTTACGCTCGCCGAATGACGGAACGTATTATGGGATCAACTATGGCGTCCGGGCGGCTAGGCGGGCTGGCAGGCATAGTCATGTTCTTTGTTCGGGGCATAACTCTGGAACCTTGAAAAATGGTAGTTGTATTCATTGCATGAGTACGGGGTGCAGCGCACAAGAACCATAACTCTTCTGTTCTTATTTTTTTTAAAATTGTTGTCCTTTGTTGTTTATAAGACTTTGATTTTGTCCGTAGCATATCTCTGAAAATATATTAGGTATGACCATGACACCTTATGTGTGGATAGATTTCACCAAGAGAGAGTTCAGTGCATAAGAACTATAACTTTAACTTACTTACTTTTTTAGTTATTGCCCTTTGTTGTTTTCCAGACTTGTACTATGTCCGTAGCATATATCTGAAAGAGTAGAAGATATGATTATGAAACTTTATGTGGAGTTAAATCTCACCAGGAGGAAGTGTAGTGCACAAGAACCGTAACACTACCATTCTTATTTTTTGAGTTATTGCCCTTTATTGTTTTTAGACTTAAATTATATATGTGGCATGTCTCTGAAAGCATAAAATGTAAGATCAGGAAACTTTTCGTGTGGATAGATCTCAACAAGGGGAAGTCTAGTGAACAAAATCCGTTACTCTACCATACTAGTATTTGAGTTATTACCCTTTGTTGTTTTTCAGACTTGTTTTTTGTCCGTAGCATATCTCTGAAAGTATAATAGCTATGATTATGAAACTTCATGATCACAATAACATGCAAATGAACCATAACTCTGCCTAATGAGTTATAGCCCTTTGTTTTGTCAACATCAAGTGGTATGACAAATTTCCACCTTCTTTGAAAAGTAATCGTATGGATGTGTTGCCGATTTTGAATAGGAAGGGATGATCAATTAATTCGTAGGTACTTTACATATTTCCTTTATTTAGTTCCATTGTGTTATAAATTTCGTAACAAAATACGCGAATGAACGGCGAGTAAAGAACAAAGACAAAAAAAAAAACAAAAAAAACAAAAACAAAAAAAAAAACAACAGAGGCGCCTGAGCTCCTGATTCGCTCCAGCGACCTGCTATATTTATCATACAGGTGATTTTGTTTTCTTGACCCGTTACCAGGCGAGCAAATTTTAGACTGGTCAAAATTGAGAGGAGCTGAAGATGACAATATTAAAGTTGATAAAATCTTAGAGTTTTTCGACTTTTCTGGATAGAAAACAAGCAATTTCTGCATTTTTCACAATGTTTCCCAATTGTGTTTTATTGTCGGGCATCAAATAGCGTCACTGTGTGTGAATAGGTTAAATATCAGAGGTAACTCATTTAAGTGAGAATTGTTTATTTAAAATTACTTAGCAATTATCTTTTATACACCGAAAATTCTCAGTTAACGGTAATATTTTTGTCCTTTCATCCCTATGATCTCTACCTGAAATTTGACCAATCCTCGAAAGCAGTATTGTTAAACATAGGAAATCTTACAAGAGTCACCAACAGATATTCTGTTTAAATTTTTGTTGAAATCTGTGTAGTACTTCCTGTGGAGAATAGCATTTAATGAAAAATGCCTCTTGACCCAATCCCACACGATAAAATTTAAGAGTGTTCAAAATTGAAAGAAGCTGCAGACAACAATTTCAAGTTGGTGGAATTTTAAATTTTCTCGTCTTTTTTTAATAGAAATCATTGTGCATAATGGAGAATTTGCTTGATACAAGCAATTTATTCAATTTCCATGATGGTTTCCAAAGCCTTTTCCTTGAGGGACATTAAAAGGAGGGATTGTGTGGAAATGAGTTAAACAAGTGCACTTACTTCTTGATAAAGAGATTTAAAAATATATTCCTAGTCGCTTAATTTATAACCGAACGACAAAAGTTTAAAATGGAAATCCTTGGAAGAAAACTATGTGGAAAATGCAGAACTTACTTGTAAAAATCAATTTCTATATTTCCCACATTATTTTCCTGACTCTTCTTCTTGAGGACGTCAAAAAGCAGGATTGTGAGGAAATTGGTTTAAATAGAGGAAAGTCAGTTTTACTTTATTTTGATATGCGCTATTTTGTTTGTACCTTCAATATCTTTGTTGTTAAATATGATTTCTCCTAATATGTACAGAAAAGTAATTAAAAAAGAACTTTGCGATCACAGTCGTTGTTTAGTGCTATTCTTATGCATGGGATGTCATGGGTCGTCATGTCCTCTCCGGCATTTGTCTCTCACCAATGGAAGATAAACGTAAACCTAAATGTGATAGCAAATGGAGGCAAGGAAATGTTGTAGTGGTAGTACTGGTGTGAGAAATACCAGGAATCCATTGTAAGTTGCTCCAGCCCAGTTTAATACTGTTAAACGTGGCATTAACCCCATTCATTCAATCAATCGAAAGCTATTCTTTTGCGAGATGCTTTGTTCCGACGAAACTGTGCGCTTGTGGCCCATCTTTATTTACTGTTTTTGGTATAGTCTAGGTCTGCATTGATAAGCAGTAGCGAATGAATGGACATAGGCTGATGTTTGCTATAATTTGCTATGACGTATTCCCACACTATCCCGCTTTTGTACGCCCTGTAAGTTAATAAAGGCTAAGGAATGTGTTGTGAAAAATGAAGAAATTGCCTGTTTCAAGCAATTTTTTATTTATCTAGAATAGTTTCCTCCCCAACCAAAGCTTTTTTTTACATTTGAACCAGTCTAAATTGTGTCTGCTTGAAATAAGTTAGAACACGCAATAGATATATAATGAATATAATATAAAAAATCGCCACTGAAGTAATCTATCGTCATTATGTGATCTATCAATGTGCGTCTTGTCCCTTATATAATCAGGAATTTTGATTTTTAGCTAGCAAAGCGTCAGCTTTGATAGCTTAATTTAACAGACGAAATTTTAGGTCGTCTCAAAGTTCAACGAATACAAAACTGCCACTGGAGGCTTAACCACTAAATCCGTTAAATGCCTATGCCACTAAAAGTAGTTCTTAGTATTTCAGGAATATTGTAAACTCTTTTCAAATTGTAGCGAACTCTGTCAAAAGCACGTCATTTAACCCTTTCCCAATCAATTCCGCTTTTTAATCATGTGGAAAAATGTTTTGGAAAACATTGTGGACAATGAAGAATTGCTTGTTCTACCCAACAAGGGAAAGTGTTCTAAATTCAACCATGCTTTGCTCGATTACAGTACTTTCAGTACTTCGATTTTAAATCGAATTCTGGTAACGCTCACTTGTTAGGGGTTCTCTTTACAAAGGTACAAATCTCTAACCTCTTATCCCGCATTACGTGAGCGAATCAGCCTTGGTCAGGTGGGTCATTATCGCCGTCACATTTGCAGGATATTAACCCTTTCCTGTTTTAAAATTTTTAGACCTGTCCAAATTCAAAGTTTTGCAGACAAAAATTTGGAGTGGATTTAATTTGAGAAATAACCATCCAGTAGGGGTAGAAAATATTGTGGAAAAAGAAGAAATTGCTTGTTACAAGCTTAAAATGACGAGGACGTAAAAACCAGTGATTATACAGGAAAGGGTTAACCCTTTCTTGTTTTTTCAAAGAAACACACCTGTCCAAATTCAAAGGTTTTGGCAGGCGAAGATTCAAATTGAGTTAATTTGATAAGATAACTATTCAACAGGACAGGAAATATTGTGGAAAAAGAAGTAATTGCTTGTAACAAGCATTATTTTCTTTTCTTTTTTTTTCTTTTTTTTTTTTTTTTTTTTTTTTTTTACAATGCTTTCTCAATCATAAACTGAAAGTGAGGTTAAAACAGGGATTGATTAAGAAAGTGTTCAAGCTGTACCTAGATACTTTTTTATCGCACATTGATTATTTGAAAACCAAAAACTCGACGTCATTTTATGCATTGTTGTTATATCTAATTGCGTCTGGCCCCGTTCCAATTAATGCAAGCTCATATTCATATATTCGACGATCATGGCAATTTTACTAATCTCACAAGCATTAATAATCTAATCTTTAGTTTCGACTATCAAAATCGGGCGTTCTGATTGGTCGAAAAAGATTATTCATAACTCCATGAACAAAAATTTTGAGCACGCAGCAATTTTGTATGCTTCCGCACCAAATAGTCCAATACAAAAAGATATCAAAATTTGTAAATCGAGCGAAAAAAGCAAAATAAAAACAAAAAAAATCAAATTCTGACACCTTTATATGGAACTTTTTTGTGCGGAAGCATAAATATCGCAAAATTTTGTTCATGGAGTTATGAATATTTTTTTTTTCGACCAATCTGAACGCTCGTTTTTGATAGATAGAATTAAAAATTAAATTATATTTATATAAAAATTGACAGGGTTGTTCCATTGGTAATTCTACCTTTATTTTTCAAATGGTAAAAACAATCCCTAAAACCTGATTTTCGTTGCAAAGAGAGAGAGAGAGAGAGAGAGAGAGAGAGAGAGAGAGAGAGAGAGAGAGAGAGAGAGAGAGAGAGAGAGAGAGAGAGAGAGAGAGAGAGAGAGAGAGAGAGAGGGAGAGAGAGAGAGAGAGGGAGAGAGAGAGAGAGAGAGAGAGAGAAGAGAGAGAGAGAGAGAGAGAGAGAGAGAGAGAGATTGAAATCTTCAAAATTCTTCTTCTCTAAAATACATAGAACTTTGGTATTTCATATGAAACATCACCTAGTTGACGTATGTCAAGTTTGTTTATGTGATGTCTCTGAAGTCATATTTTAAATTCGTCCAAATGACCCTATTTTGAAAAGAAACATAAGGGGATCTGTAGGGATCCAGACCGATGGTGTAAATATTCCTGGTAAGCCTGTACCATGTTGATTTATATAGATGCACAATTTGTAAAGAGTGATCAAGGGTCCATTTTGTCTATACCTGTACCCTTTGGCTGCTCACTACAACTTGTAAATCTATAATGCCTATGCGGTTACATTTAATCTGAGTTCGGGTGCACTGACTTTTGAATGTTTCTTCCCTAAAACGAGAAGGACCAGAACTCTTAGGTTAAGTCTCCTTTTGTTTTATGTCGGCTCCACCGACAAGAAATTTATCCTTTTCTCGCAATGTTTTCTACCCTATTCGGAACTTATCCTTCAACCTCAGCGCGCTTTGAATTGTCGTCCGTGACACATTTCAATTTGGAATAGTCTTATAATTAGTCGTCTGGTAATAAGTTTATGTAGTGATGAAAAAGCCAATGATTAGATAACGGTCGAATACGAGATCACGAAATTCTTCAACTTTTATTCTTTCAGTTAATATATGACAAGAGTTATCCGCTCAGAGCAGTAATCCAACACAACCTTCTCTTTTTTAGTGGGTTGGGATGTGACTGTCCAACCTCAAGAAATTAAGACTTTAAAAATCATTATGGAAAATGAAGAAATTGCTTGTTACAAGCGAATTCTTCATTTTCTACTATGTTTTTTACCCAAACAAACTGAGTTTGTTTTTTATAAGATTTGTCGTCTGCAACTTCTTGGAAATGGGTCCAGTCTAAGACTTTGTCGTCTGGTAATGGGTTAAGGCTTTGGCTTGTGTTAGGAACTAAAAATCGACTGTGATCTGCAAAGGTGGCCTTTACACCTAATTAAAGTAAAAGTAAATTCAAACTCTTAACCCATTCACACACAAAGACTCTTTTTGGGGGTGGTGGGGGGGAGAGAGAATTGGAAAACATTTTTAAAATGAAGAAATTGCTTGTAACAAGCAATTCTTTCGTTTTAGACAATGTTTTCCTTGCAGAAACTTGAACGAATAAAAAATTTCATTAATTTTAAATTGTCGTCTGCAAATCCTTTCAATTTTGGACGAGTCTAAAAATTTGTCGTCTGGTATGAGTTAAACGATGTTTTCATTTCTTCCAGTTGTCAAGGGTGTCAAGATGAAATACACGTGTTGTCTGGCCTACGCGGACGAGGATGAAGGAATGGCTCAAATTATAACGGACCTTTATACCAAGGTGTGCCCGGGCTCCCTGTTCTTTAGACCCCAGTGGGACCTAAAACGGGGTCGATACGAGTACGAGACAACGGCCAAGGTGATTGAAGAAAGGTAGGGACGATTCAATTGACGGATCGCTGACCACGCCCACTGATCTCCAACAGGAAGATCCACTTGAATATTAAATGGCAATAATTTAAATTTTAGTTTCGTCTATCAAAAACGAAGGTTCTGATTGGTCGAATAAATTCATTCATAACTCCATGAACAAAATTTTGAGCACGCAGCGATTTTGTATGCTTCCGAACAAAATAGTCCCATACCAAAAGGTATCAAAATTTGTAAAGTTTTCTGTTTTTTCGCTCGATGCTATTAAATTATAAGAAATGAAGATAATATTTTTTGCTTTCATGGAGGTATGAACCGAAAAACCTTATCACATAATGTATGAATCCGCTTCGCGTATTCATACAGTGTGATAAGTTTTTTCGGTTCATACCTCCATGAAAACGAAAAATGTTCTCTTCATCTCTTAATTATTTGCAAAAATTTTGGTCATGTAACATGTAACCAAGCACTCATATCGTTGGTTGGAAATTTAAATGTCGTAACTCTAGCTTGAATAGGCTGTTATAATGACGTTTCAATCGCAAAACCTACAAAGAATGTTTAACATAAATTTTCGGAGTTCAAAATTCACTTCCTGTCTAAATGAAGGAGTTATTTGGTAAATGAAATTTTTGGATGACAGCCGCAATCCGTTATAATTTAATTTTGAGTTTCGTCTATCAAAATCGAGCGTTCTGATTGGTCGAAAAATTTAATTCATACCTCCATGAACACAATTTAGAGCACGCAACTTTTTTGAATACTTCCGCACAAAATAGTTCTATACAAAAAGGTATCAAAATTTGTAAAATTTTGCTTTTTTTCGACCGATGCTATTAAATTATAAGAGATGAAGAGAATATTATTTGTTTTCATGGAGGTATGAACCGAAAAACCTAATCACACAATGTATGAATCCGCTTCGCGTATTCATACAGTGTGATTAGGTTTTTCGGTTCATACCTCCATGAAAACAAAAAAATATTCTTTTCATTTCTTAAATATTATGACCCGCGAAAAAAGAACTATCCAGGAATTTCATAAAAAAAATTAAAAAGAAACAAACTTGGTATTATTCTGCAGATTAATACGGTGTGGGTAAATTGACTTTAAACTGCTCGATCTGTAAAGTAATTTGTGTTCTACCCACAATGTTTCCTTCTCGCATGAAATACTCTTTTCAGATTACAATTTCTCTCTCTCCCTCTTTATATATTTCTTTCTCTCTCTCGTTGTGGGTGTGTGTTACAGCAGTTTCCTATTTTTCGTAATATTTCCATCTTATTTGACTTTTTTTGCCTAAATACAAATTCGTCAATTTCCGCTCTTTCAACTATGCAATGTCGTCTGTAACTTCTTTCACATTGGACAAGTCTTAAATTTTGTTTTTGGATTAAGCTGAATATCGTAAGTGAGCGACCAAAATGTTGAAACATCCTATTATCCAAGCTGTAGTAACGAGCTTTTGATCGCCCATTGATGAAATTTGTTAACTGATCAGTCAGCTGTATAGTTTTAGACATGTATTTGTAACTATTTTGCAGGTGCGATGGTAAAATTGTTTTCCTAATTTCGGAGTACTTTCTAGCCTCTGATGTATGTCGGTTTGCAGTCCACTTTGCTCGCAATCTCCACCCAGGTACGGTATATCTTTATATAATTTAGTTCTTAGTTTCGTCTATCAAAAATGGGCGTTCTGATTGGTCGAAAAAATGTTCGACAAATATTGGTCGACAGAAATGTTGGAGTTCAAAGTTCACTTCCGGACCAAGGGCAAAAATTCATTGGTCAATCGAGTTTTTATTTGGCAGCGGCGATCTGTTAATTGCGCATGTCAGCAATCCATCAGATACTATTGTGCTTCAATTTCTTTACGAAGTGATATAAAAATCAATGGTCACGTGGTCCGAGGGAGATAAAAGACGAATTCGACCATTTCTATTGATTGATGCATTGTAACTACTCTCGCGCCCCTACAGTGTTATAGGTTATAGCTAGTATGAAATAATAAAATATTTGATAACATGATTAACAATTCAGAGGGAGATAATAGACGAATAATGCCTTTTCTATTGACTGATAACTGTTCATGCATCCCTAAAGTGTACGGGGTATAGCTGGTATATAATAACATGATATTTGATAACATGGTTATCATTTCAGAGGGAGATAAAGGTCGCATTGTGCCTTTCCTATTGACTGATAACTACTCCCGCATTCCTACAGTGTTACGGGGTATAGCTGGTATATTATAACACTATATTTGACAACGTTATTATCATTTCAGAGGGAGATAAAGGTCGCATTGTGCCTTTCCTATTGACCGATAATTACTCCTGCATCCCTACTGTATTACGTGGTATAGCTGGTATAAAATGGCACAATAATTGGTCTAGGGAGACTGCATGGACAAATCTACCTGGAGCTTTCTACTTCGATCAATCCAGTACGGAACGAAAAGAGGTACTGTAAAGCTTAATTCAAACCAATATACGAGGGTTCATAAAGCTATTGATTGCCTTAAATAATTCATCGATGAGCGAGCAGAATGTCGTAAATACAGCTTGAATAGAGCTGTATTTACGATATTTTGCTCCCCAAATTACACAGTGAAACCCGAATTCATTAAACAAGTTATATATAACAGTTCTAAAAAAAAACATTTCGCAAACTATATTGTGAGTATTTGGTAAGTTTTGTACCCTATCAACACGGAATATATTCTTATGTTTTTCTGCTAAATTAGCAAAATTGCCTCTTTATATCGATTTCTATATTTCTACCAAAACGTTTTACGTCTATGGGCCTTTTTACACGCCGTCAAATTTGGCCTTATATTGCTATCATCTTTTCCGTTCGTCCGTAACGACGTCCGTCAGTCCCAAGGTCCGTTAGTCCTGACATCCGACTGTCCAATTTCTTGTCAATATATCTTCTCATCCATATAAGGATAGATTTAAATGAAATTTTCACATAATATTCCTGGTCACCTGACATTGCGCATGTTGTCGGGATTTCTCCATCATAAGCACGTCACAGAAAAATGGGGCTTTATGCAAAATTTCTTGTTAACACATTTCCTCCAATATTTATGGACGAATTCGAATGAAATTTTCACAGAATGATCCTAGCCACATGGCCTTGCGTATATTATTTGGATTTGGGCCTTTTTAGGCTTCAGAAAAGGGGGGCTTAATGTTAACGGACGGTGTATATCATGAAAATGACTTTCCTTTTCGCAATATGACAAGGCATCGTTTCGCAATATGACAAGGCATCGGCTCAGATGCATTTTAAGATTTAGATCGAGATGATTATTAACTAATGCTGTAAGATGATAAAATGTTGAACGCGTTTATTTAACGCTCGAGCCATGGTCATATTATAATTCAGTTTAAAGTGATCGTCGCTAGTATCGTTTTACCTTGCATAAAATTTTAGCTTGAAATTTATATATTTTCAGATAAGAGATCGTGTTAAGGAAGAGGTCTCCACTGACACTAGCCGATATCTCGGCGACCCACCCTATGATGACAATATTGATCCGCCTAAGGAACCTATTTTTAGCGCCGACTCGGACGTTTGTAGAGCGCCATCGTTCGAGAATATTGATGTCGTCGACATACCGGTTACCCGGTTTGAAAGAGCCAAAGAATGGTTTTCGAAAAAATGGGAAAATATAACCAAACATTTACCAAAGCGATGGGGAAAAAGAAGAACCAGCGAGAGTATAAGTAGTAACATATCACTGAGTGATATCGTTGGTAATGGTGTAACACCGAGAAGTAGTTTTAGCAGCACTAACACCTTTGATACAGCGTCAAACGATTTGCTTTTGTAATACTTTACTGCTAAAGTAGGGCCTACAGATATTTCTTTATTTTAACCCTTGTTATGCTGATCCCGGAATATTCCTGTTTTAGCAGGAGGTATAGACAAAGATCAACCTGCACATAAGTGCAGTCTGGTCTTAGTGTACACCACCTGTTCTTGTCAATTAAACCGTTGTTGTTTATAGGGATTAATTTTCAAAAGAAATGTTGGCCCACAATCAAATTATCAGGTGCTTTCATTCCTTTGATTTTAATGCAATTCTGAGAAAGATGTTTAGTCAACATGACAAAAGTTAGTTTAAGTATGTTCAACAATACTGTAAAGAACCCACCGCTTTTGTATACCATAGCCGTGAATCGTCACATCGAGGCGATTCCCATGAGAGACCATTTCATAGAGTATCGTTAAAGAAATTTAATGAATTTAGAAAAAAGAGGGACATTGGCCCTAAGGCGCTTGCCTGAGTCAGTGCCAACAAATGGCAGAAAAGAGCAAAAATAACCGAATTATCAGAGGCAATCAAATTTTCACCAAATATCACGATATTTGAGCCAAAAACATAGACTCTAGAGTCCATACAAGTATTCCGATATTTGACTAAGTGACCTAGATTAGGACCTGATGGGAACATATATCGAACTTCACCGAGTTACAAAAAGACAATTGAGGCAAAAATATGCCCCCCCCCCCTAGAGTGCACACATTGTATATCTAAGTCTTGACCCAGTGACTTACTTTTGAACCCAACATGATCCAATATCGAACTTGACCGAGATATCATTCAAACAAACATTCTGACTAAGTATCTTGACATTTCAGGCAAAATGTGACCTCTAGAGCTCACACAGGGCTTCCTAAGATTTGACTTGGTGACTATGTCAAACTTGCCTTGGGTTTAATGGAGACAAACATTCTGACCAAGTTTCGAGACATTTAAGCAAAAATTGTGTCCTCAAGAGTGCATCGATTAGATCAGGGTACGATATTTTACCGCTGTTTTCCTGTCCGTCCGTCTGAATGCCTTTCTGTTCGTTTGTATGTCTGTAACTCAAAAACTTAACTTGCAAACTCAAGATTATCCTGTTACTTCAGTACAGTTTAAGATGCTCTGCTCATACTTGACACAAAAATATCTCTTATCGACACTTATTTTGAAAGGTTAATGTCATCTACCATGGGCAAGGTCACAAATCAAGGTCAGCTTTGTAAAAAATCCCATTTCGTGGGCATAAATGTTCCACGAACACATTATTTTTTATCATACAATAAAAATTGCTCATGGCAAAAGGCTCATGGGATCTGCTTGTTCTACCATAACAAAGTTGTGTTATTTGAACATTTGCTCATTAATTATGAATATCAGTTAACTTATCACCAGACGATAAAATTTGTAACTGGTCCAATTTCAAAGAAATTGCATATGAAAATACAAAGTGTGTGTAATATGACTTTTTTTCCTGAATGTTACAGAAAACATGGTGGGAAAAGGAGAAAAGACTTGACACAAGCCATTTCTCCTATTCCCGCAATGTTTTCCATAGTATTATTTTACAGGGGCGTTAAAAGGCAAGATCAGGAGAGTTTTTTTTTGTTTTGTTTTTAAGAGGCTATGATGCTAAAACCCAATAACACTGTTCTAAATTGCCATACTAACAAAAATGTTTCACACGAATGCCTGTTAATGTCTGAGTTTAAACTCCACTTTCGGTCCAAATGAATCATTTGATTGGTCGATTGATTCTTTGATTGACAAAGCGATCCGTCAATTCAGAATGACCTAATTTATCGATGCGCCGGAAACCCCTACTAATTCATCTATTCAAACCAACATTTTTCGTTGTGTTCAACCCCTTTCAATTTCTACCAGTCTTGAATTGTTTTTTTTTTTTTTTTTTTCAGGAATTGGTTTAATACTTATGTTGTCAAGATTTTGTCTTTCTTCAAAATCTATTCTGTCTTGTACTATTTCAAATTATGGCGATTTACTGGACATGCAGTCCTTTGATTTGTTTTCAATAAGGCTTCCCTCAGTGTACTTGTTTTGTTGTTGTTGTAGTAGTTGTTTTGTTTTGCTTCATACTCCAATAAAAACGAAAATATTCTCTTTATCGCTGAAGAATATTTTGATATTGAACTTTTGTTGTTGTTTTTTCAATGAAAACTGATATTCATTGTATCAATACTGAAATTTTAATAATTTTGTTTTATTGAAGAATTAAAAATACTTTTGCTTTTTAATCTTCGTGTCCTTTTTTGTACAATATTGATAAGGTACAGCAAAAGTATGATATAGTGTCACGTGAACATAAAGTACTTCAAAACTTAATAAAACTATGCATCAATCTATTACCATGCAATCCAGTATTTTCACGCGTCCAAGAAAAATATATGGGGAAACATTGTGAGAAAAGGAGATATTGCTTGTGGGCTAATAAGCTTTAAGATTTCGTCTGTTACATTTCATAAGAAACATCGATCAAAGGGGGCTGGAAGAGAAAGACAGTGCACGGTGACCTAATATTCAATTTCTAACGGATCATCAGCATTAAATAAGTGGGGAAACTCTCAGACCTATACAAACAATGGACATTTCTAAAAAAAAAATCTGGTATCAACCAACAACGAACCTGGCTGTATCCGTAAACTCTGACTGGCTTAATGAAAAATACTCATTTCGTAACTCGCAAAAGGTTTTCAGGGCCCGGAATCTGACGATATTGCCACAAACGTGACACTCACATTCATACTGAATTAGTTTGTATACAACGCTAAAGTCGGAAGACTTTGTGATCAAAGACCGCTTATCTAAGACCGTATATGTTTTATACGGATGCATGAATTATCGCGACACCTCGAATGTTTATATTATCCCGCCGCGTAGCAAGCTTTATCCGGATGTACGAGTTATCCCGATGCTTCGAATGTTTAATCCGGATGTACGAACTATTCCGTGGCCTCGAATGTAAATCTGAATGTACGAATTGACCAATCGCTGGCCCCGCCCACTTACTCCTTTGGCCAGGCCCAATAGCTCCAACAGGAAGTTCCGCTTCGAATTTTCACGGCGTTTTCTTGCAAAATGTATAGCCATTAGCATGTAACAAGAGAATGAATTACTTTGTTGGCGAGCTAACCGTCGTAACTACAGCTTGAAGACAAGCTGTAGTTACGACGTTTATGTCGCCGAACCAACAAAAATATTTCGCGCAAATGGCGGCCAATGTTGGAGTCCAAATCTGAATTCCGGACTGAACGAATAAAATAATTGGTCGATTGATTCCTTGATTGACAGCCGCGATTTGTCAATTATTCCAATGCCTCAAGATCGACGGTAAGGTTGTTGACCTCCGGTACAGTATACCCGAAAATTAGATAGGATCTAGGAGAGCTCAATTCGCTTTAGCATTTCGTGAACAAACAATTAGTAAAAAAAAATAGATTGAACATGTACAGAGAACGTAAAGTATCGATTCTGATCAGACTGAGATGCGATATATTTACCTATTTCTTGTGAAGTTCCTTTCCGCTTGACTTGTCACATATTGTATGACGCGCCACACAAAAAGATTACTGCGCGAGAGCTGAAATCAGCAACGGTCGTTGTCGCTTGAAATAGTTCCACTAAATTCAATAATCCCTTACCACGCGATCCCGTAATTCCGACTCATACAAGGGAAATAGTTATGGTAAATATTGTGGCAAAAATGGGAGAAATTGTTTCTTAATGAGTGGTTTAGTAAGCTATAGTAAAGAATTTTATGTCTCCAAGAAATGATTAGCTTTTTAGCTAGCAAAGCGTCATCTTTGATAGCTTAAGTTAACAGACCGAATTATGAGGCCATCTCAGAGTTCAACGAGTGCAAACCGCCACTGGAGGCTTGACCACTAAATCCGTTGCATGCCTGCGCCATAAAAAATAGTTCTAATGTTTTCCAGGAATGTTGCAAACTCTGCCTCTCCTAGGTATTTTAGCCCACATCGTGTTCAAAATGACTCTGATCTTCAAGAAATTTGCCGACGACAATTTCAGATTGTTGAAAATTCTAAAATATTTAACTTTCTACGTTAAAAAAATGTGGAAAATGTGAAAAATGAAGAAAAAGGGGTGTGAAAAGGAGGGATTGTGTAGGAATGGGTTAACACCTTGGTTACTTTCATTTCTTTATCATGGTAACCTTTGACATAGAAAATTACTAAACAAATCAATGCTTACAGTACTTTTCAGTACTTTGATCTTTCTGTCCCCGATATTTTTGTATTTTAGAATTAATGTCGTTCGATATCTCAAACAGCTGGTGTTCTTGAAGTAGACTCCACCACCCAAAGTACAAAATAATGTTTCATTTGGTAAAATCCATAAAAGCTTATTAAAATTGGTTCACTCAAATAGCTAAATTAGTATAGTTACATAAATCATTAAGCATAAGGGATCAGTAATTAAGTTCATTCTTGATACAATATGTGTTAAATCATTCATGAAATAAACTAGCAGGAGCGAATCTGCTACCATGGTGATGATGTTATACAAACTTAAACAAGAAACTTAATATTGCGTGTTACTGATGTTACTATTGAACTATGCCCTCAGTGAAATAGTCAGGGGCGGACTTGAGGAGCAGTCCATGTAAGGTATTATATACCGTCTTTTCTTTTTCCCTCATTTCTTTCCTTCTGTCTATCATTCTTTATTTCATTTTTTTCGTTCTCCCCTCTTTTTGCATGTTTTGACAAGACGAAGAAATGTCCATTCCAACCTAAGCTTAAATTAAATCTTCAAGAAAATGATCGTTAATTTTTTTTTATAACATAGGCAAATAAATGAAAATATTGGTATAAAGCATTTTGGTAGAAAACTAAACTGTCTTTTCCATTTTATACCCCGTATAGTATGACGTGGATATTAATCCTTCCCCGTTTTTGGAAATTTTAGACTAGTCCAAATTGAAAGAGGTTGCAGACGACAATGACAACTGTGTGCTATTCGAAATGAACCCATCCTATGTGGTAGAAAATATTGTGGAAAAAGGGGAAATTGCTTGTTACAAGCAATTTCTTCTTTTTCCACAATGTTTTCTCGAGTATAAAATCACAGGAACGTAAAATCCCGTGTTTGAACGGGAAAGGGTTAAAAAGTAATTTTGATCTTTGTTTGTCATCATTTCTCATACATCGATTGATCAGGGCAAAACAGTTTTAAATGCATTAAAGCATACATACAGTTACCACTGTTTCGCTCTGACTCATCTATATATCCCATATACTTACTTACAAAGCACAGTCCCGGTAACAGTTATACCTTTTTTACATAAACAAATAACCGAAGTCTTAAATTGATGATTTATTTGAGAGTCAGGTGTCTTTTACTTTTATATTAAAATTTATCAACCTTTTCAATTAAGTATTAGGTCCGAACACTTAACCATTTTGCAAAATTTTAGAAGCGTTAAAGTTCAAAAGTTTTGCAGACGAAAATTTCAAGTTGATTAAATTCGAAAAATAACCGATTAGTAGGGTAAAAATATCGTGGAAAAGACTGAAATTTGCTTGTTACAGGCAACTTGGTTGTTTCAAGTACTTTCTTTCTTTTCTACAATGTTTCCTCAATTATAAAGTCACATGGTTGCTAAAACCAGGGATTGAAATGGTTAAAGCCATCGCAGTATAGGTCTTCTGCTTTTCATGTTTTTAAATAAAATATAAACCTTTTTAATACATTTTGATTAAATCTTGTTGGTATTGATTAGAAAATGAAGACTAAGATATTTTTCGCATTCTTCGAAATGTTATGGGAATTTAAAACTTTTTAGCTGTAAAAGGCCTTATGATACACGGGTCTGTAAACAATTTAAACGAAGATTTCAGGGTTCCTTTTTGTCAGAAAATTTGTCGCTACGAGAACCGTAGAGCCTGTAATTATTTCAATTCATTTATTGGTGTTTCAGAATTACATTAAAGAGAGGAACAATAGTGTTCAATTAACACATACACTAAATCAACAATGGGTTTCAGTGAGAGCTCTATTTTAATCAAAGTCACACTCGGGCTTCTTAATTTCGCCCTTATTTTGCAAATACTTGCACTCGCCCTACCGTATTGGTACCAGAAGACAGTGGGAGATTCCAAATCGTACGGCGGGTTGTTCAGATCCTGTGTCAAACTCCTAGGAAAAACGACTTGCAGAGACAACGTGGATTATGATCTTGACAGTAAGTGTATGTACAATTGACCGATCGCTGGCTCCGCCCACTGACTCCTTTGGCCCCGCCCACTGACTCCTTCGCCCCCCGCCCATTGACTCCAACAGGAAGATCCGCTTCGATTTTTAGGGTGTTATTTTGCAAAATTTATGGCAAGTAGCATGTAACAAATAAATTAAATAATTGGTTAGCGACCTAAACGTCGGAACTACAGCTTGTATAAGCTGTAGTTACGACGTTTAAGTCGTCAAACCAACAAAAAAGGTTTAAAAAAATGGCGATGAGATCCGTCACATAATTAGATCCGTCACATAGTGTTCATGTAGTCTGTTTCTTCAGCTATTTTTCTGCTATGCTGTTCTTTCATAAATAATTATCATCTACATTTAATTAATCAAGTTCCTGGCCCATCTATTGAGGGAAAGGGAATGTCAATCAAAGAATCCATTGGCCAATCAAACCATTTATTTAGACGGAAAGTGAAATTTAAACTCCAACAGTGGCCTACATTTATGAGAAGAATTTGTGTTGGTTGGCGACATAAACATCGACAGTACAGCTTATTTAAGCTGTAGTTACGACGTTTAGGTCACCAACAAACAAATCTACTTCTTGTTACTCGTAACTGACCATAAATTTTGCAAAATAAGCCGCTTAATATCGAAGTTGAACTTCCTGTAAGGGCCCAGTAGGCGTGACCAGCAGAATCTGGGGGGGGGGGGAGCGATCCATCAATTAACAAGCAGAAACTGCACGTTGTATTTTTTTTAGTTATTCATGTATTGTTCCGATTTCTCCTTCGAGAAAAACGTTGTAACGAATTTCTTCAGTGGGCGACCAAAACCTCGTTACTACAGCTTGATTAAGTTATAGTTACGAAGTTTTGGTCGCTTTACGGCTATTAATGCAAGCATCAGAACGATAGCCGTAAATAATTAATGTCATTTCCATAACAACACTATCTTTCTGATAAGTCAACATGTTGCTCACAAAGGTATCAGTTTATTCAACAGCTTATTTAAGTATCGATCTTCGATTATACGAATTTTCTCCGTCATTAAGCGGTAGAGAGATCTTCGATACTTTGCTTTAACTTATTCGATTTTAGCGCGTGTTTTCAAAGCTAATTTCGCATAACGCGTTAAATAATTCAAAGATAAAAAGTGTTAACCCGTGTCATGCTGAACCCGGAATATCCCTGTTTCAGCAGGAGGTATAGACAAAGATCAGCCTGCACATGTGTGCAGTCTGATCTTAGTCCATACCACCGCTTGTCTCGTTAGGGCAACAGTTATTTACAAATTAAATTTTCAAATAATTACTAGCCAACAATTAGTGCATCCAGTGATGTCAGCTCTTTGAATTTAACCCTTTCCAACTCAACAAAATTTTAGACTGGTCCAAATTGAAAGAAGCTGCAGACGATATTTTCAAGTTGATGGAATATAAATTTTCTTTGTCTTTTGCATAGAAAACATTGTGGATATTGAGGAAATTGCTTGATAAAAGCAATTTCTTCATTTTCCACAATGTTTTCCAAAGCCTTTTTCTTGAGGGGGGTAAAGAGGAGGGATTGTGTGGGAATCGGTTAATGCAAATCTATAGAAGATTTTATTCAGCATGACAAGGGTTTAACAAGAGCGACGCCTTCGGGTGCCTACGCTCGGCTATTGAGTGCTGAATAGTGGATAAAAGAACAAAATACATCTAGAGTTATTCCCCTTGATAGTATAAGTTGTTCTTTTGATAGAGAACAAGTGTGCCAAGTTCAAATGAATGTCTTTAGTAGAACCAGAGATATTACAAAATGTCAAAGTTTTCGCACGACGACCACGATAACAACGACGAAAACAACGACGACGACACCAAGGCTTTAGCAATACCTCGGGTTTTCTCCGAAAACCCAGGCTAAAAATGAAATAGAGAACCCATTTTTCATTACCTACATTTTTTCTATCGTGTTTTTATTGAATTTTGTTGTTTTGGTGTTAGTGTGTGTGATGTTGTTATTGCTGCTTAAGTTGTTGTCTTTATGGAATGCTGTTGCTGAGGAGCAGAAAAATATTACGTCATATTTTTCAGTTAATTCAATTCAAGTAGTCATTTTAACGCTGCTTTTTTTAAGCCCTAAAGAAAAATGTTTATGGAAAAATTTTAAAGAGACGGAGAAGTTGTACGTATATGTTTTTCTATCTTATTTGGAATTTATTTTCTAATTTCGTCGTACTTTTGAATGCCGTCTACAAGTTCTTTGTATTTTGCTCAGTCTAAAATTATCTCGTCTGGAAAAGAGTTAAAGAATTCAAATATTGAGCAGTGTGT
Source organism: Fragum fragum (assembly GCA_946902895.1). Lineage (NCBI taxonomy): Eukaryota > Metazoa > Mollusca > Bivalvia > Cardiida > Cardiidae > Fragum > Fragum fragum. Next base: position 44,493,522 of record OX336372.1, read on the forward strand.
CTTTGGTATACGTATTCCCCTACCTCGCAAACCTGTTATCGGGATTCCTTTGAAATAAAGGCAAGAAAGAGACGTTTTGGATAGAGGAGAACATAAATTTGCAAGCAATTTCGTTGTATTCTATTTTTCTATGATCCTATCCTGTTCTATCCCATTTTCAATTTACACACACTTCACTCAATTTAGACCCTATTTAACCCTTTCCCGTTTTTTTTTTTGTTTTTTTTTTTTTTTTTAAATTTCAGACTAGTCCAAATTGAAAGGGGTTGCAGACAACAATAAGAAATGGATGCAATTTGAAATGAAACCATCCTATGTGGTAGAAAATATTGTGGGAAAAGGAGAAATTGCTTATCACAAGCAATTTCTTCTTTTTCCACAATTTTTTCTCAAGTATGAAATCACAGTGACGTAAAATCTAGGGTTTGTACAGGAAATAGTTAAACACTTACCCGTGTTATAATTGGTAAAGGTTATTTGATTCGATAACTTTTAAGATCAAATGAGCCCCAATAAGATATAAAGTGTCGGTTTATTTTAAAAGCAATTCGGGCTTTAGAATCGGATGAATCACGCCCATTTTAACCAGATTGATAGCTTATTGATTTGAAATTACACGACGGGACACAGAAAAGATTGAACAGATCAGTTTTTTTCTCTTTTGACCCTTTTATTCTTAGTTGTTTGTATGTATTGGGTTTAACGCCGCTTTTAACATTTTTTCGGTCATATCGCGGTGACTGGAGCACCTAACAATGGATTCCTGGTATGTCTCGCACCAGTACCACTATTAAATCCTTACCTAGCACTCACTTAGTTTAACGATTATCCACCCATTGGTGGGTTTATTCTTCGCTCTGGAACCCGCGTTTTACATTTGAAACAATTGACCAGTCGCTGAGCGGGCCCACTGAATTCTTTGGCCCCGCCCATCGACTCCGATAGAAAGTTCCGTTTCGGTTCTTAATGGCGTTATTTTGTAAAATTTACGACTAGTAGCATGTTCCAAATAAGAAGAATGGTTGGTTCGCGACCTAAACGTCGTAACTACAGCTTATTCAAGCTGTAGTTACGACGTTTAAGTCGCCAAACCAACAAAAATGATTCACAAAAAAGGCGGCAAACGTCGGAGTTCAAACTGTACTAACAGTCTAAATAATTGATTCCATTGGTCGACTGATTTATTTGGTTAACAGCCGCGATTGGTCAATTCTATATGTGCCCTAGGTAAAGGCTCGGATCAGCTTATGCGTAAGCGAAGTCTACCGTCTGCTCTTATGATAAATGATAGAAACTAATTTTGTAGTTCTTGTAGATGATCAGCGAGTATTTGGATTTTTTTTGTTTGTTTGTATGATGTTTGACGTCACCTTTATCAGTATTTCAGTAACATTGTGTCGGATGGAGCACCTAACCATGTGTTCCTAATATTTCCCACACCAGCACTACCACTTCATCCTTTCCAAGCCTCAGCTGCTCATCCCACATAAGCTTACGATTATCCACCCATTGATGGGAGACAAATATCAGAAAGGATATTTGCCGCGACCGGAGATCGACCCCTGGACCTCATGATAGAGAGTCCTACACACTACCAACTGCGACGCGAGTATTTTGAATGCATTTTGTACCTGTCCAGGCTGCTCAGTGTATGCACCACACGCACATATAATGTTTGGCACGTTTAGGATAAACATGTTTCTCGTTATTAATCCAGTGTTGACAGAATGCAAGGTTGTCCCAGCTAGAAAAGAATACGGGACCCATATAGGACCCAATTTGTAACTATATGGGTTCAATATAGGCTCCCCCACCCCCATCCCGTGCATCCCCGATAGGAAATAATCGTTACTTCTATGGACAACCAGTATGGGCCCCATCTGAGAAACGCGTGGGACCAATATGGGCAAGAATGAACCCATCACTGATCAATATGGTTCACACTTACCACTATGGCCCTATTTTGGTAACATTAGGGACCCACAATACCATAAGCATGTCCATCAATAACCCTTATGACTTCGAGATGCTGACAAAAAATGCACAAGAAATGTAAGCGTGTAATCAAATACACATATCCATATATAAAAATAAAAAGACATGTTGCGAAAACCCATGAACATCTGATTTTGTCCTACGAAAAAAATAACTACTGTTTTTCACCTCTTCTCAGTTGATAATTAATTCAAAGATGAAATGGAAAGAATATAAACCTACTTTTCAAACCCCAAAATTGAATCCAAATTTCGCCGTTTAAACCGCTCAATTTTCTGTCAGCTGTTTTTGTCGTTGATTTCGACCTACTTTCGTATCTATGTTGGTCCAATGTGGGTCCCACATTGATTATTAAGAACAATTTTCTATTTGTTTTGGCCACAAGAATATTTTATTCGAGAAATATAAGCTACAATAGAGATTGAAATTTAGATTTTTCATTTGACCATCTAAAAGTTTTATGGTATGGGTCATCGATGGATTCAACGTGTGCTAAATATCATATATATGGCCAACAATCGTCCCATACGGGCACTGAACCCGTTTTTACCCTTGAGGGGAACATTTCTGAAATAACCAGGTTTGTTGGTGCATAGTTCTAAGCGGATCTAAATTAAAAGAGGATGCAGACACCATCTTCTAAGTGACGAAATAAAAAAAGAATTGTGTCTGGAATAGGTAGAAATGTTTAGGAAATGTTATATGCTACGGACATGTTTTAAGACCCTAACTGTTAATAGAGAGGGGCAATCTTTAAATGACATCCCCACTTAACTACGCATTCTTAAAATGTTCCTCGAGTGCGTGATGTTGTTTCCTAGTTACAGTTGCTCAACAGGTAAATGAAACATCAATTTTCACGAAGGACGAGAAGTGATAATACTGCACAGCACTGATTTCTGAATAGGAGAGTAAATATATACGGACGCAGAATTAAGAATCAAAGTACTAAAGGTCCTGTAAACTAGCATAGCATGGTATAGTTAGGTAATCTTCTTTGTCAAAGGATATTATGATAAACAAACAAGATTAAAGTAACCAAGAAGTTAACCCATAACAACATGAAACATCTTAGATTGGTTCAAATTGAATAGGTTGCAGAGTACATTTTCAAGTTGGATGAATTCAGAAAATCTGTCCCTTATAGGTTAGAAAACATTGTGGATATTGAAGAAACTGCAAGCAATTTTTCATTGTCCAACTTGTTTTCAAAAAAAACTTTTTCTTGGGATGCTTAGAAAGCGGGACTGGGTGCAAATGGGTTCAATCCCGATCTTTACGCCCCTGTGAATTCATACTTGAGAAAATATTGTATATAAAGAAGAAATTGCTTGTAACAAGCAATTTCTTCTTTTTCCACAAAATTTTCTACCCTACTGAATGGTTATTTTTCAAGTTAAATCATAATTAAAATTGCGTCTGCAGAACCTTTAAATTTGGACCGGTCTAAAATGTTGCAAAACACGAAAGGGTTAAACTGCAAATATTCATTTTATCTTGATTGAACAATGTAGATTTTGTCTATAAACCAAGATTGGACATTCGGTTAATTGACTGTATGGGCTTTTACACCATTTTCACCAGTGAATCTTTTTTTCACCAAAGTGCAACCACAACATTCTGTCATGGCCGCCAGCTGCTTTTCCCACTTAGGCTCGCATTATATTTGTGTCGTCTGCCAACCTCTTCGGACAAGTCTAGCCGCCGTCATAGCGCACTCGGTAGCGCGTCAGACTCCTATCCTTCAATCATGGGATGTCATGGGTTCGATCCCCGGCGGCGGCTCATTTTCTTTCCGACATTTGTCTCTCACCAATGGGTGGATAATTGTAAACCTAAGTAGGATAGCAGCTGGGGGCTAGGAAAGGATGTAGTGGTAGTACTGGTGTGAAAAATACCAGGAAACCATTGTTAGGTGCTTCAACCGCCGCGATATGACTGAAATACTGTTAAAAGCGGCGTTAAACCCAACTCAATCAATCAATCGGACAAGTCTATCATTTGTTGTATTGTAAGTGATATCGAGTTTTGGTCAAACTATAAACTATACGCTTTTTTAAAAAAAAATGAACAAATCAAGACATAAGTGATCTATCAAAAAGGGCCTCCTGGGAAGTGCGAAACGTATTTATCATCGTTGTCAGTCTCTGCGAACAGCTCAGTCTGACTGGGGTCAAGACTTTTCACTCTAAGTAGATTTTCTTGTTAATTTAACCCTTTCCTATTTTGAAAAAAATAAGACCTGTCCAAATTCAAAGGTTTTGCAGACGAAAATTTGATTTGGAATTAATTTGAAAAAATAACCACTCTGAAGGGTAGAAAATATTGTGGCAAAGAAGCAATTTCTTCTTTTTCTACAATATTTTCTCAATTATACATTCACTGGGATGTAAAAACAAGGGATTGAACAGGAAAGGGCTAAATGGGATTTAACGCCACTTTTAACACTATTACAGTCATGTCGAGCATCCGGAGCACCTTACCATGGTTTCCTGGTATTTTTCAAACCAGTAATATACCACTACATCCTATCTGAGCCTTCAACTACTCATCCCACATAGGTTTACAATTATCCACCCATTGGTGGGAGGTTTACTTGCTGTTCAAAAGGAGAATACTTTGAAAGTCAACTGATTTTGAAAGGATGGTTTTAATACGGTTCTAGTTAACGACATTTTGATTCGATTGATGTCGTGTGAATGATATCGCATAAACACGATCCCATTCTTTTGTTGTTTTTCATGAAGTAAAGAAAGGTCTTTATTCAATAAAGATGGGATTTTCTGAGACGTCTCTCCTTGTCAAGATAGTTTTTGTGTTGTTAATAACGGGGTTAATTCTACAAATACTCGGACTTGCCCTCCCCTATTGGTACTCAGTAGAGGGAGATGATTATAAATATTATGGGGGACTATTTCGTTATTGTGTGGAAGCAGGAAATACAGATACGTGTAAAGAATATTCCAACCTAACTAGTAAGTATTCATCCGCATCTTCCTTTAGCAGACAAAATTTAGACTGGTCCAAATTAAAAGAGGCTACAGAAGACAATTCAAAGTGCGTTGAATTTGGAAAATAAGTGCCAATTAAGGTATAAAAAAGAGATATTGTGAGAAAATGGGGAAATGCTTGTTACAGCAATTTCCCTTTTTCCTCAAAGAGTTTTCCATAAAATAATTTCTTCAGGGCGTAAAAAAGCGGGATTCTGTGGGAATGGATGAAACGCCAATCAGTTTGTCTGGTTAAGACGAGAAAAAGTTCGTTGGGGTTCATCAAACGGATGTGAATACAAACGTTTCATTGGCAAGTGAAGGCTTCCGACCAGTAACATTAATGCAAATACAAAGAAGACTTGCGATAAAAAAAACACAAAACATTAAATAAGTTCTCACCATTCTCTTTCAAAGTCAAAAATGGAATTGAAATATAAAATACTTTCCTACTTTTCTAATAAAAGTTTCATTTTTACTTTTCATTTTATCGAAACATGGACAAATAAAGCATGTAATAAAACGTTTCTGTCCGAGTATAGCCCAGTTTACTCTTCCCATGCCATATTGTATTCTAAGCATTTTAAAGCATTGTTTCGAATAACAATGATTTTCCAAATGTAAAAGTTTCCAGTAATACTTAATCATTTGTCGTTAGGCGTGCAAAATCTCGTGAGTACAGCTTGAATAAATCGCGGCTGTCAATCAAAGAATCAATCAACCAATGTAATCATTCATTGAGACTAGAAAAGAATGTTGAACTACAACAATGGCAAAAAATTATGTGAAGCAAATGAGTTGGTTTAGCGATTTAAAAGTCGTATTTCAGCTTATTCAAGTTGAAGTTACGATGTTTAAGTCACCAACTAACCATTTTACTATTTATTACATGCCACTATCCATAAAATTTGCAAAATTACACCGTTTAATGATGACGTGGTTCTTCCTGTTGAAGCTCAGTTGGCTTGGCTAGCAATCCGTTAACCCTTTCCTGTTTCGTAAAATTTTAGACCTGTCAAAATTCAAAGGTTTTACAGACGAAAATTTAAAGTGAATATAATTTGAAAATCAACCATTCAATTCGTTAGAAAATATTATGGAAAAAGAAGAATTGCTTGTCACAAGCAATTTCTTCTTTTTCTACAACGTTTTCTCAATTATAATATCATGGAGACGTAAAAACCAGCGATTGAGCAAGAAAGGGTTTCTGTATATGTATTTCCCATTAGAGATTCCAAATTTCTTGCTCTTTCAGATGTCACTTTAATAACCTGAAAAGTCTGACTTTTAAGTATCCAGAGAATTCTTTTTGTATTATGAGCATTGACCAGTATAAAATGTGGTTTACATCTGTCATGTACTTGCTTTAAGAACTGGACACGGCGACGGGTTAAGATTTCTTCAAATAGTCGAGCATTTGAAGTACTCGAATCTTTGAAGTACTCGAATCTTTGAAGAACTCGAGCCTTTTCCTATTTTAATTGTTAATACTGTTCGTACATTTTTATTTTTTAGGTTGGTTTGAGGCGACGATTGCCTTCGAGATCCTTGGATTTATGTTTATATTGGCAGCCCTGATTGTGACAGCTCTCAGTGTATTTTTGATGAGCAGCATGAAACTGCTCAAACTTATAGGCTGGTCACTTTCTTTTACGGCGTGTAAGTACTTTATATCTTATACTGGTTGATCTTTATAACTTATAGGCTGGCCACTTTCTTTTACGGCGTGTAAGTCCTTCATATCTAATACTGGTTGATCTTTATAAAATATAGGCTTGTTACTTTCTTTTACGGCGTGTAAGTACTTTATATCTTATACTGGTTGATCTTTATAACTTATAGGCTGGCCACTTTCTTTTACGGCGTGTAAGTACTTCATATCTAATACTGGTTGATCTTTATAACTTTAAGGCTTGCCACTTTCTTTTACTGCGTGTAAGTATCTCATATCTTAAACTGGTTGATCTTTCTAACTTTTTACGCTTGCCACTTTCTTTTACGGCGTGTGAGTACTTCATATCTTATACTGGTTGATCTCTATAACTTTAAGGCTTGCCACTTTCTTTTACTGCGTGTAAGTATCTCATATCTTAAACTGGTTGATCTTTCTTACTTTTTACGCTTGCCACTTTCTTTTACGGCGTGTGAATACTTCATATCTTATACTGGTTGATCTTGATAACTTTTAGGCTAGCCACTTTCCTCTACGGCGTGTAAGTACTTCATATCATATACTGGTTGATCTTTAAAAACTTTTAGGCTGTTCAATTTCTTTTACGGCGTTTGAATACTTCATATCTTAAACTGGTTGATCTTTCTAAATTTTACGCTTTCCACTTTCTTTTACGGCGTTTGAATACTTCATATCATATACTGGTTGATCTTTAAAACCTTTTGACTAGCCACTTTCTTTTACGGCGTGTGAGTACTTCATATTTTATACTGGTTGATCTTGATAACTTTTAGGCTGGCCAATTTCTTTTACAGCGTGTAAGTGTTTCATTTCCAACTGTTCATTTTAATAGATAGGCAGGTCACTTTCTAGTAGGATCAAGCAGGGATCAACAAATGGTCTAACCCAGAAAAAATGTATAAGCATTCGTGGTCATTTAATTCAGAAAATCGCCAAAGATCGAAAAGTTTCGACCCTAGTCAGACTGCACAATACGCACAGTCTGATCAGGGGCGATACTTTTCGCACTTTTTACAGAGGGTTCTTTTTTAGCCTGATTCTCTAAATCTCATATTTTTCTCTTGGTCCTTTTGAGCATAAGAAATGAATCACTACCCTGTGGCAAAAGAAACGTGACTTATACCATTGACATCAGGTAAAAAAGGAAATTATGTTAGGCTTTTTTTTCCCAGAGTTATAAACCCTTATCACGTTGAACCAAGGATATCTATAAAAAAGACTACCACCAGCCTGCACATATGTGCACATATGTGCTCATACATGCAGTCGGAGCTCAATCTACACAGTTTAAAGCCAGGGTTGTTTATAAAGTAGTTAAGAAAGGAAATATTGACCCCGACCTCCTTGAAGCAAGTCGTTTCTTTGCGACCCTCGGATCGTAAATAGAAGTTATAAATCAAATGTGCTATAGATTAGGCGTTCAAGTCGCCTAACTAACAAAGATGCTTGGTATTGATGTCGGAAGTAAACATTCCTTTCCGGTCAAAGTAATCAATTTGATTGATCAATCGATTTTTATCAAAATCGATCCGCTAATTCTCCGATGCGAATTAAAGACTTTTCTCCGGGCAGAGTAACTTTTCGTCGATGGGCGACTAAAGGGTTGACAATGAAGCTTGAATAAAGCTGTAGTTATGAAATTTTGATAGCCTAACGGCGATATTCATAGAGTTTTGTTATATTCTAGGTGCCTTGATATTAATCGGGATATGTATCTATGGTGGTGAAGCTGATGGGACCTTAACAGAATACTCTGGAGCCTTTGCTGTCACAATACTTGCTGGAATAGTATGTCTCTCAGCCGGGATACTGGGTCTATTGGACTGGGTCGGATTCAAACTTTAAAAACAGGCTTAATTTAGACTGTGACATCTTTTTTTTTTTTTTTTTTTTTTTTTTGAGGGGGGGGGGCACCCTCTGTCTGGCAAGAGTTGACCAATCGCGGCTATGAATCGAATTACCAGTCGACCGGAAAATGCATTCATAAAGACTAGAATTGAGTTTTGATACATGGATAAATTTGAACTCGTCTGGGAAAAAACTGTATCAAACATATACGGAACTTTCTACATTGCTTTCTCAATTATAAAATCACATAAAATAAAAATGGAAGTTCAATATATATATATATATATATAAAGACGACATTTTGCTAAATTTGTGGATGTAAACATATAAAACTCGTCACTGTATACAATCTGAATAGTCACGGCGTTTAATTTGCCAAACCAACGTAACTCTCAATATAAACCTTGGCGTTCAAAGTTCTCTTTCGGTCTAATTGATTGATAGATTAAATGGGGTTAACGCCACTTTTGACAGTATTTCAGTCATATCGCGGCGGCTGGAGCACCTAACAATGGATTCCTGTCCTGGTATTTCTCACACCAGAACTACAACCACATCATTTCCTATAGCCCCAGCTGCTATCCCGCTTAGGTTTACGATTATCCGCCCATTGGTGAGAGACAAATGTCGGAAAGGATAAGTGCCCCGGCCGGGAATCGAACCCATGACATCCCATAATTGGAGATTAGGAGCTTGGCGCGCTACCGAGTGCGCTATTACGACGGCTCTTCCGGTCTAAATGAATAATCTGATTGGTCAATCGATTAAGTATGATTGCTTATCGCAATCCGTCAAATGAAAAGTATGACTTCTACATTATTTATGCCAAGAAGAATGGGAGAGCTCCGGGGACGCTACCCCCTCCTCCTTATTCTAACAAGAATGTAAAATGGGATTTTTTTCTTCTCTTTTTTGTAGAGTTTTGCATATAACTACTAAGAAAATCATCTAATTCCTAAGTAAGCCCCCTACAGCTTATTAAAGCTTTTGCCGCACATTGGCAATTCCATTTCATTTCTATTGGTATATTTGTTAATCATCGACTTCTATAATAATTGTTAGAATGACTGATATACACGTTTATTACAAAACTTGTCTTGTTTTTTATTAAAACTCACGTTACCTCATTTCCAAATAAGATTTGAGCGATCATCGACTCTTACTTAATGGTCGATTGAATGAAACGAAATCAAAAATACCTAGCTGCCCTGAGACATTTCCGGGCGTTTCCGATCCAACAGATAACTAAAGTGCTATGCTTAAAGGGAGAAAAACGTGCATTTTGATACACCCTATTGCACCAGTTTTTGTACAATTAATGAGATAAATCATGGGCCCTAAACCAAGTATGATTCACCAAATAGAATCAGAATTAAACTATTTTATTTTAAATCAATTAAGCATAAATCGCTGACGTGAGATTTTCTGATCACTTTCTGTCTGTCGCACTTCAACTGTCTACATTGTTACTAACCCATTCCCACACAATCCCGTATTTGTAGACCCCTCAAGAAATTAAGGTTTGGAAAATTTGTAGAAATTGAAGAAGTTGCTTGTTGCAAATAATTTCTTCGTCATGAACAATACTTTCAAACCCAAAAGATATTCTTTTTTATTTCTATTTTTAATTTCATCAACTTGAAATCCTTGTCTATAGGGTCTCTCGATTTGGACCACTTTAGAGCTTTGTCGTCTAGTAAAGGATCAAATTTCTTACAGAACTGATGCCTTTTTGAATCTGGCTTGGCAGAGTTTTGTCCATGGTGTTAAAAAATAAAAAAAAATAGATATGAAGAAAATTAGTAAAATGAATTAAAAATAAACTTATGATGCAAAATGATTTACAGATTGATATACCCCCTCCGAAATTCTCACATCTTTGATTTTTCGCTCATCCTATTGCATGCTAAAGATTAATGAACATTTGGAAACATTTTGAGACTAAAATGTCAACATTTTCTCTTTTCGCTTATTGTTTTTAGCTACATTTTAAGGTCCTTTTATGGACGTTTGCAAACTCTTTCAATTTAGATTCGTATGGAAATCGGTTAAAGATTAAATCAGTTTTCTACAACCAGGACCATGTGATCATAAGACGAATAAATTCCAAAAATAAACACTCTGCCTGTGGTCGCGAGCTTGGTGTAACCGTGTTTTTCTTTTAGACGATAGTCGGACGATAATGGTATACCAACTCAATGGCGTCGTTCAGATATTTTCGATCCAGGACCTTCGTTAGTTGAATATATTATTGGTATGGGCTTTTTTTGGAGTGTAATGTCGTACTTGATTACTTTATATTTACGACTTTCAGGCGTCAATTCGAGAACTGTACACAACTATACGTGGTCGGTGCGCTAGAAACTTGTCGTAACTACAGCTTTATTAAAGCTGTAGTTACGACATGTTGCTCTAGCACCGACGATATGATCCTGAAGAGAAAATAAACCTCCTATCATATCCGCGAACAAATATCTTTAAAAAAAGATATCGGGTCCAGTAGAGGTCAATCTAAGAAAAAGGATTTTGGCAATAAACATGTAGTAACTTCAATTACCATTCTAAAGCCAAAGAATCTATCCACAGTTTTTGTTTCACAATGTTTCCAAGCTATTCAGTCCGAGTGGTCTGACGAGAGCCGATATGACTGCAGCCACGGCGCAGATGGTAACTCGCCGGACTGTCAATTATGATGTGTAGGGTTCGATCACCGGTAGCGGCATTAATCCTTTCCGATATTTGTCTTCCACCAATGGGCGGATAATCGTAAAACTTAGTTTGATGAGCAGCTGGATACTCGGAAATGATGTAGTGGTATTACTGGTGGGAGAAATATCAAGATTCCGTGGTTAGTTACTCCAGCCGGCGAGATGGGGGTAAAATACTGTTAAGAGTGGCGTTAAACCCCATTCAAACGCAAACTAAAGCCGATTCATTTTGATCTGTCTTTTTAGTTTAAATGGTCCCCTAAATTCCAAAATGAAATAATTTAATATTTAGTTTCGTCTATCGAAATCGGGCGTTCTGATTGGTCGAAAAAAATTATTCATAACTCCATGAACAAAATTAATTAGCACGCAGCTATTTTGTATGCTTCCGCAAAAAATAGTCCCATACAAAAAGGTATAAAAAGATGTAGGGTTTTCGCTTTTTTCACTCGATACTATTAAATTATAAGAAATGAAGAGAATATTTTTTGTTTTCATGGAGGTATGAACCGAAAAATCTAATCACACAATTTATGAATCCGCTTCGCGTATTCATACAGTGTGATTAGGTTTTTCGGTTCATACCTCCATGAAAACAAAAAGTTTTCTCTTCATCTCTTAAATAAAACAGAGTGTCTCAGTGAAGAAATCTAAGAAAGTGAACTTTTATTACTTAATATTCGATTGACGGATCGCTGCTGCAAATAATAATAATAATAATAATAATAATAATAAAAAACATTTGACCATTCTAAGTAATCAAGCATTGAAACTTGAAGTGAATTGTGTACTCCGATATTTATGTGAAGCATCTATGTTGGTTCGGGGTATAAAATGTCGTAGCTACAGCTTATTCAAGCTGCAGTAACGACGTTTAAACAGCCAAACAAACATTTTGCTTTTTTAAGTTCCTGGTTATAAATGTATAGTTTGCAAACTAACGTCGTTTGATATCTCAGACAAACATCTTGTCGGAGATCCGTGGGCGTGTCGAGCGATTCACCAATTGTCCTATACACAGATCATCTTGCCAGCTCTTCACCCTACCCTGGGAGTGTTCGTGCAATCAAAAAGCCTACGGAGGCCAGAATATTTACTCAAAAAGTCTTTTTGAGACTCCCCTCTCTAGCTTACTGTGCCATATTCACATAACAATTTTAATCTATTAACAGATTAACGCAATCCTACATTTTGTCTAGTAGAAAAAAGCCGTGAGAATTTGATTGTTACAAGTAATTGCTCCTTTTTCTCATGATGTCTTCTACCGTATATGAACATAACAATTTTAATCTATTAACAGATTAACGCAATCCCACATTTTGTCTAGTAGAAAAAAGCCGTAAGAAAACGAGCAATTGATTGTTACAAGTAATTGCTCCTTTTCTCACGATGTCTTCTACCGTATATAATTTTTTTTTTCTAATACAAACATTGTATGAAATGTCGCCTGCAGCCTCTTTCAATGTGGACCAGTCTAAAATGTTGTCGTCAAGTAAGTGGTTACCCGGTCACGCAAAATGGGATCTCCTAGGTGGTGCAATAAGTATAAATCTGCTCATGCTGTGAAGGCTGACTAGAGTGGCAATTAATTGCTCTTTGTAGATTTACTGCATCCAGAATGGTCAATACGCCCGAATATACAGTGTATGTTCAATTTCCAAATCCTTTTACATCTGGATTACTCCCCCCGTTTAAAAAATATTTGTAATACTCATTTCCTTGTTGGATCTCTTTCGCCTTATAATCTCCATTTCTTTTGTTACATAAACTCAGTACACGTGTAAACATTTGTAAGGCTGCTTACCTTGGAAGATGCACGAAATCCGATTAACATCTTTGTTTGTTGCAATTATTACACTGAAATCCGGTAAATACACGTACACCGAACACGTTTTTTTGTGTGTGTGTGTTTTCTAATCTGACAATGTCACGTGTATCTATTTGTTCACGAAAATTGTTCAAAATCACGTGATCAGATTCGATTTAGCAAAATATAGTCTATTTCAAAATAGTTAAAAGCTATACCAGCTATATAACTAGTACCTTCGTTAAAACTCAATCCCTTGGTAGATAGCTAATCTAACTCATTCCCACGCAAACGCCCCGCGAGAAAGAAGTGTAGGAAAACATTGTAGAAAATGAAGAAATTACTTGATGCAAGCAATTTCTTCATTACCCAATTAGACAAAGATATTTTTATTTTATTTTTATTCATGATATATATTTACTTATTTATTGTAAATTTCACGACCAAAAATTGTTGTTCGAATTTGGACCAGTCTAAAAGTGTGTCGTTCAGTAAAACTTAAGCGATTCCCACACAATGAAACTTTTTGTCGTCCCTCAAGAAAAATGATTGGGGAAATATTGTTTTATATGAAGAAATTGCTTGTAACAAGCAATTTCTTCATTTTAAACGATGTTTTCTACACATAAAATTGACCAAATCTAATATTTCATCAACTAAATGTGTCGTCTGCAATACCTTTCGATTTGGACCAGTTTGAATTTTTTCGTTTAGTATCTTTGCGATCACAAATGGATCCAATGCAACCATTGTCTACCCTTGCTCCTGTTGTCAAAATTTTTTCAAGTTGAAATTGTAATATTTTAACAACCATTTATCCTTCTGCTATAAACTGTCAAAAGATCTTTACTCAGCTTTAAAAACTTGTTCCACTACATCCGCGGATTCGGATGGGGATCATGTGTCCTGATCTCTCCCCGGATTTGGCATAAATATGGTTGTTAGATTCAGAAAATCCGGGAATCAAAGTATCATATTCTCTGTGGGCAACCGAAATGTCTTAGCTACAGCAATTTCGGCAAAAAAGGTTGTAAGATTCAGAAAATTTGTAAATCAAAGTATCATATTGTCAGTGTGAAACCAACATGTCTTAACTACAGCAATTTCGGCTAAAATATGATTGAAAGATTCGGAAAATCTGTGGATAAAAGTATTATTTTGTCGACGGGCAACCAAACTGTCGCAAGAAAAGCATGGTTCAAGCTGTAGTTACGACAATTTGTCCATTAACTGACGAATATTAAATAACGCGTACACTTTCGGCTGGACACCCTAACCCTATAGAAATATTCTGGTTCCCCTCAAGAAGTGTTGGCGATGTTAAAACAGAAAAAGACAGCACGGGCACACAAACAAGGAAATTGATCGCCACATAGCATAACCGCCATTGCTTTAACCGTTTTCCCCACAATGACGCTATTGGACGCCCCTCAACAAAACAATTGGGAAAACATAGTGTTAAATGAAGAAATTGCTTGTCTCAGGCAATTTCTTCATTTCACATAATATTGTCTATCCAGAAAATGGAAAATATAAAATTCCATAAACTTTAATTTGTCGTCCGCAACTCCTTTCAATTTGGACCAGTCTAAAACTTGCCGTCTGATATTCGGCTAAAACGCGGATAAATATGCGTGTTTTTGTTTCTCCATTTGACGTCCAATATTTCATAACTTCAGAAGGAATGTCATAATAAACATGATTAAATAAACTTAAATATCTTTTTCTCTTTACTCGGATTTAAGCCTCACTCCATTTTGAGTAGCTTGAAGAAACTTCTATAATCAAAATTTCGACGACAATATTCTACGAAGAAAATGTCTTTTTATAATGTAATAATTTCTAATAAAGGGGAGGGGGCAAAGAAATATCATCTTTTTATAACCTAGGACTAAGAAATATTCAAAGTCATTGCACTTGATAAATGTAGGTAACCACATATTAAATTAAACTGTAGTTACGACATACTGGTGTCTGGCGACGATAACGTGATTATGATATTCAGTGAAATTTGGTTTTGTTCGTTTGAAAAAGTCGTGTGACTTGACTTACTATAAAATTGAAAATAAGGAGATATTTTGGCTGACTGTATTTCATCTTTTTAGCAAAACCGTTAAAAGTTGTCTTAACATAGCGGATCCACATGGCAGTCATTTAACCCATTCCAACGCAGTGACAAAACAATTGGGAAAACATTGTGTAAAATGAAGAAATTGCTTGTAACAAGCAATTTCTTCATTTTACGCAATGTTTTCTACAAAATGTTTAAAGAATTTAAAATTTTATAAATTTTGAATTGTCGTCTGCAACTCCTTTGAATTCGTACGTTTCACGCTTTATTTTGTTTGAGTTTTGTTTGTTTTGTTTGTTTATTCGGTTGTTTATTTATAAAAAAATTCGGCATAGGCAAGCCCGTGATCCGAGAAATGCATTCAACCACGCAACATTATATCACAATTAAGCACTATATAAAGTGTTTTAAACGCGAAATTCGCTGAGTTGAAAGGATCTCTCTTACTATGTTTGGCAAAATGGATCAAAAACGTGGAGAGAGCTGTTGTTTGTGGACCATGTTAGCGTTATATCTGACAGTGTTATGTTCGAATCTGTGTATTGGAGATACTATATCTTTACCCCAAACCACGTTTAACACAGCAAGGACTGCTGTGTCGATGACAACAACAACAGAAGCTAGTTCAGCATCACCGTCTCAAGGTATTATTATCATCATTATTATAATAATCGCGACTGTCAATCAAAGAATCAATCCACCAATTATATAAATCAATCAGACCGGAAGCGAACTTTGAACTCCAAATTTGATTGACATTTTTTGTGATGTATTCATGTTCGTCTGTCGACTTAAACGCCGTAGCTACATCTTATGCAAGCTGTTACAGCTTACTCAAGCTGTAGTTACGACATTTAGGTAGCAGACCAACCTTTTGTTGTTACATGTTACCTTTTGTTGTTACATTTTACCTTTTATTGTTACATGTTACCTTTTGTTGTAACATGTTACCTTTTGTTGTTACATGTTACCTTTTGTTGTTACATGTTACCTTTTGTTGTTACATGTTACCTTTAGTTGTTACTTGTTACCTTTTGTTGTTACATGTTAAAGGCCATAGATTTTGTAAAATGACACATATCAATATCGGAGTGAAACTTCCTTCAGAGTCAGGGGGTGGACAGCGGAGTCAGTGGGCGGGGACAGCGGAGTCAGTGGGCGGGGACAGCGGAGTCAGTGGGCGGGAACAGCGATCAGTCAGTTGACCAATCGCGGCTGTCAATCAAGAAATATATCGACAACCAAATTATTCATTCTGCCCGGAATTGAGATTTAAACTCCGACATTGGCCGCCATTCGTGTGAATCATTTTAGTTTGCTTGGCGACCTAAACGTCGTAACTACAGCTTATTCAAGATTGAGGCTAGGAAAGGATGTAGTGGTAGTACCGCTGTGAGAAATACCAGAAATGCATTGTAAGGTGCTCCAGCCGCCACGATTTGACTGAAATACTGTTCAAAGTGGCGTTAAGCCCCAATCAATCAATGTTCGTTTATTTATCGTATCTATCGTAGTATTTTCCTAGATATGCGACGCCGCAAGAAGAACGTTAGTTGTTACGGGGGATAGTTCAATGATACAGGACGAAAGTTAACTTAGAGCCCCACCTGGTTATTTAACATGTTGAATGTATAGCACCGTCGCATGTGGCCTCGGTTTAACGTCTCATACGGTAAACATTAAGTTTGCCAGTCGGGTTTAGCCTGGGGCTCGAACCCTCGATCTCGAGTTTTGAAGTCAAGTGCTCTACCAACTGATCTAATGGGATTTTACCATTTTGAGTCATTTTATAGAATTGCTTTGTACGAAGGAGTACAAAATAATTCCGACTCAAACTTTAAGACAATAAGTATGCATGAATTTGGATGACCTTACAAATATATTTTGAAAGTTTCAAGAGAACTTGATTATGTATTTATGGACTTCTTGGCATAAACAAGGATGTTTTGGGTAGAATTCCTGCGCAACCCAAGCCCCTTTTAAATAGATCCCCCCAATTTCGTGGGAAACGGTATACTGTTAAAGTTTCATCAGCATCGGATAATATGTGTCTACTTTATTGCAAAAATAAGGAATGGACGGACAAACGGACGGGCGGGATTCACACCATCGCAACAGCTGTTTGACCTTGTTTGCCTACAATATCTCATTTAGATTATGACAGTTATTGTGGGTAGCACTTCTGTATGCATGATCTAATTTCTTGGAAATTGGCATCTTTTTTTTTTATTTAAACTCAATGTAAATATATCTGACTCTGTTGAAATTATTCTTAAAACGAAGATTAGAGTTTTACGTGGAGTCCGCGCAGTTTGACATGGATATCCCCGCAAAGCAATCTTCGTTGATATGGTTTGTAGACAGACGACACTAATCCAGCTTACCATTCCCACACAATTCATCTTTTCCGCTCATCAAAAGATGGGAAAACATTGTGAAAATAAGGACATTGCTTGATACAAGGAATGTCTTCATTATTCGCAATGTTTCTGTCAAGAAAGTCACAGATTTTTAGAATTTCTATTAAGGGATAATCTATTATTCAGTCTTTTACATATTACATTTCAGGACCTACCACTAGCTCTACATTAGGTACTAATGTTTCAACTTCACTTTTAACTGGAGTTACTTCATCTCAACAATCAACGACAAACGCGACCGTTTCGTCTATAAACCAAGAAGATGGTTTAGACAAGGAAGCAGTTCACAATTTAGCTGAAGCTCTAAATAGAACTAAACAATTACTTGAACCAGTCATAAAAATAAACGAAGTCGAAAAACTACAGAAAGCAGATTCGAAAGATAGTTCGAAAAGGGCCGGCACATCATCAAGACTAATATCTGCGTTAAGTTCGTCTACCACAATAATGACGCCGACAACGACGATGGCTGTGGTGAATGGTACTGAACGAATCAATCCAAACAAAATAATCATTAAAGGTGTAGCTGCTCTCACAAGTCCTAAAGCGAGTCCTAAACGTGAGTATCTTCCATATTGTCTTTCTGGCTATAAAATAGACTGTTCGCCGCTGAAAATCAAAGAATCAATCGACCAATCGAGTTATTCATTTAGACCGGAAGTGAACTTTGAACTGTGAAAAAAATTTGTTTATTTGGCAATTATTATTCAAGCTGTTGTTACAACGTTTAAGTCGGCAACCAACTATTTCACTTTTTGTTCCATGTTACCGGCCATAAATTTTGCTAAATAACACAATTTAATATCGAAGCGGAACTTCCTGTAGGAGTCAGTTAACGTTGCCAGCGGAGTCAGTTGGCGGGGCCTTCGAAACACAGATGCATGCAACCAACGAGGACCCTCGACAGCGCTAAGATTCAAGCTTGACCAACACGAAATATTCTATGATCAAGGGGAATCTTCTCAAGCCAGGGTATCTAACACTACTTTGTTTCTTATGAACGAAGTGAAGTTAGATCCCTTTGCTTGGGTTAAGCGGAGAGAAAAAAATCGGCAAATTTACATAAAATCAAAGGACTGAAAGTCCTGAGATCGGTTTTGCTGGCTTATCAGTAGCCGCGCTCAATAATGAGAGCATTTTTCATCAATATGGGTGAGTAAATCGTACACCTAAGTAGAAGGAGCAGCTGGAGGCTCGATAAGGATGTAGTGGTAGTATTGGTGTGTGAACTACCAGGAATCCATGGTTAGGATCTCCACCCGCCCTGATATAATTGAAATACTATTAAAAGTTGCGTTAAACCCTATTCAATCAATCATGACCCATTACTGTTTACCGAAATCGCCATTTTGAATTAATCGCAACGTTTTCTTCCTAAGTGCGTGAAAATTTGTGGTTGTGTGGTTGTGTGGTAAAGGGTGATAAAAGGTAAAGAAATCAATGAAAGCTAACATTAAATTCTTTTTTCGTTGGGCATATTGTTATTACAATTGAAGTACTACGTTTCAAAGATATAGTCGAATTTGAGGTAAAAGGTATTTGATTCGATGGGGTTAATAGGCGCTTGAATCGCGTCTATAACAGGGTTGTAACGTGTTACATATACTGTGTATACGGGGTGTAATTTTGCCCAGCTCTGCCAGGTCAAAACACTAACAGACAGTTTACATGTATTCGCTAACTCCACTAACCACTGACCTAGATTCTATCTTGAAACGCGAGGAAACTATTTCTCTCATTTTGACAATTCATTAGACAATGTACCAAGGATATATTAAGTTTTAAACCATTTTCCTGGATATTCACGATTAAAAGGAGGCTGTTGGCATTCAGCAATTAAGTTACTTTCTTCATCAGCGATGAAACAAGATGGAGGCGATCACATAGATTTTCACTTCACGTTTATGAGCATGCGTGGAAATGAGCGGAAATGTGTGAGAACTTGTTTCCGGTTGATCGATATGAAATACCGGTTTTTCCTAAAAAAAAACTGCTAAAAAGATCAATAATGCGTGCAATGATTTTCGATGGGCTTTTTTGTTTCACTGTCACCCTGAGAACTATGTCATGGACTATGTCGTGATACAGCGAATTCCTGCCGAGGGGTTCCGAATGAAAACTCTTAACCCATTCCAACAAAACAAAACTTAAGACTGGTTCAAATTGAAAGAAGCTGCAGACGACAATTTCAAGTTGAAGGAATTTTAGGTTTTTTTTTTTTTTTTTTGTCTTATTCGAAAGAAAAAATATGGATAACGGATAAATTGCTTGATACAAGCAGTTTCTTAATTTTCCACAATGTTTTCCAAAGCTTTTTGTCGAGAGGCGTAAAAAGGAGGGATTTTGTGGGAAATTTCGTTCAGAAACATATTTTGTTGTAACACAATTCTCCGGGGAATGGGTATATCATGTTATAATTATTTATTCGATAGCTAGACTTAACTAATTAACCGAAAAACATTTTTGCACTAGAATTAAGCCCTTTTACAATAAAGGGCAATAACTCCAAGAAAAGTGGATGGACCGTAACCAAGTAACAAAATGGTGTGGGAAATGAAGAAATTGCTTGTCACAAGCAATTTCTTCTTTTTCACAATATTTTTCTTAGTATAATAACAGGTGGGCGTTAAAACCAGGCACAGTATGGCAAAGGGCTAAAACTATATAAAATGCAAAGCAGCAAATATAAGTTAAGTGAATGACTTATTGTGTGTCGAGGGATACGTTCAATGGGACAAACTCAAGCAAACATACTCTTTTTAATAAACCCTTTGACATACACACAAGTACAATTCTTTGTAAACATTACGTCATTGGACGTCCAAAATCGTGTTACTACAGATTCATTCAAGCTGTAGCTACGGTGGTTTGTTCGTCCACCAAACTATTTGCTTGTTTTGTCATCTTGAATACGGGGCTATAAGGACCACTAGTATTAGACTGGCATTTATTCATTGAACGATCATTAACGCCGCTTTTAACAGTATTTCAGTCATATCGCTGAGGCTGGAGCACCTAACAATGTATTCCTTGTATTTCTCAAACCAGAACTACCACTACACCCTTTCCTAGCCTCAAGCTTCTTTCCCACTTAGGTTTACGATTATCAACCCATTGGTGAGAAAGTACTGGCATTTAATCATTTAATACAAAACAATGCGGGCGTATTTTCTAGTACGTCACATTTTGTTATGTTCGAGCTTTAATATCACAAGCATTTGTAAATTGTGTACCTTCATTTAGAAAATGAAGATAATATTTTTTGTTTCCATTAAGGTATGTCCCTACCTTGTATGAATAACGCGAAGCGATTTCATACATTAATGTGATGCAATTTTTAGGTTCGTACCTTCATGGTAACTAGGGATTATTCTCTTCATTTCTTAGTATTCAATTTCATCAAGTTAAACAAAACAAATATTTCACTATTTTAAAGTAAAATTTTATAGATCTATCTTGTGCGCAAGCATACAAAATAGGTTCATGCTAAAACAATATGAGCAAAATTTAGCCAATCAAAATGCTTGACAGATGAAACTAAAGTTATATTGTAAAGTATTTGTCTTGCAGAAAAGAATTAGACAAAATATGATAGAAGGAAAACTAATGTTTGGTGAAAGTTGTTTTCCTTTCCCCACGATGCAGTCGTTCCTACTTGGGTCTATCTTTACATTGCTTATATCGTGCACATAAATTCTTTCTTTTCTTTCTTCTTTTCCAGGATCAAAAATTCCAAATATAGATTGCAAGTTACTGCGGAGGTAAGGGTATTTGTGTGCTTGATTTATCCTTGTCCTTACTCTGATCTATGTGAGGACCAGGCCATCAAACATTACTTTCAGACTTCTCCGTCGTAATGAAGAAACCGATCTTTTTAAAGGGAACAATTCTTAAGGTGATTTATATGGATTCAGTGTAGGATCAATATTTTCACATAACTAACAGTTGAAATCATTGTGGAAAACAAAGAATATATTAGTAAGCAAAGAGAAATTAATCACGCTTTCCTTATATTTCGACTCGACTTATCCTCTCATCAAATTTGAAAACTTCACCCACATTCATTTTTGTCTTTCCGCTCATCTAACGTTTGTACCTTTGCACTTGCTCATATGAGCGACGACCTAGAAATGCAGAAAAAGTGTTATGATACAGGACGAAACTACTGAGGAGTCCTACTGGTTCTTGAACTTGCTCGGTATAAATCGACAAGTGCCCCTTTGTTTTGCACCTGGTTAAATCACGAAAATGTTCGTTCATTGGATGACGACAGTTTTATCTTGGGGCGCCGTGTCTCTAACCCTATGCATCAGACGTAGCAACTGGCCCGGTCGGGATTCAAACTCAAGACCCTCGACAGCTATACGATCACGAGTCAACCACCCTAACCTTTGAGCCATGCTGGGCCCCATTTACGTCTGTTTAGCAGGTCTATTCGTCCAGTTTTACCAAGAGACCTAACTAGTTATATATATATATGACTTTTATTGATAACAGTATTCCTGTTTAACTCATTTTAACACAATCACGCTTTTGAAAGCCCCCCCCCCCCCGAGAAAAGATTTGGAAAACATTATGGAAAATGAAGAAACTGCTTGAATCAAACAATTTCTTCCTTCCCTATCCACAATGTTTTCAACTCCAATAGCAAAGATTTTAAAATTTAGAACAGCGTCATTTAATTGATGTCTGCAACTTCTTTGAATTCAGTCGACTCTAAAATTGGGCGTCTGATAATCGGTTAAGTATTACCGCCAAATCCCTTATTTTTTCCGACCTTGAAGAATAGTATTGAGAATGGAGAAAATACATGTAACAAGCAATTTCTCCTTTACCCTGCAACGTTAACTGTCAATCTGATATATGATATGTATGTACTGTGTTTATTCCAGAAGACGACTTCCTTTACCATTTAATTGTGGGTCACCGAGAATGGCGGAATGGAACTGACAGGATACCATCATACCAAGACAGACAAATATGTCCATTTTTGTTTCTTTGTTGTGTTTATAAATCTTACCGCAAATGTAAAAAAAAATATCACATTAAAAAGTTTTACGGCTGCTACAATCAACTTCTTCCCACTCCCTCATCAAAGAATAGACAAGGTCTGGTTTCTCTCTCTCTCTCTCTCTCTCTCTCTCTCTCTCTCCCTTTCTTTCTTTCTTTCTTTCTCTCTCTCTCTCTGTCTGTCTGTCTGTCTCTCCCTCTGCCTCCCTCTCTCTTTCTCTTTCTACCCCCCCCTAGCAAAGTATTGTGCAAAGTAGTGTGCAGTAATCTTCTTTGTCAAACGTTATCATGATAAAGAAGCGAGGTTAAAGTAACAAAGGAGTTGGCCCATTCCCAAACAAACCCTCCTCAAAGAAAAAAGTTGTGGAAAACAATGTGGAAAACATTTTTCTACATTGTTTTCTACCTAAAGAGATATATATTTCAAAATTTTCAACAATTTGAAATTGCCGTCTGCATCTCCTTTGAAGACTCTGATCAGAGTCATTTTGAACACGATGTGATGAAGTAAGCTAAATTCCCAAAGAACTAGTTTTTATGGCATAGGCACTTAACGAATTTAGTGGTTAAGCCTCCAGTGGCAGTTTGTACTCGTTTAACTTTGAGACGACCTCAAAATCTTGTATATCACAGCTGATGCGTTGTTAGCTAAAAATATGACTCGGCCATCAAGTCAAATTCTATATTTTCTCTGCGTTTTGATTATTTAAGTAGCTACCACACAGGCCCTTATTTTGACGCGTTGAAGAAAACAAGCCACAGAAAATCAATTTTTGAAAAAGAGAAATAGTATTAATTTCACAAGCAATTTCTCCTTTCACTCAAAGCTCTCTGCTTGGTTTGTTCGTTCGTTTGTTTATTCATTGCTTGTAGGTGTTTTGATTTAATCGGTTTTTTTTTTTTTTTTTTTTGTAGTTGTTTTGATTTAATCGCTGTTTGAACCGTCATCTGCAACCTCTTTCAATTTGACTAGTCTAAAAATTGTGTTGTCTTGTTAAACCTATTTTACTCGACCAGGAAGGTAATCAATAAAGAATAGATTGTGTAGCTCGAGATAAACCTTGACATAAATCCTGTCGATTGAGGGACGATCGTAAAAAAACAGATATTGTTTTGTTTTGTGATCCTTGTCAAGATGCGATCAAAATTTAGAAATCCTTTTTTTGGCCGTTGCCTATTACGAAACAATGCTATCACCTTACATTTGACATATACACACGCCCGAGATACGACCAATGTACGGTGCCTATATCTTTTTTTAGCTAGCAAAGCGTCAGCTTTGATAGCTTAAGTTAATAGACAAAATTTTGAAGTCTTCTCAAAGTTCAACGAGTGCAAACTACCACTGGGGGCTTAACCACGAATCCACTGAATGTCTACGCCAAAAAAGAAGTTCTTGCGTATACTCGAACATATTGTGTTGAAAATGATTGGCCACACGAAATAACTTTATTCAAATTGTAGAGAACAACTTCAAAAGCATGCTATACAACCCATTCCCATTGAATTCCGCTTTTTAAGAATTCTCCCCCAAAAGGCTTTGGAAAACATTGTGGCGTTGAAGAAATTACTTGTCACAAGCAATTTCTTCAGTGGCCACTATGTTTTCTAACCTACAAAAGCAAAGAAGATTACTAGCTTACAGTACTTTCAGTACTTTGATTATATTTTGAACATTGACCTGTGTTTTCCTGGCTATCCCTAATCTTAGGATTGGCGTCCTTTTCAGCAATTTAATACCAGTTATTTATTTACTTCTTTTTTCCAGCAAAACAATAAAATACTTCTCTTCATTTTTCAAATATAGCAAATTAATACACTGCCAACATGAAAATCAAATACCTTACTTCATTTTTCAAACTTAGCTATCCAGTCTGATCTTAGTCTATACTACCCGCATTTTTCTTTTGGTGTTGAGTGAATATTTGAACAAAAAGTAGATCTAAATTCAACTAACATGTAAAAGTTTGTGAAGAAAGGATAAATATTCAGCAGAACAAGTGTTAATAAATGTTCTCAAGTTCAGTGACATATATGTACAGAGGTATGCTGAAAATCTAAACGTGACCTCGTGATAAGTCTTAATTTCTTCGACAGCAGGGACTTTTTCTGATAAATAAGAGATAAATATATATACACTGATCGAAAAAAGATTAGCAAGTTCGGAAAAGATTATTTGAAGTGAATAGTTTTTGTTGTCATTCAGGTATGAACCTAGAAACTTAATCACATTGTAATATTACGCGAAACGGATTCATACAACATGTTTATTAAGTTTTTCGCTTCATAAGTAAAAAATATTGTCTAAATTTCTGAAAAGTTAATGCTAACAAGAAACACAAAGCAAATATTTAACTAGTTCCGGATTAATTTAATTGTCTAGTTTGTGAGGAAGCATACAAATAGCTGCTTGGTCAAAATTTTGTTCAAGGAGTATGAAATAAATAACTAATTAGAACGCTTTTGAGATAAGAATATGAAGTTACTTAATAATAAAAAGTACAAACAAATACAAAAATGGGGTATGTGGTTATGCATTTAAATTATAGGTAATGACTGTAAATGCATTCCAAACTCCAATTATTGCCTATCGCACCTGAAATTAGACAGGGGTAAGTCAACGAAATTCAAGCCAAATATAGTATATGTCGATCAACTAGGAGTATTTATTTGTCAGTCCTGTCACACGTGCCATGAAAACTAAAGGGGGACGGGTGTAAAAGCCCGGTTCGACCGGAAGATGTTACGTAGAAATGACGTTGTGACAAAGCGAATAGTTAACGAATAAGTATGTACAATATCCTTATTACAAGTTTTCGGCCTACATAAGAGCATGAGTTAATGGCGTCATTCTGTGAGACCGTCATTCTGACGCTTGAAAATTCCAAAGTTGACTCAACGTTTATCTTTGTTTTGTGTTTTTTTCTTTGGGACATACATATTCATACAATAGTGTGATTATGTTTTCAGGCCCATACCTCTATGAAATTATTTTTTATTCTCCTTATTTCTTATAATTTACCGATCACGACCTTCAATAAAAGAATCATTTCACCAATCAAATCATTCATTTGGACTGGAAGATAACTTTTAACTCCGACATTGGCCGACAAGTTTGTGAAGCGTTTAAATTTTTTGCTACATTTTACTGGTCATAAATTTTGCAAATAACGCCGTTAAAAATTGAAATGGAACTTCCTATCCGAGATAGTAGGTGTGGTTAGTGGAGTCAGAGGGCTGGGCCGGCCGTACGGCCATTTTAATGCTACAAAGAACAATAAATCAAATATGTTATTTATTTTGAGTAAAATTTTATGTGTAAACTTTGTGTGTCATCATTCAAAACAGTTTTGTGCTCAAAACTTTGTTCTCGGAAGTATGAAAACAAAATCAACCATTCACAGTGCTTGAAACCTGATAGACGAAACTAATATTGCATTATTTGAGATCCCAAAATACAGATTTTAAGACATTTGAACAATTAAGAAATGACGTCTGCAACTTCTTTAAATTTGGACAAGTGAAAATCTTTTTTCTTGTAGCAATGGGTTTATGTAAGAATTTATATGTTTTGTTTTTTAAATCAAAAATGTCATTTGGGGTTTCTTGAATGACTGATCGCACACATATATGCTTCCTTGATTAATATTTACATCATTTCTTTCATTTATGTATTTTATCATCATAATATATTTTTTAATAAATAAATGTGATATATTCAGTTTGCATCGGAATCAATTGGGTGATGTCGTTAGTGTTCTGGTAATGTCGACTACGACTGTATTGCTAGCGGAAGCCAATGACGTAATCGATACGTCATGGAAACCACAAATAAAGCAAAATTCGCCGCAATCAACAGATAATATCTTCTTCACCCGATGAATTACTGTTCGCGTCTCATAACAGAAATAGTTTTGCTTCTTTTCTTCCTTTTTTTAAGTTATGAAGAGCAAATTTTATTTAAGAGATGAAGAGAATATTTTTTGTTTTCATGGAGGTATGAACCGAAAAACCTATTCACACTGTATGAATACGAGAAGCGGATTCATACATTGTGTGATTAGGTTTTTCGGTTCATACCTCCATGAAAACAAAAAATGTTATCTTCATTTCTTATAATTTAATAGCATCGAACGAAAAATGCAACAACTTAACAAATTTTGATAATTTTTGTAGTGAACTATTTTGTGCGTAAGCATTCAAAATGGCTGTGTACTCAAAATTTTGTTCATGGAGGTATGAATTAAATTTTTCGACCAATCAGAACGCTCGTTTTTGATAGACGAAACTAACAATTAAATTATTACAAAATCAGCTTAATTGCCTTCTTACAAACGTCTGAAAGTATTACAAATAAAGCGACGAAGTATTTCAAATAAGCATTGAAATATCTCAGCTTGATTATCAAGGGAGATCTTTTATCTCTTTTTATTGTCGGGTCATGTTTTGCGTCGAATATAAACAAATACTAAAATACTTTGCTGCCGCTCTCCGATAAAGATGGCTGCCTTATTGGGACGTACGCAATTAGGTCTTAAAGATGTTGGGTGTAAGGTTACCGTTGCAAACGATCCAAAAGCAAGACTGATGTATTATCTAAGTTGTGTGTGTACCGTACTCGAGTTAAATGATCAACAGAATTTGAGACGCTTGAAGTATGTATGACATTTTTGTAAACTATTTCTTTATCACCCTTGTCATGCTGAGCCCGGAATATTCCAGATTTGGCAGGTGGTATATACAAAGATCAGCCTGCACATATGTTCGACTCAACGGTCGTTTATAACATTGATTTCCAAATGAAATAACAAAACATAACTGGCGTTTCCATTGTTTTCAGCCTTTTGATTTAACCCATTACCAGACGGCAAAATTTTAGACTGGTCCAAATTGAAAGGAGTTGCAGATGATATTTAAAGTTTATGATTTTTTAAATTTTCTTGGTAGAAAACAATGTAGAAAATCAAGAAACTATTTGTTACAAGCAATTTATTCATTTTCCACAATGTTTTCCCGACAGGTTTTCTTGAGGGGCGTCAAAAAGCGTTATTGTGTGAGGTTAGGTTAAATTCATTTCCGAATAGGATTTTATTCAGCATGGCAGGTGTTAAGTCTGTCAGTGAAAAAAAGTATCCGTCTTTCTACACATAGAGCGTGCTTGATGCATACAATCATTCGGATGAAGTCGATGTTGACACAAAACTTCTCCGGAACAAATCGGAACACACTCGGTCATCCCCGTAAACTTTGGGAACAGACAAATTGATTGATTGAATATGGTCTAACGCCACTTTTAACAGTATTGTATTTCAGTAATATTACGGCAGCTGGAGCACCTAACAATGGATTCCTGGTATTTCTCATACCAGTACTACCACTACATCCTTTCCTAGCCTCCAGCTACTATCTCACTAAGGTTTAGGATTATCCACCCATTGGTGAGGGACAAAGAACAGACAAATTGAACGATTTGTTCCGATTATTCCGGAACCTCTCGCTTCTAGCAGACTTTCAGATTATAAGATCGCCATTTCATGTTTGTAACATGCTACTTTCCATATACATGTATTCTGCAAAATACCGTCGTTTAAAATCTAAGTGGAACTACCTATCGGGGCTCAGGGGGCGTAGTCAGCGATCCTTAAATTAGATTATCACAGGGGCCCGATATACACAATATTACTTAGAATAGGCCTTAACCCTTTCCTGTTTTTTGAAATTTTAGACTGGTCCAAATTCAAAGGTTTTGCAGACGACAATTCAAATTTGAATTTATTTTTAAAAATGATCATTCAGTAAGGTAGAAACTATTGTGGAAAAAGAAGAAATTGCTTGTTTCAAGCAATTTCTTCTTTTTCCACAATGTTTTCTCAAGTATAAAAACACAGGCACGTAAAAACCAGTGATTATACAGGAAAGGGTTAAAGACATTCCATTCAAATCCATTCAATATTCTATTCAATAATGTATATCATTTGAATAGCTCACCCAAGTTACTCAAGTCATTCCATAATTTGATGTATTCGGTGATTTCCTTGGTTTGCCTTGATTTGGGTTAATAAATGAATCTGTCTATAAAACAGCGGATACTTATATGTACTGAACAATTATGGCGGCAAACGACTCTATTTGACACACCCCCCCCACTACACCACACTTCTAGTCTGAATGAAATATTTAATTGATCGACTGATTATTTGATTGACAGCTGCAATTGGTCAATTAGATACAAGTAGAGAGGTACACCGGTAGCCTAGAGAGGTACACCGGTAGCCTCTGCTCAAAAAGCGAGTTTCACTTACAAAATAAGTTATAACTTGTGACAAGCAGATTCTTCTTTTACCACAATATATTTTCAAGTATAATATCTTTGAAACTTAAAAATCAGAGATTGTACTGGAAAAGGTTAGATGGCAGCAATGATCGGTTTAGAATTCAATTAACTATATTCAGGCCCGAAAGAATCATTCAAAGATTGGGGGCGCTAACTTACAAACATTTCAAGGTTGGAAAAGGAAGGCTAACTTAGAAATTGAGAGACTTTCTATAAGTGAGTATGTACAAAATAAGTTGTCGGATTTTTTATTTGTTTGTTATTATTTTGGGGGGGTGGGGGTGGGGGTGGGGGTCAAAAATCATAACAGTGGGGTGGGAGCTAAACCCCCTTGCCCTTCCCCGTTCCTACGGGCCTTATATTTCTTCGGATCTCCTTGTATAATATCTTTGCAGGGATCACGTCAACTATAGCTTTCTTTCCGAGGACGAGACCGACGCTCTGGTAACCCTGTGTTTTCTTTTCTCACCGGAAAACCTGATTGGCAAAGTATTTTTTCAGGTAATCGGTTATTTGAAAAAAAATATTGTCATACAGTTAATCTTATTATTGCAGGTGCTTCTGTTTTATAAACCCTTTCCCGTTTTTTTTTATTTTTTATTTTTTTGGTTTGTTTTTTGTTGTTTTTTAGAATGGTCCAAATTGAAAGAGGTTACAGAGACGACAATGAAAATTGGATGCGATTTGAAATGAAACCATCCTATGTGGTAGAAAATATTGTGGGAAATGGATAAATTGCTTGTTACAATCAATTTCTTCTTTTCCCACAATGTTTCCTCAAGCATAAATTCACATGGACGTAAAATTCCAGGTTTGTACAGGAAAGGGATACTAGCAGTATTATTATAATTATGTTAATGACGTAATTATAAGCCTAAGACCAGAAGAGCAATACCGATGATGTGGTTCCCGTTCGCCTACCTGTCTGTCCGTCCGTGAGCTATCTTTGCTCACTCGATAAAGCCCACAACTATTGTCGGTCTTTCTTCAACATTATTTTTATTTGGTCATTGGGAACGTGTCTTTCGAAATTGAAAGCCACGGAAAAGGTGTCTTCACCCGTTCCCACAAAATGATACTTTTGGACGCCTCTTTATAAAAACAATCGGGGAAAACATTGTGTAAAATGAAAAACCGTTTGTAACTGGCAATCTCTCCATTTACCCAATGTTTTTCTTTGCTGACAGTTGAAAAATCTAAAACTTCATAAACTTAAAATTGTCGTCTGCACCTCCTTTGAATTTGGACCAGTCTAAAATTTTGCTGCGTGGTAATTGGTTAAGTTTATTACAATTGATGGATCGCGGTCGTCTATCAAAGAATCAATCGACGAACCAATTCATTCATTTATACCGGAAGTAAACTTTGGACTCTATCTATCTATTTATACTGCCTAACTCGCATTTCGGGTATTACTGGCAGGTGGTACACTCACGACCCAGATGTTTTCACGTCCCTGAAAGAGAGGCAGTGGCTGAATTCCACTGCTACCAACTTTTACAGCTGGGTAGACTGGGGCTGGCTATTAAGTGTCTTACCCGTGAACACATCCCGGTGACGTTGGGGCTCGAACCCGTGACCTTCAGATCACGAGTCAAGCACCCATACCACTCGACCATCGAGGCAGTCGACTCCACAGTTGGCCGACATTGAAGCTGTAGTAGGCTTTAGGTCACCAACCAGTCATTCTACATTTCTGTTACATGTTACAAGCCATCGATCTTGCAAAAAGAAAGCGCTATTTAATATAGAATGAATTTCCTGTTGGAGCTCAGTGGGCGTTGCCAGCGGATCTCAGTGGGCGTGTCTATCGGAGTTAGTAGGCGGGACCAGCGAAGTAAGTGGGCGGGGTCAGTGATCCGTCAATTATAGCAAGCGATTACTTCTTTTCTCAGACTGTTGTATTCTAAATTTGACACTATCTTTTTATTCAAACTCAACTCGATTTTTTGTCTGTAACTTCTCTCATTTGGGACTAGTCTAAAAAAATGTGTACTAATAGGATATACTTATTTTTGTGGATCAGGACGACGATATGTGTGGTGACTCCAGTAACAATTTCTTCGAACTGAGTGCCGTCAGTACCAACATGATCGTATCTGATAGTATCTTGATCGGCGGTCAACAGAGAGCTGTTCACAATATCATGACATTCAAGCAAACATGGTTATTAAAGAACTGGATTGGGCCTTTGCAGCATTTCGCCTTACGTCTAGCGCGTATAGCCACAGGACAGCCTGCACAGCCAGAGAGTCCAGTCAATAACTACCGCAACCAAACCAGTATAAACCAGAGCTCCCGGGCCGTCGTGTACCAGATCCCTGAAGCGAGCAACGACAGTTTAGGGAGTTCTGGTGGCTGTTGCTGCATCATTCTATGAACAAAGTGACAACGAAACAAAACTAATGGACTGAAACGGTAATCAACCAGGAAACGAACTGATTATTTTGCAATTTTGCGGACAGAATGGTTTCATGTTAAAGAAAACTTTATCGAAGTTGCGATTTTTTTTTTTTTTTTTTTGCTTGACATCTCTTTGTTTTATATGCTTTTTAGAATATCAAATTAAAATAATCTATGATAATATTTTTTATCAAAAATATAAAACTGCTTGATACATTTTGGTTATTTTTTCCATTACATATAAACATTTATTCAGCCTGTGGGTGCGTTTTGTACCCCGACGTTTAAGTTGAGTATTTTTGTTAGTTTTGGCAAATTAAACGTCGCACCTGCAGCTTATAAAAGCTGCAGTTACGACATCCAGGTCGCTAACCAACGATTTGTCTATTGTTTTTAGTTGTTGCTTTTTGTCCCTGATCATACATTTTCATAAACCAAAACATTGCTTTCCACTCTAAGCCCATTACCAGACGGCAAAAATTTTAGACTAGTCCAAATTGAAAGGAGTTGCAGACAACGGTTGGGTTTTTTTAACTTTCCGGGTAGAAAACATTGCGCAAAATGAAAAAATTGCTTTGTAAAAGCAATTTTCTTCATTTTCCACAATGTTTTCCAAAGCTTTTTTCTTGAGGGGCGTCCAAAATCGTCACTGAGTAGGAATGGGTTTAAGACAGAGCTAGTCAAAATTATATCAATTTGAAATTGTCTTCCTGAAACTTCTTTGAGTTTGGACAAGTCCAAAATTTTATCGTCCTGCAATGGTTTAACATTTGACAGCGTTTCGATCAGTTTGTTTTTAGTAAGACTTGACTTCATAATAACTTCAGGTGAATCAAAATTTAAGACCAAACAAAACGCTGTACTAAGACGTAATCTGGCACCAAACTTTAACGATTCCACTCAATCCCGTCTATTCCACGGTTCCCATTCCCACACAATGGAGCTTTTGGACGCCTCTCAAGAAAAAAAAGCTTTGAAAAACATTGTGGAAAACGAAGAAATTGCTTGTTACAAGCAATTTCTTCATTATCCACTATATTTTCTACCCGAAAGCAAAAGTCTTTTTTTTTTTCAAAATTTCAGGAACAAAAAATTGTCATCTGATACTTCTTTCAAATTGGACCAGTCTAAAGACTTGACGTGTGGGAATGGGTAAAGATAAAACAAATGTAAAAAAAATAGTGTAAATGAAGAAATAGCTTATAACAATCCATTTCTTGATCGTTCACAATGTTTATAACCTAACAGACAAACACTTTTTTTGATTTTGCTTACTTGTAATTGCTACTTGTTATATGCATTTAACAAATTATCACACAATCCAGCATATTTAAGCGTTGAAGAAATAAAGCTTTTCAAAACATCCCGAAAAAGGAAGAAATTCTAAAAAGAATCGTTGTCAGGGACTTGAATTAAAAGGCGAATAGGTGTTTGGCCACTTAAACGCCGTAACTACAACTTTAATGAGCTAAAAAATCGCCACAGACAGACATGAAAGGAGATGGGACCAAAATGTCGTTAATACAGCTTTATACAGCTTTATTTAATTTACATTTAGGATATTTTGTTCGTCCATCGATGATTTGTCCTTAACACATTTTTGAAAAATAAGCTTGAATTTAACCCTTTCCTGTTTTGCAAAGTTTTAGACCCGTCCAAATTCAAAGCTTTTGCAGACGAAAATATAAAGTTGATTTTATTTGAAAAATAACCATTCAGTAGGATAGAAAACATTGTGGAAAAAGAAGAAATTGCTTGTAACAAGCAATTTCTTCTTTTTTCACAATGTTTTCTCAATTATGAAATCACAGGGACGTAAAAACCAGGGATTAACCAGGAAAGGGTTAAAAGAAAATTATATTAATTCATGTATGAAAATAGAAAAAAATAGTCTTTAAAATAAGTAAATAGAATGTCAACAATGATTCCATGTCAAAAAAGCCAATAACATTTGCAAGCCAACAACTAGTGTATCGTGACTAACGTCAGTAAATACCAAAATTTTTCATCATTCGCTATTGACTGGCCATTGTTATCTCCCATTATTTCATAGAATATTACAACAGGAACTGTCACCAGAACGTGAAGTATTGGTTGATGCTCGCCGTCTTTGGTAAGTTATTGCTGGCCTCTGTGGTTGTGCAGGCTGTCCTGTGGCTATACGTGCCAAACGGGGGGGTAAAGTGTTGCATGGGCGTTGTCCAGTTTGTCTGTAACCATTGACGTTTGAAAGCCATTATGTTGCGAACGGCTCGACGTTGACCTCCAATCAAAATGCTGTCGGACACGAGGAGATTACTCTGTACGGCACTTAACTCGAAAAACGCGTTATTGCTATCCCCACACATATCGTCGTCCTGCAAAATGTGGAAGTTAAGGAATATTATGTTGTAGTTGTGATACAAAGCCTTGTATTGCATTCGAGCCGCTCAGGGAAAAAAGTAAATCTCTTACTAAGCAACCACTCATGAGCCGACCGAAAAGTGGTCGCCTAAGAGAATGGTCTCTTAATACACATTTTTTATGAAATATATGAAGAATTGATTCGATTGCATAAATAAGAAAATACAGAATTCTCGACGATTCTAATGAGTTCCAACAACATTGGATTAAGATATGATATTATTTTTTTAGCAAAACACGACTTGTTTATAAGAGCTTTGCTTTTGAAAAAGGGCTTTCGATTGTAAACTCTTAACCCATTTCCACTAAGTGACGCTTTTAGATGCCCTCAGGTAAAAAAAGCTTTGGAAAACAATGAGGAAAATGAAGAAATTGCTTGTTACTAGCAATTTCTTCATTTTCCACATTGTTTTCTACCCAAAATGATAAAAAATCCAAAATTTCATAAACTTTAAATTGTAATCTGCAACTTCTTTCAATTTGGACCAGTGTAAAATTTTGCAGTCTGGTAGTGGGTTAAAGGAGGTGATCATTTGATAGAGGTGGTCGCTTGAGCAAGATATACTGTATTGATTATTCATGCGACCGAAGGTCGTGTGAAATATCAAATTTTCCTACGTCGCAAGTATCCAATATAAGGTTTTGTATTACTACTACTCCAGAATAGATTTCCTTTTAGTATACATGTACATACCTTCGAATTTTGGATATAGAAAGGTTAAAGAAACTTACGAAAACTGTACACGAGTACACGTTCGGAGGGTTTGCCGATTACTCGATTTGTAAAACTGATACTTGTTACAATCTTTGATTTGTACAGTTAATCCGCAATTGACCAATCACTGGTCCCCGCCCACTTTCAACGTTAGCCATGCCCGTTGATTCAAACAGAAAGTCCAGCTTCGATTTCAAACGGAGTTATTTTGACCAATCTAAGGCCAGTAGCATGTAACAGAAAAGTATTACAGTTGGTTGGCGACCTAGATGTCGTAACTACAGCTTGAATATGCTGTAGTTACGACGTTTAAGTCTCAAACCAAATAAAAAAGGTTAACAAAAATGGCGGCCAATGTAGGAGATCAAAAATTCTAAAACTTGGTTGGAGCTTTACGCATCGGATATGAATGCATATAATTTTTGTCACCTGAAATATGACTTTCCCAGACAACTCATCGGGGGATAGTAGAAAACACAAGGCCACTAGAGCATCTTTTTCTTCTTCCGTGAGTAGGTAGTATCGAGAAAAGTTTCTGGTAAGAAAGTTCAAAATAAAAATTTAAGGATAAACGACTTTTGGGGGTTGAAGCTCTAGGGCGGTTTATGATACCA
This sequence comes from Fragum fragum, assembly GCA_946902895.1. Classification (NCBI taxonomy): domain Eukaryota; kingdom Metazoa; phylum Mollusca; class Bivalvia; order Cardiida; family Cardiidae; genus Fragum; species Fragum fragum. The sequence goes on from OX336372.1 coordinate 44,528,533, forward strand.
TAAATCTGTAACCCAGAGGCACTTGAGCGTCTGTTTCGCTCCACAGGCCTGAATGTAATGATTAAGCAAATGGTGTTTTCAGGAATTCAATTTGAACTGAATCATCTTTACAATATTTCTAGAGAAACATTTCAATTTGTTTTACTGTTTTACAAAAAATTGTACTATGTAAAATACATCTACTAAGTCAGATGAAAAGGTGTTCAAAAAAATTCAATGTATACCATATATGTACATAATGCAATGATATATATGATGCAATGTACAGTGTATATGTATATAAAATTTGAAGTTTATTTGTTGTAGAAAACAAAAGAGATTATTGTAAATTATCTCAAACTTTTTTTCTGATTTTTCTAAAGGAGAAAAGCTGTAAATAGATTTCCCTTACCTCTTGCATTTATAATCCTTTTTAAAATATACAAACTCGTATATTCCTTAGAACTAGATGGATTAGCAAACGGCTTCCTTTGTTACTTGTAATAAGGGCATCGGGTGAAAACCAAAGCAAATAGCCGATCATTATGAGATATATCAGGTGTATATCCAAAATACCACCCGTGGTCCATTACGCAATCAAGGATACCGATCAGAAGCGTGTAAGTTACTTGGATTAAAACAACAATTTATGGAAGGACATCGTTAACTTTTAAATTTGACTTACCATTTAACCCTTTACAAAAAATAATTTCTCAGAACGAAAGGGGATACAAACGAAAATTTTAACAGCCATGTGTAACAAAAATAATGGATCATTCAGATGTGGAGAAAATCGGTCTAAAATGTACTCTTTTTCGCAATATTTTTGTTCTTGGTTGTTGTTTAGTTTATTCTTTTCGAGCCAAATAAGTAAACGCAATGATTTCCTACAAAGGACGCCTTTGCTAACTTTGTTTCGAAAATGAGAAGTAAAATACGAAACTGGAGTTCGATCCCCGACGGCGGCAATACTCTTTCCGACATTTGTCTACCACAAATGGGCAGATAATCGTAAGCCTATGTGGGATAGCAGCTGGAGGCTAGGAAAGGGTGTAGTGGTAGTACTGGTGCGAGAAATAACAGGAATCCATTGTTAGGTGCTCCAGCTGCCGCGATATAACTGAAAGATTGTTAAAAGCGGCGTTAAACCCCATTCAAACAAACAAACAAACAAACAAACGAAACTGGACTAGAATTAGACTGGAGAAACTGTCCCATCTACGCTGCTCTCCTATCAACATTTCTCTGTATGAAATTCTGGAAAAATATCTGATTCTACTCAAATAGGAGCATTTAGTACGGTACGACCAAGTCTCAGCCCTAATACACCCTATATAGCAAATTTAAACCGGAACTACCCAGTCAAGTCAAGGGAGTTAATCAAAGGGCAATTTTCGGGACAACTCCGTATATCGGTAGGGACCATTATGGATCATTTGAATCTTTGAGACATCCACAACACAGGACTTTGGAGAGTGTTAATTGAATTATTAAATTTTATATACTAGTCCCCCCACCCCTATACCTGAAGGTGTGAGTTGATAATATCAATATCTCACCTTAATGTATTAAGGTTTTCTTGGTCGTTCAGATCCAACACCACACACATACAATCTAGATAGTACATTAAACGTGCACAGGGGTCATTTGGTATAGTGACGGCTGTACCAAACTCACGTACACCCACCTCGGTACGACCAAGTACAGCAGCCATCCGTGTCACTCGGGTTCACGCTAACCTTAAGGGAAAACGAATTTCAATAACTCTTATTTTTGTTATTGTTATCATTGTAATTCTTTATCAACCCTTGTCATGCTGAATCCGAAATATTCCGGTTACGACAGTCTGATCTTAGTCTACACCCCCTGTCTGTCCTTTTTAAGACCGAGTAGTTTATGAAGTTTATTTTCAAAAGAAATATTGATGATTGAACAATGAGTACTTCCATTGCTTTCAGCTCTTTGATTTTCATGCAGTTTCGAAGGGTATTTCATACAGCATTACAAGGGTTAATTTCATTGACGTTTTGCAGGTGAAATTTACTAAAATTACCCTTACTAGTAATGGATAAGATACGCATCTCAAAATAGTATAATCTGTATAATAATCTACAAAATCTGCTAAAAAATCGGTAAAAAGTTACAGATATAAGCCAATGGACCAATCTCTGGTCTCGCTCACTTGCTCCGTTTGTACCGCCCATGACTTCGACTTGAAGCTCCAATTCTATTTCAAAAGGCGTTATTTTGCAGAATTCATGACCAGTATCATGTAACAAAGAATTAGAAAAATTGGTTGGCGACCTAAACGTCGTAACTACAGCTTATTCAAGCTGTAGTTACGACGTTAAGTCGCCAAACCGACAACCAAAGTCCTGAAGGGCCTGAGAGTTGCGACAACAGACAGACTGTCTTGAATTCATTTCTAAACATAAACTGAAGGCTGTTGGTCCTTGACTGATTAAATGAGATTGGTCCACTTAGAGGAGACCAATTCAAGTAAATTCTGTGTGTGTATTTCTGTGTTAGTGCGTTAGCGTCTTGCATTTAGTTACTATTTTCTTACATTTGACTTCATATCACACGGGTTACTTAAAAGAATCATGGATTTTCTGAAGTGAATTGTGTTTTGTTATACGAACATTTTCGGATTTTTTTCCCCACTATTTATAGACATCAGAGAATATTTCTTCTCAGTCTTGCACAAAAAGCTCTGGAAAGCAGTTTTAAATCATTTTAGCAAAATGCAGAGGACAGAGTTAATTGGGTAGAAAGTGACTTCTTGTATAAATCTGGTTTCTGTTTCTCATCAGAGGTATTTTCAGTGCTCTTCTTGTAATAAGCAATTTCGGCTTTTTATTTCAATCATTTTCCAAATAAAACAGTTTTTAAAGACGTCTGTAAAAGTGTTAAACTTAGATCAGTTTAAAATGTTCTCGTTTTGTAACGTTTAAACCAAGCAACCAGAGGTTATTTTACATGGAAAAGTTTTTTTGTTTTTTTTGTCCAAGACCTGACCAAAAGTCCCTTTGCCAGGATAAATACAACCCATTTCGTGAAAATATAGTTTTAGACAGTCCTAACTCAACGAAGTTGCAGACGACGATTCAATGTACTTGTGTTTTTTATGTGAAAAAAGTGCCATATATGATAGAAAACTTTATAAGAAAACGTGCTGGATTTTTCTATCATTTATTGTTCCTCATTGTTTTGAAAACTTAAACTTTGACTTATTCCGGAAAGTATCATTTCTATCTTTAAGAAACTTTAGAACTCTCTTTTGGTATTTTTTTGTAATTATTGTCCTTTGTTGTTTTATAAAATTTGACTCTTGTACAGAACATATCTTGAGACATTCTAAAGCCCGTGATTGTGAAAGAAAGTAGGTGTGGTTAGAGATCCGTCAATTGCTGTATGTCGGGCGAATCTAACAACAATTGACCAATCGCCGGCCCCGCCTATTTAATTCTTTGGCCCCTCCCATTAACTCCGACAGGAAGTTCCACATTGTTATTTTGCAAAAATTATGGCTAGTTGCATGAAAAAAAAGGCAAAAAGTTTGGTTGGCGGCTTAAACGTCGTAACTACAGCTTGAATAAGCTGTAGTTACGACGTTTAAGTCGCCAAAGCAACCAAAAAGGTGAAGAAAATGGCGGCCAATGTTGGTGTTCAAAGCTCATTTCCGGGCTGAAATGAATGATTCGATTGGTCCACTGGTCATTTGTTGGACGGCCGCGATTGGTCAGTCGGAATTCCTTGTTCTTAAATATTGTCAATAGAAGTTTCCTGTAAGTCCCGAAATTGCGGGATTGTACGTGTACGTGGTTAACCTTTTCCTGTACAAACACGGGATTTCACGTTGCTGTAATATTATACTCGAGAACATATTGTAGAAAAAGAAGAAATTGCTTGTAACAAGCAATTTCTCCCTTTTCCACAATATTTTCTACCACATAGGATGGTTTCATGACAAATTGCATCCAATATTCATGGTCTTCTGCAACCTCTTTGAAATCGGACCAGTCTAAAATTTCAAAAAAAACAGGAAAGGGTTAAAGGCCCTGTAAACGATAATTTAAAATGCCGTGATTAAATAAATAAATAAATGAATAACTGCTGATAGACATTATAATGTAGAAAGCATTGTTTGGGGAGGAGAAATTGTTTGTTGTTATCAGTATACCCTTTTTTTTCATCATTTGGCATAACGTCGAAGCGCGAGCAAAATGTCATAACTACAATTTTAGTAAAGCTTTAGTTACAACATTTTCCTCTCGAACCGACGATCTTTTCTTGAAGTTCTTCATCAAAAAAGGAAGTTCAAATGAAAGATGATAAAGTCAGAATGTAAGTTAGAACAGGGGTTGAATATCAGATTTGGAGTGTATATAAGAAGCTATTAAAACATGAACAACCGAGGCCCGTCTTCGTTGTTTTTCGATCAAATGACATTCGCGGTGAAAAAATAATTTCATTTTACTACCTGTTTCGATTTCCATGAAATCCGTTTGAAATGATAATAATGACAGCTTCGTACTCTACCCATGCACAATAAGAGGGCCATAATTGCCTCAATCGATCCCCTGGATGTCGGTTAACAGAGAAATAAAAATGTATCGGGATACCACAATTTCGAGCAAGTTTATCAAAGATTTAACTCATTACCAAACGACATAATTTTAGACTGGTCCAAATTCAAAGAAGTTGCATACGAAAATTATTTGTTTGAAATTTCAAAATGATCTGTCCTCTGTGGTAAAAACATCGTGGAAAATGAAGAAATTGCTTATAACAAGCAATTTCTTCATTTTCAACGATGTTTCCCTAAACCTTTTCTTTGAGGGGCGTAAAAATCATCATTCTTGTATGGAAGAGAGTTTGAAAGAAATAGTGGTGATCTTTGGAGTTAAATCACTAAGAGAGACATTAAAGTCATTTTCTTTCGAAATTTCAATAGGATTACACTCTATTTTTCTAAACGAATCATCCCTGATCATGCCCCCTTTGTAAAAAATATCACTGTCATTTGCAGCAAGTTTGATAGGTTGATTGAATGGGGTTTATCGCAAATATTAACAGTATAATTTCAGCCATATCGTAGCGGCTTGTGCACCTAACCAAAAAGTTACAAAGTTTATTTAGATACATCAAGGCCACCGGCCCATTATATACAACATACATTTAACATCATAGAATCATGACAGAGTTGCATACAATATGGTTCTTAGCAATAAACGTGTAAACATCAGTTTTAACCATTGTACTACTACTATATTATCCCACCGAGCCTCCTCCTAAGGCTTTCGATTTTCCGCCGAGTGGAGGGAGACAATTGTCAGAATGGATATTCGCCGCGGCAGGGGATCGAATCCGTGATTTAAGCTAGTTTGAAAGAGGTTGATTGATTGATTGAAAGGGGTTTAACGCCACTTTTAATAGTACATTTGTATTTCATTCATATCGCGGCGACTGGAGCTCCTAACAATGGATTCCTGGTATTTCTCACACCAGTACCACCACTACATCCTTTCCTAGCCTCAATCAGCTATACAATTTAGGTTAACGATTATCAAAATGCACATGATATTGGATGGAATCCAAAAAAATCGACACAGGGATCTTCCCCACAAGCATGATAGTATTTTCATCAGGTTCTGGAATTTTTTAACCAAAACTCAATTGTGGTAAGACTGAGTTATTGATGATGGGCATTCAAGGATTAAAAAAAATCAAAGATTTGGTTACATTTGAAATGTCGCCAATTTGAAATTTCTTTCAATTTTGACCAGTCTGAAATTTCAAGGTTTGATACAATCTAAAGTCGTGTTAAAATCATGCTTTTGTAAATGTTACCTTGAATAAGGGGAGTAACCACCCCCCACCCCCCCCGATCGAGCACTTGTGTTCAATTCCCGATTCTCGACTTTATAATAGTTGGTATACTTTTCTCTCACTTAATCTACACACGAATTATAGTTGTGATATAAAAGGAAATTGCAATAATAACTATCTTTTTAAACAAATACATACAAATGAATTTATATAACGCAGAATCTATAGAACATATTCTTCTGAGCTTTACAACATTATTAAAACAGTTTTCATCTCTTAAGATTTTTTAGCCTAACATTTGTGGAATAGACATGTTTTAAATCTTGATCTTCATTTTATTGATATAGTATAATCATTTTATTCCATTATGACTAAAAATATTTACCTTTCAAGTTTTACCCAATCGTATTCCTACCTGTAAATCGAGACGATTGAAGGATTCTTGTGCTTTTTATATCGGCATCATGTTTCGAACCATAATATATCTTCCTGGTAAAGAAAACTATTATGGTAAAAATTAAATCGGTCAATCAGTATAATTCAATGTACTAGAGCTTCAGTACCACAGAATAGATTTCAATGAACTTCTTTATCAAAGCAGGGATATTAAGATTGTCCTAAATAAAAAGCAACTCGCAGATGGAAATTCAACCAGAGAATTAAATAACGGGAAACCGAAGAAATTGCTTTTTCAAAAAAAGAAAAAGAAATAAATAGATAAAATGAAAAAATAACACTAAAAAGAAAGAACTGAATGTCCTGCATGGTGCAATAATCTGGATGGGGTGATCATTTTTGTAAAATGTCTCAATTTTTTTTTATAGTTATTCAATTGACCAATCGCTGGTCAACGGGAAACCGAAGAAATTGCTTTTTCAAAAAAAGAAAAAGAAATAAATAGATAAAATGAAAAAATAACACTAAAAAGAAAGAACTGAATGTCCTGCATGGTGCAATAATCTGGATGGGATGGGCGCGAAGCGGATTCATGCATTGTTTGATTAGGTTTTTCGGTTCATACCTCCATGAAAACAAAAAATATTCTTTTCATTTCTTATAATTTAATAGCATCGAGCGAAAAAACAAAAGTGTTACAAATTTTGGTACTATTTTGTGCGGAAGTAAACAAAATCGCTGCGTGCTCAAAATTTTGTTCATGGAGCTATGAATAATTTTTTTTGACCAATCAGAACGCTCGTTTTTGATAGACGAAACTAAAAATTAAATTATATATGCATGTATACAAGTAATTAGTATAATGGTAAAGTTTTGTAAAAAGATAATGAAACTTGGGTGTAAATATTATAGTTTAAAGATTTTTATTTGTAAACCTTTATGAAAGTAAAAATTAATTACTTTCTAGAATAAAAAGAAATTTATCAAAATTCATCGGGCCGAAAGATTGTAATCTTTAGGGAGCCTCCTTTTCCATTAAGATAGGAAAAGATTCATTATTGTGACTCTACAAAATCCTCTCACACCGAAAATCAAACATAATCCAAAAACTATATGTATTTGCCATAAATGGAAAATAACCTCTTCCGATAGTTGTCCTTCTCATTTTCCACAATGTCTTCTACAATGTTTTAAATTTTCATCAACTTAACCCTTTCCTGTTTAGTCCCTGGTTTTTACGTCCCCGTGTTTTCATACTTGAGAAAACATTGTAGAAAAATGAGAAATTGCTTTTAACAAGCAATTTCTTCTTTTTCCACAATTTTTTCTACCCTACTGAATGATTAATTTTCAAATAGACTCGCCTTTAAATTGCCGTCTGCAAAACCTTTTAATTTGTAGCAGTCTAAAATTTAAAAAAACGGGAAAGGGTTAAATCATCTTCTACAACATTTTTCCATTAGGACCAGTCTACAATTTGTGTTGCAATGGGTTATCTAATTTTCTTTTACGCTCCCAAAGAAGCTTTGTTTTACATAAAGAAATCCTAGTTACACGCATTGATTCTCCCCCAAAAGACATTTACAATTCCTTCAATTTAAAATTACTGAATGCAACTTCTTTCGAAAAGTTTGTTGTAATGATCAACCAACTGTGCAAGTCAATATTAATAACAAACAGTCTTAAGATGCAAGAGAGATAATTAACTAATTCAACAAAAAAATTTTCAAAACAATATGCGTTGTCTCCCTTCCACCATTAATCAGATAATACGTGGGGAAAAACAATCTATAAAAGCCATATTTTGAGACGAGTCCAAATAGTTTATAGAACTAGGTAGACAAAAAGATAATGAACATATTTGTAAAAGAACGTTAAAATTAAATGCACAATTTGAGAGAGTGATTCTCAAAGGAGTTCTACTTTTGTTGCCATGGACACCAGAGTTCTATATTTTTCAGAGTTTATACTTAAAATGCACGTATGAAACTTTTTGTTCAGTTTGTACCAGTCTATTACTTTGGAGAATAATGAAGCTTTTTTTAAACAAAGGAAGCAAATCATCAATCTCGAAAAGATATACGGGAAGAAACTGATATGCAATATAACCAGACCTTCAGTATTCATTTTACCCTTTTTTAAAAAAATCTTACAAAATTAGGACCATGTAAGTCAATCACTTTTTTAAGAAATCTAATTATATGTCATCAAAGAAGCATTCATGTTGAATTTGGTTGATACCCACTTGAAACTTTCAAAGATTTTACTATATACCATATTTGGAAAACTCACCCCAACCAGCCTGAATCCACTTATCATAAAAATAATATAGTTTTCATTTACACAGAAGGCAATTCATTTAGGAAAGAATCACTCTTGCAATTTATTTTAAGAGAAGCAACTTTCTTTTATGAAAAAAAATACTCTGCCAAGCAGTATCAAATGTTTAATTTCTATCACTATGTGATCTAGAACATGAAATCATGTCAATCTTTCAAGGCACAATCATTAACCTATTCCCACTCGGTGACGCTTTAAGACGCCCCTATGAAAAACATTGTGGAAAATGAAGAAATTGCTTGTTAAAGCAATTTCTTCATTTTCCACAATGTTTTCTACTCAGAAAATTCAAAAAAATCTAAAATTTCATAAACTTTAAATTGTCATCTGCAACACCTTTCAATTTGGATCAGTCTAATATTTTGCCGTCTGGTAATGGGTTGAATAATTAAAATGTCTTCTAGAATCTGATTAAGGGTCACATAAAGATCATTCCTGTTAAGTTTGGTTGAAATCGGTCCTTGAATTCCCGAGAAAAAGATTTTCAAAGTTTTCACTAAATACCATATACGGAAATTAACCCTGCAAAATAATAAAAAGGCCACCATGTTTTTCTTTTGTGGAAAGAATCTGATAAAGGGTCATCCAAGGATTAATCCTGTGTGAAATATGGTTCAAATCTATCAAATCTTTAAGAACAATTTTAAAATATTCACTAAATACCAACCATGAAAGCCATATTTTCTGTCCGATTTAAATTCTTTGAAGGAATCTGATATGGTTTATTCAATCGATCATTCATTCCACATTTGGTTGAAATTTGTGCAGTTTGCTGTGATGAAAAGAATTAAAGAAGTAAAAGCTTAGGGCTGATGCGCGCATACATCGAAGCACAAAACACCACAAAAATAGCCAACAACCTTTCAACCAGTGGCAATGATACACCGAGCCAATAAAAGCCCTGTTAATCATCCGATCACAATTTAATCAATGAATTTAACAAAAGGTCAAAGGACCATTCCTATGAATTTTTCGTAACAATCTAGCCAGCAGTTTCTGAGAAGAAAGTTTTCCTAGTTATTTATGGAAATTAAACACGCGTATTTCAGCCACGTGTTTCCTTCAATCAAAACGTTTTCAAGGAATTAATGAAGGGTCATCCAAAGATCATTTATTCGAAATTTGGTTTAATTCAAGCCAGTCTGAAAGTTTAACTTTATGCTATATTTAGCTCAGTCTAAAAAAGCCATTTTTTTCATATTTGTTGAAGCTGATGAGATCCTGATTTTTTTAAAAAAGCCACCGAAAACATTGTTAGAAATAATTACTTCATTTTCCACATGTTGTCCTCCAAAACAGATGAATTCCTTTTATCTAATTTAAATTGTTGTCTATGACTTCATTGAATTCATACCAGTCTAAAAATTTGAAGTCTGATAATGGGTTTAAACCCATTATCAGACTTCAATTTTTTAAACTGGTATGAATTCCGGTAGTTTTGAAGATTTTCAAAGAAAAAAGATTCAGACAGACACATACAGAACATACACTTAATGTCAATAGCTTATGGAGGGTAAAGCTAATAGACTACATATTTTCAATAAAAGCTTGCCATGATGCCTTGGATGCAAAAGGTTTAATGATCAGATCAAGGGCTAATGGCTAATAGGACTAAGAATGGTACCACTTTCGTCTTATTTGACAAAACCGGCTTTGACATCCAATTCAAACAAAATCCTTCTTTTTTTACCTGCACCTCTAAGAAAGCTTAAGAAAAGATTGTAAAAAGTAATTTTCATTTTCGACAATATTTTTGACCAGAAGGATAAAGATTTTTTAAATTTCAACTCGAATTTGTTGCGTGAAAATTTTTCAAAATTCGACCAGTCTCCAATTTTACATCTAGAAATGGGGATAAGTTGGTGTCATACCAATGTATAAGGAGGACCTGTTCTCTGAGGGGTTGGGTGTTACAAAGAGAGATGATGTGAGTTAATTGTCTTAACTACTGCCTTATTAAAGCTGTAGTTAAGACATGATGCTCGCGTACAAATAATTTGTATTTCATGGAGATGGATTTGGCATAAAGGTTGACGATAAAAGCATATAAAAGGTTGAAGTATCTAAAACGTTTTCTGGTGTACACAAAATGGAAGTCGCAACTAAAGTTTTTACTTTTTATTGCTTTTTTTGTCACCAAGATTTACAATATATTTCACATAGTTAATTTACTATGACACCAAATACATGTATGATAACTGTGATGAGGAAAATGACATGAATTAAGAAAATTTCTTGTCAGAATGGACAAAAATAATGACATTTTTTATGAAATAATTATATACTGACAACATAAATAACATTGTGACAAAGTCAATCATTGTGCATTATTCAAATATTAACAATATTGTACATTGTATGTTTTCGGTTTACTTCAAAAGCTTTTAAACTACAACTTAAGCCAGGCTGTAGTTACAAAGTTTTTGAAGCAAAATAATCATGTACTTCAAACAAACGCTCTCAAGCAGTACAAATACTCAGCATAGAATTCGTTTTTATAATTCTCAAGACGAATTTCGATTTAAACATGAAACAAGTATCAAACAGTAAAATACCAGGCTTATAACAAAAGAGCAATAAAATGCAACATGAACTAGTATTTTTAACCTATTCACAGCTAAAAGTTTTTTAGGCTGTTCCAAATTGAAAGGGGTTGCTGACAAGCAATTTCTTCATTTAACACAATGTTAATTTTCCAATTGTTTTTCCTAAGTGATATCAAAAAGCTTCACTATGTGGTGATAGGTTAACTCAGTTGCAATAAGCATATTACCTTTATATATTTTTGCGTAGTAAAGGACTTCTTTTACTAGATTGCACCGATTCTATTGGCAAAGAATCAAAACTTAACAGTTTCCCGTTTTGGGAAATCTTAGGCCAGTCCAAATTGAAAGAGGTTGCAGACGACAATGAAAACTGGATGCCAAATGAAACCATTCTATGTGGTAAAAAATATTGTGGAAAAAGGAGAAATTGCTTGTTACAAGCAATTTCTTCTTTGTCCACAATGTTTTCTTGAGCAAAAAATCACAGGAACGTAAAATCCCGTATTTGAACGGGAAAGGATTAAAATACAAAGAAATTGTCATCTTCAACTTCCTTGATTGTGATTAACTCTTTCCTGTTTTGCAGAATTTTAGACCAGTCCAAATTCAAAGGTTTTGCAGACAGAAATTTAAAGTGGATTTAATTTGAAAAATAACTATTGAGAAGGAAAGAAAAAATTGTAGAAAAAGAAGAAATTACTTGTTTCAAACAAGTTCTTCTTTTTCTTCAATATCTTCTGTATACTTATATGTAGCAGTAGATCTTGTAGAAATTTTATTAAATTGGTAATTAAATCTTTCTTATAGGACATTTATTGTTGTATGCTTTAATGACTTCAAATTATATGAAACTAAGATATTTTTCTCACAAGGTTTAAAAAAAAACCTAGGGCTAATCTTACTTCTATATTAATCAGCTTTATGGCTTTGTGTGATTAACTTTGTATTTTCATAACAAAATGAAAAAAAAGTCATCTCTTTACCAACAAGCAATTTCTTCATTTTACACAGTGTTTTCCCAATCGATTCTCTCTAGGGGCATCAGAAAGCATAGGAATGGGTTAACTCTTTCATACATTCAGTTTTGACAAGCATTTCAGTTATTATTACAAGATAAAAATGCTTCAACACATAAGAATCAGCAAATAAAGAAAACACATGTATAACATAAATACTGAATAAATAAATACTATCTGTTAAACTAGAAAAACACTGGCTCTTCAGAAAAAAATGCCATAATTGAGAAACAAGTTGAATTAAAGTAATTCAGAAACAAGTCTTGTTCAAAAATGGGATGTGTTTGCGAAATGCTTATACCCCCTTATTCAGACTTTGACCTTGATTAGAAGACCTTGACCTTGCAGAAGCTGACTAATAAAGAAATACCAAATATTGAGCCTTGTAACTTTAGCAGTGTTGACCAAGTACCACAAAATCCAAATTTTTGATGCCAGAGGAAAAAAAGTTATGAAAATTTTTGTGGGAAAAGGAGAAATTGCTCGCAATAAGAAATTTCTTCATTTTACAAAGTGTCTTTTTACCTTAGTTGAAAAAAATTTTCCCAATTCAGATCACTCTGAAATGTCAGTAACTTCTCTCACTTTGGACTAGTCTAAAATTGTCATCTGGCACTGAGTTTAGGAAAAGGTTAATTTCAAAGATCAAGATTTTAGGTCAAGTTTTAGATGAAGGGTTAAAAATTTGACTTTGATTATAGGTCACTCATTAAATATGTTTCAATGAGAAATAACTTCCTATCAAAATCAAAATTTTTTAATAGAAATTACAGGAGAATATTTAGTTTTCTAATCAAATTTTAGACAGATAGACAGACACAAGTATGATAATATGCCCATTGTCTAATTGATACTGGGGCATGTAACAAAACGAAAATCATCAAATTCATCTTTGTCAGTTTTTATGCAATAAGAATTTGACATAAACAAAAACAGAAATCAACCAAATAAATTCATCAAATAACATTATTTTAGAGGTATTCCTTTGTATTTAATTAACATTGCTAAGATTCAGACTTTACCATTCAATCCATTACCAGACGACCATTTTAGACTGTTTGAAATTAAAAGGAGTTGTATACGACAATTTTAACTTTATGAAATTTTAGAATTTCTCCTCAACTTTCTAGGGTAGAAAACAATGTGTAAAATGAAGAAATTGCTTGTTGCAAGCAATTTCTTCATTCTACACAATGTTTCCCTAATTTATTATCTTGAGGGGCATCTAAAAGAGTCGTTTTGTGGGAATGGGTTAAACCTACCAATCATTCCTTTATAAAAGCAGTCACCTCTTGTTATGGTAATTTTAACTTGTTTGTTTGTGGTAATGCTTTTAAAATTAAGTTTGTTTTTATGTAAGTCTATCCTCATTTATAACCTTTTTACAAATCCCTTGTAAAGTTTATCAAAATATAATTTCTGGAAAAACTTCCACTGGATTTGATCTCATTCACCAACTATTTCACCCATGCTTCCTTTTTTTGTAACACCTATACCAGACCACAAATTTCAGATTGGTCCAAATTGAAAGAAATTGCTGACAACATTAAAGCTGGTGAAAATTAAAATATCCTTATCTCATAGAGCAGAAAACATTTTGAATTATGAAGAGATAGCTTGTGATAAGCAGGGCTCTGCAGAGTGGGCGACTCAGGCGAAAAAGTCGCCTGGTTTCATAAAACTTCGCCTGACTTGCTGATCAAAGCGAAGTCGAAGTCGCCTGGAATTTTCGGGAAGTCGCCTGGATACGATAGGTGATAACCAAATCTGGCCAAGTGGCTATAAAAGTAGGGGATAGTGTGCAATTATACAATTGTCCGTCGGAAGCTCTTTGATCGTAAATCAAGCGTGTATCGATACTGTAGTCGCGAGGCCAGCAGATTATAAGAAATAGGGGTATGTTCTGGCAGCTAATAGTCAACATGCTTGCTTCATTCACACCTACGCTGATTGATTTCTGCAATGCTGTGTATACTCTCGGCACTAGAAATCTTTATATAAAATCCTTTCCCTTCTTACGTTTAATTATTTCTGTAAATTAAGTTATCATCAGTCTACGAGATTTGTTGCTTACTTTCACATAATGAGAATAATGGCCGACATTTACGGACGCTGTGTCATTTACCAGAAGTCAAAATATTTTTAAAAATTTGAAACCTTAATGAAAAATAATTCTGCCGAAAATCTACGTAGAGTAAATTCATTTTTCATTAGAATCCTTCAATTTGAGTTATCTGCTTTAATTGTAACAAGTGAAGAAAATTATGGCAAACAATTTAAAGGCTTCTACGGTCTTTTCCCGAGATTTTTGTTATGATACATTCTATCCAAAAACTAAATTTCACTTACTTGTGTTGGTAATAATTCCTTTAAATAACATGTAATCCTATAAAATGGAGCAAATTATCCAGTGTTAACTTTAAACCTCTGCATGTACAGAGTCTGGTTTTGTGTACTGAGCAGTAACCCTTACCCTTTACACACTATAACTGACTTAATCACAGAGGACCTTTTTTGACCTATTAATGACAATTTTTATCAATTTATTTGTTATCAGTTAAAGTGCATAGACTTTAACTCATTACCACACAATCCCCCATTTTGACATCTTGAAAATGTTTTTATGGGAAACTATGGGAAAAGGAGGAAATGTTTGCAGCAAGCAATTTATCCTTTTCCCACATGTTTCTACCCTCTTTGGCACCATCATTCTTATTTAAGCTCACTGTGAAATGTCTTAATTAGCTTCTGTCAATTTGTACCAGTCTGATTTTTTTCTTCTGGTAATAGTTTGATTAAATACATGTTGTTACAATAAAATCTTTTCTCATTTTCTGCTTCAAATAGAAACACTACTCATTTCATTCAGACTGCCTATACACTATTTGCATTTTTTTTAATTAGATGACTTTTTTTATCATATATGAATCTATTATGAAATATTAAAAAAAATAAATTCAGAATCGAACTCTTGAATTCTAAAACAAAAAAAAGAAAAATACAAAAGTATTTGTTCACAGGAATAAGATCTTTATTGAGGACTGAAAGGATAAGCAGTATTTTCTATGTTTATTGCATGATACATAATATAAAATGCAACTACTTGGTTGTAAAGCTATTTTATTTTCTGATAGAAATGAGGAATACGCGCAAAAAGTTAATTTTTAACACGATCCACTTCTCCTGAAAGTCTCACCACTTCTCCCCATTTTGAAAAACTTCTCCCAATTCTCAGACTAGTGAGAAGTGACTTCTCCTCAAATTCTGGGAGTCTGCAGAGCCCTGGATAAGCAATTTCTTCACTTTCCAAAATGTTTCTCTATGGAGTTTCTTGAATGACTTGAAAAAGCAGGATTATGTAGAAATTGGACAAACTTTGGATTGGACAAACTGAATGATGTTGCAGATGACATTCAAAAGTATATTTGAACTAAAACAAGATGTGTTTGTGAAACACCATGCCCCCAAAACAGGAATTTTTTTGAAACGGGTGATTTTTTATTGTTTTTTTTCTTTGTTTTAGGGAAAAGGGTTAAATTTTGACTTCTTGATGAAATGACCTTCCCTAGTTGCGCCATGTTGAGACCTATCTACATACCAAACATTAGCATTGTAACTTAATTAGGGATGAAGTTATAGGAAAAAGTTAAGTTGGCAGGTTAGTTTTTTGAGAATCATTTTAGGGAAAAGGGTTAAAATTTTGACCTGACCTTGATGAAATGACCTTCCCCAGTTGCCCCTTGTTGAGACCTATCTACATACCAAATATTAGCATTGTAACTTAATTAGGGATGAAGATATAGGACAATGTTTAGTTGGCAGGTTAAGTTTTTGAGTAAAGTTTTAGGGAAAAGGGTTAAAATTTTGACCTTGACCTTGAAGAAATGAACTTCCCCAGTTGCGCCTGGTTGAGACCTATTTACATACCAAATATAAGCATTGTAACCTAATCAGGGCTGAAGTTATAGGAAAATTGGCAGGTTAACTTTTGCAGACAGACAGACGGACAGACAGACAGACAGACAGACACCGGTAAAACAATATGCCCCCGATCTATTGATGCGGGGGCATAAAAATAAAAGCCTAATTGGGTAGAAAACATTTTGAGAAAAGGAGAAATTGTTTGTTACCAGCACCTTTGCCTTTTCTCAAGTTTTCAAAAGCTATGTTTCTTCCATTTGTTAAAAAAGCCGGATTGAATGACAAAGGGGTTAAGTAACAGATCACAGTATTGTTACCAATTTTTTACAAGGATACTTGATCATAATAGGTCTAAATAAGTGTGTGTGTGTGTGGGGGGGGGTGATGTGGGGGGGCTAATGACAATCTTAATTCATTATTTCTCAACTAAACCCTACTTTGTGGGTACTCATTTGAATACTCTTTATGAGTACCAACAGCACAGGTTTAGGGTACTACTATTAAACCTTTTCCCACAAAATCCCACTGTTTTACTAGAAAAACTTTGGAAACATTGTGGAAAAAGAAGAAATTGCTTATGAAAAGCAATTTCTTAATTATCCGCAATGTTTTCTATTCCAAAGAACAATGATTTTCAAATTTCTTCAAATTAAAATGTCGTCTGCAACTTCTTTCAATTTGGACCAGTCTAAAATGTTGTTGTGCGGGAATGGGTTAATATTCAAATCTAAATTACTCCATCTCTCTGAAGCTGTAGAAGAGATTGATTTCAGTAGCTAAGAAAGACCAAACAAGACCAAATTTAATTCTATAATGTCCTCATGAGAGTTTACTCAATTCATCTTGCAGAAGTTCTTTCCATCGTAGAGTGGCATATTTTCGCATGTTGTGACCACACTGACCAACTTCAGAGTCGTCCTCGTTAAACAGTTTACAATTATCGAATACCAGGTAGACATCATGAACAAATTCACTTCTTTTTGTATAACTGGAATGAAATAGGATCTATCTTTCAATAAATAAGTTATACAAGTTTTTTATTGGCCTATATAAGCTGTGGAAATATGAACTTTGCAGATAGATGTTTACACAAACCTGCAATGAAATCGGTCTAAAAGAGAGTTTTATCAAACAACACCTACTTTGTCAGAAATCTCAAAAATGATGGGATGTGATTGATTTGGGGTTTAATCCATTATCAAATCGCAAAATCTTTGACTGTTCCAAACTGAAAGGATTTGCAGACGACTAATTAAAGTTTATAAAATTTTAGACTTGTTGATCTTTCTGGGTAGAAAATACTGTGGCAAATGAAGAAATTGCTTGTTGCAAGCAATTTCTTCATTTAACACAATGTTTTCCTAATTGTGTCTCTTGAGGGGTATCAAAAAACACCACTCTGTGGGAATGGATTAATGCCACTATACCCATGACCACACAACTGGTGCTTTTTGATGTACTAAAATAAATAAGATCAAAGAAATTTTGTTGTAAAGGAAGAAATGGCTTATTTCTACATTTGACAATGTTTTTGACCAAAAAAGACAAAGATTTTTTTCAATTTCACAAACTTCAAATTTTCATCTGCAATGTGAGTGTCAAAGACAGTGTTTTCTATACTTATCTTAACCCATTCCGAAACTATCCCTCCTTTATACGCCCCTCACGAATAAAACTATGGAAAACATTGTGGATAATGAAGAAATTGCTTGAAACAAGCAATTTCTTCATTATCTACAATGTTTTCTGTCCAAAGAGAAGAAGTTATATAATATTCCATCAACTTGAAATTGTCATCTGCAACTTCTTTCATTTAAGACCAGTCTAAAATTTTGCCATGTTGGATTGATTGATTCAATGGCTTTAACACCACTTTTGACAGTATTTCAGTTATATCGCGGCAGCTGGAGCACCTCATGGGTTCCTGGTATTTCTCACGCCAGTACTACCACTACATCCTTTCCAAGCCTCCATCTGCTATCCCACTTAGGTTTACGATTGGTGAGAAACAAATGTCGGAAAGAATATGTACAGCCACTGGGGATCGACCCATGACACCCTATTATTGAAGATCAAGAGTCTGACACGCTACCGACTGAGCTATGACGGCGGCTATTTGCTGTTTTAGAATTGGTTAACCCATTTCGAACTGAATAAAACCCCTTGTCAGAAATGCATGTCAATCAAAGAGCTAAAAGTGCTGGAGGCACTAGCTGTGGGTCAGTAAGCAGGTGGTGTAGACTAAGATCAGACTGCACACATGCGCTGGAAAAACAGGACAATTCTTGGTTCAGTATGACAACTATCGATGGAAAAATCTAAAATTCGAATTTCTTGTAAAAAACATGTTCTTCTGTTTCCCACAATGCTTTCCAAAGCAATATTTCTGCAGTGCATCAAAATGGGGAATAGTGTGGTAATGGGTTAATATACCTGCCAACAGCTTTGAATTCTCTTTCAATGTAGATGAAAGGTGCAATCACCACACAGAAAAGGCTTTGGAAAACATTGTATATAATGAGGAAATTGCATGTAACAAGCAATTTCTTCTTTATCCAAAACAAGATGTGTTTGTGAAACACTATGCCCCCGAAACGGGAATTCTTTAGAAACGGGTAAAGGGTTAAAATTTTGACCTTGACCTTCATGAAATGACCTTCCCCAGTTGCGCCTTGTTGAGACCTATCTACATATCAAATATTAGCATTGTAACTTAATAAGGGTTGAAGTTATAGGAAATTGTTTAGTTGGCAGGTTAAGTTTTGCAGACAGACGGACAGACAGACAGACCGACACCGGTAAAACAATATGCCCCCGATCTAATCGATGCGGGGGCATAAAAAAAAATTCATGAACTAAAATCGTTGTCTGCGACTTCTCCTTAATTGAACCGTCTAAAATTTTGTTGCCTAATAATTAGGGGTGAAACAATACAGTAAAAAGCGTATTGCAATATATTGCGATATGGGCAAACCGTATTGCAATACATATTGCAATATACTCTTTAAGTAATTCAACATTTTTGTCCTGAAATTTATTAGTAAACCACTTAATTACTGTCTACAATGCATTTGCTGCTTTTTGAACTGCCAGATTTAATGTATGGGCATAATATGGCAAATGAGGGTTGCTGCCAACTTTTCTTGCTGCCACTGTCATATTGGCAGCATTATCCGACACAAGGGGAGGGTGTTCAGGCAAGCCTCATTCTGCTGGATGACATTGGCAATATTCTTTCCAGTGTGACTTATTGGCAGAGATCTAGTCTGAAGCACATAGTTTTTAAGACACCAGTCTTCAGTAATATGGCATGATGTTATTGTCACATAAGATTCAGTGGCCCTACTGGTCTATCCATCAGTGGTGATAGCGACTAAGTCAGCCATAGACAAACTTGTTATTACTTGTGACTTTATTTGCTCAATTTAAATATATATCTGGAATAACTGTCTGTTAGAAGTAAGTTCTGGAAGGTAGCACATATTTAGGATCAAGAGTCTGAACTAGTTCACGAAAGCCTTCATTACTAACAACACTAAAAGGTCTAAGATCTTTCACCATATATTTTGCAATTTTCTGTGTAATAAATTTAGCTCTTTCCGAGGATGGCTTATAAAGGCTCCATTTTTGGAAAAATTCATAAACTTTGGGTTGTTCTGATTGCTTAAAGGTTGACGTAGTACATGTTGACCTGGATGCACTCGTCTTCAAAATTTTATGATGTCTTTCAAAATGAGTGCTGAGATTTGTGGTTCCACCTCCACATTTCACTGCAACGTGACATCTGTCACAGTAGGCCACATTTTCAACGATCTCCAGGGACTCTCACTTTCTTTTCAGAGAAAAATGCGCCCATACAGCGCTCTTTCCTTTCGTATTTTTTATAAATTCGAATTCATCCGCCAAATGATGATCTTCGTCAGCCATTTTTCTACGATTGAGTACTCGTTTTAAAAAACAAACTGTACTACCGGAATTCGGATGTACAACAGAATAATAATTATCTCACTTGCATATGATCTATCAAAATGCAAATCAACTAGAAGTTCAGTTATTAAAAAGAATAAAAGCGATCAAATTTGTCAACGGAATACAATGAAGCCGAAAACAAAAGATTAATTTTCAATTTGACGGGGTAATTATTTACCTATACACCGGTAACACCGCCGGGGGAAACAAGTTCTACTTTCGCTTTCTGAATTCTTTCGTAAGTTTTAAAGATGATCGATTTCAGAACGAATTTTTGGATTAATAGTGTTAATATATCCTACTTAAAATGAGAAGATGACAGATAGCAGAAAAACCAGTACAGAAAATTCGAACCGGTTTCGGTTTTCTCGCATGAACAGACCGCGGTTAATCGATATACCGGTAAACCGTTTAACCACTACTAATAATGGGTTGATAATTCAAAATTTGTATGGAAAACTTACACATGGTCCCTGAGCTTGACTTTCATGGTTCCAAAATCCATGGGCTGTTTGATGTACTTTCTGTATGAGGGGAAGTGTTTACAGTTGACAGGCTGTAAGAAAGGCCACCCATCTTCATGTTTCATCATCTCTGTTAGAATAGTCCTGAAAAAGTATAAAATACTTCATTAATATCAATCAGTTCAGAAATCTTCATAGTAACTAGAAATGTGTCACAAACACAGATGCCCCTTAACCCTTTCCTGTTTTTTGAAATTTTAGACTGGTCCAAGTTGAAAGAGGTTGCAGAGGTCAATAAACCATCCTATGTGGTAGAAAATATTGTGGAAAAAGGAGAAATTGCTTGTCACAAGCAATTTCTTCTTTTTCAACAATGTTTTCTTGAGTACAAAATCACAGGAACGTAAGCTCCCGTATTTGAACGGGAAAGGGTTAATACTTGCTTGTCACATGACTTTCAGTTGTGACCTTGAACTTAGGGGTATCGAAGAAAACTTTACGTCTTGTACACTATTCAATCTTGAATTTGTTGTCTGCTATTCCTTTCAATTAGAACCAATCTAAAATTCCTTTGTCTGGTTATTGGTTAACATAATTGTTACAAAGCTGAACATTTTTTCAAGATTTTACTTACAAATACTTTAACCCATTTCCAGACAATAACTCCTTTTTTGCCCCCCCCCCCAAGAAAATAATTCTGGAAAAGATCCTGGTAAATGAAGAAATTGATTGTTACAAGGAATTCCTGCATTTTCACAATATTTTCTACCTGGAGAGATGATTCTCAAAATTTCAACAATTCCAATATTTTGTCTGCAACTTCTTTAAATTCAGACAAGTCTAAAATTTTGTTGTGTGGGAATTGGTTTAATGAAAAGTTGTTTTTAACTAAATCATATGTCTGACCACAACTGAAAAAATGCTGGCCCAGCCCACTGACTCTGTTGGCTCTACCTATTGATTCCAACAATAGGTTCTGCTTCAATCTTAACCCATTCCCACTCAAGCCCTCCTTTTTACGCCCCTTAATTAAAAAGCTTTGGAAAACATTGTGGAAATTGAAGAAATTGCTTGTGTCAATTACCTGTGTGGGAATGGGTTAAACCGCAATATTTGAAAAATTTATAGCCAGAAGCATGCAATAATAAAGGTAAAATGGTTGGTTGGTCTTAACTACAGCTTGAATAATGAAAGAAGAGAGGGTTCTAATGATTTCCATCAACATAGGATTAAGTGAGAATCCTGCACAGATTTATGAATATAGAACCGATCTCTAATATATGTCATAGAAAAGTTTATTAACCCATTCCCACACAATGATGCTTTTAAACGCCTCTCAATATAAAAGTTTTTGAAAACAAGCAATTTCTTCCTTATCCACGATGTTTTCTACGCAAAAAGACAAAGATTTTGAAAAAGTCATCCACTTAAAATTGTCATCTGCAACTTCTTTGAATATGGACTGGTCTAAAATTTTATCGAGTGGTAAAGAGATAAGCAACCATTCTCTTAAACAACCACATTTCGTCCGTCAATTGAGTGGTTGCTTAATTCAAGTTTAACAATTTTTACCTGCAAATAGCTAGATCAGTTGACTCTTCACATATTCTTAATTTTTCCTTCTCATTGTCAACTTCAGACTTGTCAGAATTTACTTCTGGACTATTTTTACCATTTACAGCTGTATTTTTACTATTCACATTTTTATTTTTCCCTTTTTTAGTAGTCACAGATGAACTGTCTTTTGTATTCACTGCAGGACTGTTTTTTCCATTCACTGCAGGACTATTCTCCTTTTTCTTTTTTGGACTATCACAATCTGACACATTTTCTGAGGTTTTATGTTTTCGAGGTATTCCAAAATCTGACCGCCGTTTTCGTCCGGTGGGTGTGAGATCTGGGACTGAGGGTGTGACAGCAGGTGTGGGTGTGGACGGGGCTGGAGTGGGTGTTGGTGTTGGGGTAGGAGTAGGTGTAGATGGGGCAGCTGTGTTACTAGCGGTGGATGATTTTCTCTGTCTCTTTTTTGAACCCTGTAATATATGAAATTTCTTCTCTTCAGTTTACTAAACCCACTTATTCATCAATTTTTTTCTGAGTCACAGGGTACACCTCAAGATAACTTAAAGAATATTTGATGGAAATTATTGAATAATGTTATATCTGTATTCCAAAATGTAACAGTTTGCTCTTAACCCACTCAATGGTGTTTCTAGATGCCCTGAAGAATAAAAGTTTTGGAAAAGATTGTGGAAATTATAGAAACTGCTTATTACAAGCAATTTCTTCATTTTCAACAATGTTTTCTACTTTAAAAGTAAAAAAATGCCAAAATTTCACAAGTTTTAAATTGTCGTCTGCAACTCCTTTCAATTTGTACCAGTCTAAAATTTTGTCGTTTGGTAATGACCTCAGGGATGTCACATGACAAAATTAGCAGATATCCAACAGATGATACCAAATACTTTACACATTCTGTTTCCAGAGAGGAACTTTCAAAGATTTCGTTCTTAGCGTTGGTTTTTTTTTGTTGTTTTTTTCTTAACCCGTTCCCACACAGTGACGCTTTTAAACGCCCCTCAATATGAAAGCTTTGGAAAACATTGTGGAGAATGAAGAAATTGCTTGTCACAAGCGATTTCTTCATTATCCACAATGCTTTCTACCATAAAAGCCAAAGAATTTGAAGATTTTATCAATTTAAAATTGTCGTCTGCAACTTCTTTGAATTTGAACTGGTCTTAAATTCTATCATGTGGGAATGGGTTAAATAGGGTATGCCTAGACAGAGCCTAAATATGACCTCAAAGGACCTTGGAAGAAATCCACTAAAAGATGCTTCATACAAAAAAACAAAAGATCTCGGCCTTCTTGGCACACAATTATTAACCTTTTTAAGTACTCAAATGAGAATTTACTCAAAATTCGCTTTGGAATTAAAGACATATACATGTATTGGCTTAAGTTCTATGGTAAGTGCCTAAAAATGAAACATTATATTGGTAAATTTAAATTTATAGAACAAATTCTAGTTAACAGTCAAACATATTTACTTAACCCATTCCCACTCAATCCCTCCTTTTTACGCCCTTCAACGAAAAAGCTTTGGAAAACATTGTGGAAAATGAAGAAATTGCTTGGATCAAGCAATTTCTTCATTATCCATAATGTTTTCTATCCAAAAGACAAAAAAATTCAAAATACCATCAACTTGAAATTGTCGTCTGCAGCTTCTTTCAATTTGGACTGGTCTAAAATTCCACTGTGTGGGAATGGGTTAAGCTTGAAATTTGAGTTTATTCTCAACTGAGTACAAAAAGATTTTATCATCTTAGGCCCTGATTTTTTTTTAGATTTTTTTTTTTTGAAAATTGCTTTTCTTGTTCTTATTCTAAACAGGGTGCCCAAAGACAGAGCCCAAATATGATTCTAAAAGGCAGCAAACTTGGAAGAGGGCAATGAATGATACTAAATACAAAATAATAATGTTCTGGCCCTTTTGGTTTCACAAGATTATTAAATACTTCCCTCTTTGTTTCAAAATTTAACTGGAGACCTCTTTGGGGGACCAATTATGAAAAAAAGGGTATCATATGAACAAAATTTATAGATGGTACATATAACTGATATCAAAGCCTTTGGGCTTCTGATTTCAGAGAAGATTTTAAAGTCTTCATTATTTCTTTTTTTGTTGCTCTGGCAACCAGAGTAATAAATGGGTAACTTTGGTAGAGTTTCATCCAATTGACATCACTGCCAAGTTTCAGAAAGATTTGTCCACTAGGTTAGAAGATTTTAAAAGTAATTGTGGTATTTATGAAAAGCAAGACTGACATTTTTACTAGCCCAACTTGAGCACTTTGTGTTCAACTAAGCTACAATAAACTTTCAGACAGTTACATGAGATAAAAAAAAATATTTGGTTTTTCATCTGTAACTCTATAGCTCTGTCAAAATGTTTTTCTCTAATTTGGTATGGGTAAGTGCAGGATTGTACTAAGTTTCTATGAATTTTACAGACAATTAGTCCAGTCTAATGTCAAACCCTTACTATTGTCACATAGTTAAGTCATTCATACTTGACCCATTGCCAGATGGCAAAATTTTAAACTGGTCCAAATGCAAAGGAGCTGCAGACGACAATTTAAAGTTAATGAAATTTTAGAATTTTTCAATTTTCTGGATAGAAAACACTGCTTAAAATGAAGAAATTGCTTGTAACAAGCAATTTCTTCATTTTACACAATGTTTTCCCTATAGTTTCCCTGGGAGCATCCAAAAGCATCACTGTGTGGGAATGGGGTTAACTCTACTTTTTGTCAACAAACAACTTCTTTTTTATATACCTATAAAAGATTGGATTAAAATCTGGCTATCTAATACAACTCGACAGAAAAAAAAAAATTCGGTGTGTACCAAAATCCGTATTCATCAAGTACCCTTAACACGAACTCCTTATTTGTGTATTGACCTTCGGGCTTTTTCCCCGGAAAGTTGGTTATTTCTTAATCATTTAAAAGAATTTTCTTATTGTCATCTCCTAAAAGGTATATAATAAAAGGAATATTACAAAAGTGTGTTTTTCTTTTTGTCGAATCGTGTGTAGGTATTTTTTATTGAATTCAACCTTCGGCCTCATCCAATGAAAAATACCTACACTCGATTCTCGAAAAAGACACTGTTGCAATATTCCCTATTTATTTTCCATGATGTTTGCTACAATGAACAACATACAAATTCATATATTTCATGAACTACAAATTATTGTCTGCAACTTCTACCAATTTTGACCAGTCTTACACTTTGTTTATAACGAGTATTACCTTTTGCTTATCTTCACATGAGGTACAAAACCATTTCCTGGGTATTCTGCAATCAAAATTATATAGTCATTTTAGTATTTGTATCTACCCTAGACATAAAACTAGGTTACAGTCAGTATCCTGACTGCAATAAAAATTAATGTTATAATACCTTATCACTACTACTAAGAAGACACATATTCAGAACTAGACATTGTCTCAATGCGGACTAATACCCCCCGACAGGGGTTGTCTATATACAAGTGCTATCCGCAAAAGGGCCGTAACAAAAAATGGACTTTTTAATTAAAGGGCCATTTCTCCATTAAAAATCAATGGATCATAACCAAAATAAAATAAGCAAATGTCTGACTTATACCGAGTCTTTTTGTGAAATTTGATTCAAAAAGGTCCAATGTTTGCTGTGAAATTGAGGGGAAACGATTTTTCACAAAAGAGCCATAAATCTGTCAAAAATCAATGGACCGTAACCAAAATAGAATATGCACATCTTTGCTTGATACTGATTATATCAGTGAAGTTTGAATCAAATCCGTCCAATGGTTGCCCAGAAATTGAGCACAAAAAAGCTACTGACAGACGGACGGACAGATCAACCAACCGACCGACAAGCTGACTCCTATATACCCCCCAAACATAGTATTGGGGGTACAATTACCTTTGGAAACACTAGTTTTGTGGTAAGTTTCAGGATTTTTTGGTCAAAAAGCTATTGGGATTGTGTATGAAAACATCCATTAAGTTCACCTGCCACCTCTTTTAACTTCAACAACACAAATTAATCTATTGCCACATAGCGATGCTTTTTGGCACTCTGATGAAATATATTGTAAAACATTGTGGGAAAAGGTGAAATTGCTTATGACAGGCATTTTTTTCTAGACTATTTGTCCCTTATTTTCAAATTTTAGCAAAAAGTTAAAATGCTGTCTGCAATTTCTTTGAATTTGGACCAGTCTATAATTTTGTTGCCTTTTAATTAGTTAAAAGACAATTTCTAAGGTAATGGGAAACACTTAAATGGGCAAAATTTCATGATCTAAAAGGGCTCAATCCTTTTTCCAACCATTTTTGTCCTCTTTAAATTTTTTATTTACATCTTAGGTCAATGCATCATTCCTTCTTTTTTTTCAAAGGAAATGTATTTTCTTCTAGAATATCATCTAACATACCTTGGTAAAGGTGGGTCCAAACAATCCAGGTGAACGCATCGATTACATGTATGACATTCCGCCATTTTACCCAATCTACGACCGCAGACTAAACAACAGGATTCCCCAACAGCCTGTATATAAACAAACACAAAATTGCATGATAGTTTTGAGAAATGTAATAAACCCTTGTGAAAATTGATCAAATGAAGGTAAATGAAATACATTTTTCTCAAGTCAGTTAACCCATTACCTAACAGAAAAATGATAGACTGGTCCAAATTGAATGACGACAGATTGCAGACGACAATTAAAGTTTATGAAATTGTAGATTGTTAAATCTTCTAGGTTGAAAACATTGGGGAAAATGAAGAAATCGCTTGCAACAAGCAATTTCATCATTTTTCAAAATGTTTTTTATCCAGAAAGTTGAAAAAAAGTAAAATTTCAAATGTTTTAAATTTTAATCTGTTGCTCCGTTCAATTAAGGCCTGTCAAGAATCTTGTTGTGTGTTAATGGTTTAACCTCTTCAAGCAATTACAGAGTTGTGTTGTTCATAGGGTAACTTAACCCTTTACCAGAGGGCAAACTTTTAGACTGGTCCAAATTGAAAGGAGATGCAGACAACAATTTACAGATGATGATTTTTATTTTCAATAATCTTTGTATTTTGGGGTAGAAAACAATGTGGATAATGAAGAAATTGTTTGTGACAAGCTATTTGCCTTGGGGGCGTCTAAAAGCCTCAATGAGTGGGAATGGGTTAAAGACATATTAGCCCTGTACTTTTTACGGTTGAAAAGAAATTTGAAAAGGCTATTTCAACAGCCAGTTCTGTTGAAGCAACATAAGGTCTGCAATAATAGGATGGCTGGTAACTTATAAATTTAATCCCGACTTAACCCATTCCCATACTATCTCTTTTTTACACAACTTGAAAAAAACGTTGGGAAAACTTTGAGGAAATGAAGAAATTGCTTATTAAAAGCAATTTCTTCATTTTTCACAATGATTTCTACCCTAAAATGATAAGATTTTTTTTCTATTTCACAGACTCAATCCATTACCAGATAACAAAAATTCTGTCAGTTCCAAGTTGAAAGAAGTTGCAGACAATAATTTTTAGTTGATGGAATTTAAAACATATTTGTCTTTTAGGGTAGTAAATATTTTGAATAATGAAGAAATTGCTTGTTTCATCCAATTTGTTCATTTTCCACAATATTTTCCAAGTTTTTTTCTTGAGAGGCATCAAAAAGAGTGACTGTTTGGGAATAGGTTAAAGTTGAAATTTTGTCATCTGGTCAAAGGTTAAATAGCTTGTTGCTTTCAATAATTCATCAAATATCTAAAATATCTTTTTTGTCTTATATTGTCGTCGGAAGTGCAAAATGTCATATAAACAGCTTGAATAAAGGAACACCATTTCATGTGTTATAGAAGATTACCTTTGACACGCATTCATAACAATACCAATCACCTTCTGGAACTGTCTCCATTTTAGGCTGTGAAAAGAGACAAAAAAAAAAATTGACACAATTACTTAAGAGCTTAGTACACATTAAGTCATTTTAAGTAGTTAATCATTTGAAATTTCAACACAATCCTAAAATTTTACACACTGGAGAAACATTTTGAGAGTAGCAGAAAAAACATGTAATAATTTCCACTTATCTCACAATTTTACTACCAAACTTTGCATTTAAGCATCAATTTAAATACAACATGAATTGTCCTCTGTAAATTCTTTCTCTTTGGATCAGGCAAAATTTTGCCATCTGGTAATGGGTTAACATGTCTCATTTCATGTTTTCTTATTATTAGTCAATTATGACATTGTGTAGTTTAAAAGTTTTATTATTTTTATCTATATGTTTTGATACACAATGTCACTTTAATAAATTTCATTTCCAAACTTATAATGGACATTTCCAAATTCAGATGTACTAATGCTAGAAATATAGGTGAAATTACATCTTAACCCTTGTAATGTTAAATAAAATCTTCTACCAAACTGCATTAAATTCAAAGGGCTGACAGTACTGGATGCACTACTTGTGGCTTAATATCTTTTTTGAAAATTTATTTTATGACCATATCTGGCTTTAAAGAGACAAGCAGGAGGTGCAGACTAGGATCAGGCTGCATAAATTGAGGGTAAATTGTGATACTGTTCTTAGTGTCTATACATTGTATAGTTTGTTTGTTTGAATGGGGTTTTACGCCGCTTTCAACAATCTTTCAGTTATATCGCGGCGGCTGGAGCACCTAACAATGGAATCCTGGTATTTCTCACACCAGTACTACCATTACATCCTTTCCTAGCCTCCAGCTGCTATCCCACATAGGTCTACGATTATCGACCCATTGGTGAGAGACAAATAGTCGGAAAGGATGAGTGCCGCCGTCGTGGATTGAACCCAGGACCTCCAGATTGACAGTCCGACGCGCTACCAACTGCGCTAATACGGGAGCTCTATACATTGTATAGACACTTAGAAAAGAATGGCAATTAAACCTCAATATGTGCAGGCTGATCTTTGTCTATACTTCCTGTCAAAACAGGAATATTCCAGGTACAGCATGATATGGGTTAAGCCTATTACTACACAAGAAAATTTTAGACTGGTCTAATCTGAAAGAAGTTCAAACAACAATTTGAAGTTAATGAAATTTTAGATTTTTTCAACTTTCTGAATAGAAAAAACATTGTGTAAAATGAAAAAATTGCTTGTTACAAGCAATTTTCTTCATTTTACAAAATGTTTTTCAAATTCCTTTTTCGAGGGGTGTCCAAAAGCATCACTGTGTGGGAATGAGTTAAACATTAAATTTAGGTCAAACACATTTTCCCGTTTTGTACGACAAGAAGAAAAGTTCATGGCCCGTTCAAGGTTCTTACCTTAAAACAGTATGTATGATAACCACGATCACATCCGTCACACAGAAGTAATTCTGCCTCATTGTCATCTTTACGACAGATTTGACATAACTAAAATATACATGGATTTATGGAAGGATTAGAAATTCTTTTGCATTTTATAAATTCTTCACTATATTAGCTTAAAAATCCTTACATGCAAGTACAACAGTACTGCTATTTTACCCATTCCCACACCACAAAAATTTTAGACAGGTCCAAATTGAAAGAGGTTGCAGACAACAAAAGAACATTGGTTTGAATTTAACAACAAGAGCAATATGAGGTAGCAGGTTAAAAGAACTCTTGTCACCTAGAGTCAAAATAAATGTTGAGATCTTCAGAATCTTCTATTGGAATTTATGCTTTCCTTTCAATAAGAGGAAAAATCATTTGACAGAAGCTTCAGTACAACCTATTCTAAACTATGGAATGAACTAAGTTTCAGGCAAGTCTCTGTAAATCCTTAGATATTTTCAAGAATAGTCTAAATCTATTTATCTCATTAATGATATGGCATAAATGATTGACTGAATGGTGTTTAAGGCCACTTTTAACAGTATTTCAGTCACATTTCGGTGGCTGGAGCACCTAACCATTGATTCCTGATATTTCTCATACCAGTACTACCACAACATCTTTTCTGAGCCTCCAGCTGCTCACCCCATTAGGTTTATGATTATCTACCCATTGGTTGGAGACAAATGTCGGAAAGGATATTTGACACAAGCAAGGGTCAGACTTCACGATTCAGAGTCTGATGTGCTACCAACTACACCATGGCAGCAGTGTTGTGGCAGAAAAAAGAAAATGTTTTTGCATTTGTTTTATTAAGATGGTAGATCTTTCTTAAATCATGTTATAATGAGTCAGGTCCCTTACCACTTTCATAATTGATTTTTCCCATGAAATACAATTATTTAACTGCATAACACAAAGAGTAAGTTGGGCAGGGGAGGTGGCCGTGGCAACTGCAATACGCCAAGCTTGAAGACCAACAGGTAAGTTTCCAAAATCAGGCTCCACATCGTTGTCCTCAGAATTGTCATGGTTGGCTGAACTCCGTTGACTCAAGTTTATCTTTTGTCTGTAATAAATATAAGAGGAGATCATTACAAACTTGTCCAAGAAATTGACGAGACAGATCCACACAGAGTTTGAACCAATTTGCCTCCACAAAAAATAAGTTATTAGCGCATTACCACACAATGAAATTTTAAAATTGAAAGAAGTTAAAGTGTTTCAAAGTGTTGTGAGCCGCACCCCAATTGAATGAATGGTTACTGTATGACCATCTTTTAAGAAAAAACAAAAGTAATGCATATAATAAAATTTGTCTATTGGATTTCATTTTGTTGTCATTCAAGAAATTAATGTTAGGATTGCATAAATAAAATTTAATTGAAATCTGTTGAGAAGTTAAGACAGTTACTTTATGTCAAACTTTACAATTAATCAATAGACTGCAAATCTATCAGCCTTCTTGAAAATAGCTTGTCAAAGAAATCCTAAAAATCTCACTCATTTGAGACCTTGATGAGAGGAAAACATGTATAAATTTGAATGAAGTCAGAGTTATTGTGTGTCAAAGTGTGAATGGACAGACAGATGAACAGACAAGCAGGGTAAAGGAATTCCAATCAACACTCTTTGGTGGAGCCAAAATTACATGAAAGGAAAAAATGAATGCTGACAGCATTTTCAACTTTCCTTACAATGTTTAAAAAAAATCCTTATTATCTTAAAAGAGATGCAGCTGACAAATTGCTGGCCCCGCCCACTTACTCCTTTGGCCACAATCACTGACTCCGACATAAAGTCCTGCTTTGAAATTTAAATGGTGTTATTTTGCAAAATATATGGCCAGTAGCATGTAACTAAAAAGTAGTATTTTTTGTTGGCAACCTAAACATTGTAACTACAGCTTGAATAAGCTGTAGTTAAGATGTTCAAGACAGCAAACAAACAAAAGAGATTTACAAAAATGGCAGCCAATGTTGGAGTTCAAAACTTACTTCTTATCTGAATGAATGATTTGATTGGTCAACTAGCCATTTGTTTTAGAGCCATGATTGGTTAATTATTTAGTAAAGGACCAAAATAAGGCCTTCTTATTCTAAATCTCTACTCACACTTTATTGAGTGGTGGTTTGAGATATCTCCTTTCTATATTAGATTCAAGTTGGAGTAATCTCTCCTTGGCACATTCTACAGGGAACATATCGTTGTCTGATTGTTTAGCTGAACCTCTAGGAATAATCTTGATTTCAGATTCATCGTGATAGGTCTTTGGTGCAAGCTTCCAACCCTATAAACAAAGACATCTGTTAATGCAAATAGAGGATGGTGTGTGTTTCAGTGGGTTTAATTCTAATACAATGAATTCAAATATCATATTTTCTTAACCCTTGTCATGCTGTATAAATTACCTTACTGAATTGCTGTCAAATCAAAGGGCTGAAAGTACTGATAGAACTTATTGTTCAAAATTCATTTTTTTTCCCAGAAATCAACTTCATAAGCAACTCTGGCCGGAAAAGTACAAGCAGAAGGTTTAGACTAAGATCAGCCTACACATAAGTGCAGTCTGATCTTAGTCTACACCTCCTGCCAAAACCGGAATATTCCAGGTTCAGCATGACAAGGGTTAATATTTCCTTTCAATTTCTGATAAATATCTTTGAATCAAATTTTTGTAACTTTAATTTCAGAATCCAAATTCCCACTTTGTGGTGGTACCATAAAATCATGTTGACTAAAACAGACTCTAATAATGTAACTAATTCTTTACTATGCAAATTTTCCCTTATTCTAGAATCAACAGAAAGAAAATAAATTATTAGTATTAAGATAAAAGAAACAACATATCAATCAAATTTAATCCATTCCCACACAATGACGCTTTCGGAAGCCCCTCAAGAAAAATACTTTGAAAAGATTGTGGAAAATGAAGAAATTGCTTGTTACAAGCAATTTCTTCATTAACCACAATGTTTTCCAACACAAAGTATAAAGATTTCTAAAATTTTATCACTCAAAAACTGTGCAACTTCTTTGAATTTGAGCCAGTCTAAAATTTTGTTGTCTGGTACTGGGTTATAGGAAAAGTCCTAATTTGGATAAATGATAATTGGTGTTTCACAACTTTGGCCTTCATTATATACCATGTCATAATGTACATGTATCACTTGTATACACATGATTTTTTTAATGACAGTACAAAATAAAAAAAAATTAGCCTGTTTCCTATCCATCAGTACATAGTTACATCAGTTTTCCCCTTCAAGATTCTGATAAAACCAGAGTACTTTATGCAGTGATTTCAATTTCAAAATAACATTTCTTTCATGACTTTTCTAATCTAGACTTGGTTAACTGGTCCAAATTGAATGAGGTTGCTTACAACAATAATCAAAGGACTGAAAGTCCTGAGAGCGGTTTTGTTGGTTTATCAGTAACCGCGTTCAACAATGCGAGCATGTTTCTTCAATATGAGTAAGTAAATCGTACACCTAAGTAGGAGGAGCAGCTGGAGGCTCGATAAGGATATAGTGGTAACACTGGTGTGTGAACTACCTGGAATCCATGGTTAGGAGCCCAAGCCACCCCGATATAACTGAAATACGATTAAAAGATTCAATCAATCATGACCCCTTACTGTTTACCGAAATCGCTATTTTGATTTAATCACGTTTCTTCTTAGGTGCGTGAAAATTTGTGGTTGTGTGGTAAAAGGTTAAATGATAAAAGGTAAAGAAATCAAAGCTAACATTCAATTCATTTTTAGTTGAGCAAATTAGTATTACAATTGAAGTACTACATGTCTGTTTCAAAGATATAGTCGAATTCGAGAGGTAAAAGGTATTTTATTCGATGGGGTTAATAGGCGCTTGAATCCCGACTATAACAGGGTTGTAACTTGTTACATATACTGTATATACGGGGTGTAAATTTGCTCAGCCCTGCCAGGTCGAAACACCAGCTGACAGTTTAAATGTATTTGTTAACTCCACTAACCACTGGCCTAGATTATATCTTGAAACGCGGGGAAATTATTTCACTCATTTTGACAATTCATTAGACAATTAACCATGGATATATTAAGTCAAACTTTTAAACCATTTTCCTGGATATTCATGACTAAAAGGAGGCTGTTGGCATTCAGCAAGTAAGTTATTTTCTTCATCAGCGATGAAATAAGATGGAGGCGATCACATAGTTTTTCTCTTCAAGTTTATGAGCATGTGTGGAAATAAGCGGAAATGCGTGATAACTTGTTTCCGGTTGATCAATATGAAATACCAGTTTTTCCTAAAAAAACGCTAAAAATTGGATGCAACTTGAAATAAATCTATCAAATGTGATAGAAAATATTATGGAAAAGTAGACATTGCTTGTTACAAGAAATTTCTTTTTCCACAATGTTTTCTCAAGATCCTGAATCTGAGATTTCAGATCCTGTTTGTCATCACTCCCTCTTATTTTTAATCCATTACCTGACTGAAAATTTTTAGACTGGTCCAAATTGAAAGGGGTTGCAGGCAACATTTTAAAGTTTACCAAATTTTAGATTTTTTCAATTTTCTGGATAGAAAACATTGTGTTGAATGAAGAAATTGCTTTTTATAAGCAATTTCTTCATTTTACACGATTTTTGCCCCATTGTTTTTCTTGAGGGGCATCTAAAAGCATCACTGTGTTGGAATGGGTTAACTCTGATACAACTAACCTTTATCTGTAAACTGGCACTTGATACTTTATCTTCCAGAGATTCCACCTCTCCGAGAGCTATTCTGTCAGCCTCGTCAGACTTGGCTTTCACATCTATTACAGGCACAGTTTTCTTCTTTTTAGGCTCACACTCTTTGGGCTTATCAGCTGTCTTTGTCATAGCCTCTGTTTTTCCATCCTCACCTTCTGCACACTCTTTATCTTTATTTTGAGTTGCACATTCACTTTGGTCCATTGTTTCTGTTTTATCAGTTTGTTCTTCTCCTTTATTTTCATCCGCTTCAGTTTCCTTTGTAAGCTCTTGTGAGTCATCCTCAATATTATCACTAGTCTCCATTTCATGACCAGATGTGTTAGCCTGTTCAGCTTTAGGATCATCAGGAGTCTTCTGTTCTTTGTCAGTCTCATTTACTTTGGTCTCATCAGTCTCATTGACTTTGGTCTCAACAGCTACCGTATCTTTGGTCTCATCAACATTGGTGGATTCCTTTTTATCTGTTTCTTCTTCTTCAGAACCTTCTTCATCTGAACACTCCAATGATATCACTGATGAGATAGAAAGATTATCTTACAATTAGTGATTTATTTTATATCTGACCAAATTAGAATGAATCAACATAACACTACATAGCTTTATTCAGAAAAACAATTTGAACACATAAGGTTCATCGTTGTTCATACATTCATAATATATTACATATAATGAGTATGAACAACAATATAAAAAGTTTGAGAATGAAATTCCTCAATTCAGAAATAATGGAAAGTGTAGAATCTAACCAAAAACATTATATGTAGAGAACGTAAATAAACAATAAGAATTGGATGTAGAGAATAGGAATTTAACATTATGAGAGAGGAATGGAAAGCTCATTACTGACTATATTCAATCATTTTTTACTATTGTCAATTGCTTTAGTAAAAACATATTCATATAGCATTTAAAATTTGAACTTTTTTTTAATTCAACAGCTCTGTTAGCTTAATCAGGCTTGGTTGATGTAATGCTATCTTTGTACAGAAGTATGTCTTAATTCTCTATATGTGGGACAAACAACTAAAAAGTGAAATACATCTTCTAATTCATTTTTTTTGTCAGTCAGTACATGTAATTGATGAACAGATAATCTAAATTTTGAAAGGGCATTTCTGTACTTAATGATTTTCATTTTATTTACGTAAACTGATAAGAAAAATTGTCTTTTAAACCTTAACAAGAGGGCCATTGAGCCTGATGCGATCAACTGAAATAGAGGCTATTTTTTCTTTCAACAGTTTAATTTAATGTCACGTTAAGGATTATAATACAAGTGGGCCTGACATACTTTATACATATATAGGATCTGTACCTGGGGATCCAAAAGTCTAAATTACAAATTCCAAGACTTTAGGACGTCTATGAAATGTGGAGAACACTTTTTCCTCCCCTCTGAATCCATAGGTAATAATTTTAGTTCTTCAATTTCAATTCTTTTACCTATTTATATCAAAGGCCACCTATGGAACATTTCTGCCAAATTTGGTTGAAACTGGCCCAGCGGTTTGGGAGTAAATTGTTGACGGACGCCATGCGCCGTACGGACAAAAGGTGATCACAGTAACTCACTTGAGCACTTCCTGAGTACAAATTAAAATTGTGTTCTGCGCAACTCCTTTAGTTTGGACAAATATCATTAGGTAAAAGTAACAATTTATCAACACTCGTTTTATATCCTATAATACTACAGTTAGGGAATTTAACTTTCAAACTTACCATGCTTTTTACCCTTGGTACAAGAGGTGGCAGCATAGTCTAGGAACTTTTCAAATGATTTAATGAGATTCTTCTCTCGTATTCCTCGAGGATGCAAATTAGCTTGTACGGCTGTCAGTTGTTCCGGTTCACTGATTTTCCACCAACCTTTGGTATATTCTGTAAGATATGTGCATTTTAGGAAATTGTCCCAATAAAAATAACTAAAGGTACTAGAAGGAATATACAAATAAAAGGGAAAGATCAAGGTCTTTTTAATATGGAATTCAATTCATGATTATGAAACAGTTCTTAAGGCTAAAATAAGATACTTCCCTTATACCAACAAGGACACCAACTGATATACAACATAAAGCAGCCACGCCCACATTTCTTTGTGAATCATAAGATGTTCCAAATGGTTCACCCAAGGAACATCAATACCAAGTTTAGTCCAAATCAGCCTAGTGGTTTAGGAAGAGACGATTTTTTAGAAATTATTTCATAAATTCTCCAATTCCTGTAAGCAATGCTCCTGCTTTTTTATGAATCAAAATTTCATAAACAAGTAAAGGGTCACCCAAGAAATATTCTAGTAAGGTATGGTCTAAATTAACCAAGTTCTTTAGGAGAATGTTTTTCAAGAATTATTTAGTGATATGTTTAAAATGGGCCAACCATGGAACATTTATACCAAGTTTAGTCCAAATCAGCCTAGTAGTTAAAAAGGAGAAGACGTTTAACCAACTACCAGATGGCAAGATTTTAGACAAGTCCAAATTGAAAGAAGTTATAGACTAAAATTTGAAGTTTATGAAATTTTAGATTTTTTCAACTTTCAGGATAGTAAACATTGTGTAAAATGAAGAAATTGCTTGTGACAAGTAATTTCTTCATTTCACACAATGTTTTCCCAATTGTTATTCTTGAGGGGCATCCAAAAGTGTCACTGTGTGGGAATGGGTTGAAGAAATTGTTGATGACAAACGATCTACACTTATCTTAATTGATCTCCTAAAGCATGTTGTGCTCAGGTGAGCTAAAAAGGTCTACTAAAGATCTTTTTTGTAAAATCTGATAGAAATTCAACAAGTAGTTTATAAGGAGAAGACTTTCAGTAAAAATTTACAGGCAAATACACATGGACACAAAGTAGACAAATTGCCATGACAATGACCCCCCCCCCCTTGCCTTCAGCCACTGGAGCTAAAAATCACATAAAGCAATTTGTCCTTTTGATTTAATCATTCCCTGTTTTTCAAAACGTTAGTCTTTTCCAATTTGAAAGAAGTAAAAGATGACATAAGTGAGTGAGAATTTGAAAAGTAACCAACCTGTAGGGTAGAAAATACTAAGAGAAAAGAAAAATCTACTTGTTACAAGCAGTCAATTCTTTTCCCATGATATTTTCTCAAGTACAAAAATACTAGGTTGTTTAAACAAGGGTTGATAAACATTATACTGGTAATAGAGAATTATTTTTGAATATCATAAAGCTGTTCACAATGAAACAGAGTAAGGTCTCACCTTCTGGAATGGGTCTCAGTTCTCCTTGTAGTTGTTTTAATACTTCTAGTGGGTCAGGTCCTGCTGCAGAGACAGGGTTGTCCGGCTTTTTAAATGATTCCTCATTTAGAAGAGATGGTGAAGATGATGTAGAAACAGCATTTGCCATTGACATAGGCAGCGAAAGAGAGCTGTTATACAATTGTCCCATTTGGAATGATGCAAATGTTGGTGACTGCAATGGAAACGGATGGAATGGCAACTGAGACATGAATGGCGGAGATAAAAGGATATTAGAAGAGAGTCCACTTGTCTGCGAACGTGTCAGAGACATGTCATCGCATGGAACTCTGGGTAATATACTGAACCATGGTTTGGAGTCTGTTCCCTGACTTTCTGAAAGACCTTTTGAATGTGGACTGGTAAATGGGTTTACTGGTAGAACACTGGAATCAATACTTTGATGACTAGAACCAGTCTTTTTCTCCAAAATGGAGTCTATACTCATGAATGAGTGTTTCTTTTCTGAGGTGTTCTTGTTTGAATGGGCAGGTGGAGGCCGGGGACCAGGTGGGGAAGATGATGAATTGTGATTGGCTGACTTGGTCACATGATGAGTTGATGAGGTATTTGATTGAGATACTGATGTAGGAGTACTTGTTTGTGATGAGTTCTGCAATGGGTCAGAGTCAGTAGTTGTTATATTGCAGAACTCACTGAGGCGTGTAGAAGTGGGCACCTGAAGAAATAGATTTGTAGATTCACTTTCTATTGCACTTGATTTAACATTTGGAATTTTTAATTCCACCATTTTAGTTGGGCTTTTCACAGCCTCTTGATTACCTGAGGTATTGTCTGATTGAGGTCCCTTTTGTTCATCAGTAATTACCTTTTCACCTTTCTCATTTTGATCATTTTTATCCATATCATTCACAACCTTTGACTGAGATTTCTCCACAGAGTCTGTAAGATCTTTATCATGTGAACCTTCATCATTCACTGATTTCTTACAATTCTCAACCTCCATGCCTACTTCACCATTACACACAATTTTACTGACATCATGCTTTTCAACAATACTTTCAGATTCATTTTTCACATGTTCAGATCTTGGTTCTAGTAAGTCCTTTTCTGACTTTATAAATCCATTCTCACACTTAATTTCCTTTTGCTCATTTAAATCCTTTGTATCAGCCAACTCCTCAATCTTAATATCCTCTTTGGTAGTCTCCATCTTTTCTTCTTTAGCTAACCTCATCTTCATGTTTTCATTCAAAATATCAACACCTTTCTTTTCCTCAATCACTTCAAGTAATTGAACACCTTTCTTTTCAGTTTTCTCACTTAAAACTTCAACTTTAATAGATTTTGATTCTACTTTCTCATTTTTGATATACTGAGAAACTTCTTTAGCATCTGCAGATTCCTGAGATTCCACATACACACCACCAGCCACTGGCAGGATCCAGTAATTCCGTTTATATCGATCCTGTCCGAGATCTATCGCCCGAACGTGCCGACAAGCGTCCAGCACTTTATCCCGATGTTGTGACTGCTGTTTGTGATATTTTTCCATCTGTTTTTCTAACTCTTCTAAAGTGGAAGGGTCATCATCTTGCTGCAAAATAAAGTTATTGTTTCAATTATAAACCACATATATAAATATCTAACTCTCTACCAAATTTCAAACATTTATGCTATTGAAAATCTTAACAAGAAGGCCATTGGATATAGCGGTTAACCCATTACCAGACAGCAAAATTTTGTACTGGTCCAAATTAAAAGGTGTTGCAGACGACAGAAAAAGTTTATGAAATTTTAGATTTTTCTCTTACTTTCTGGATAGAAAAAATTGTGTAAAATGAAGAAATTGCTTGATTTCCCAATTGCTTTTCTTGATGGGAGTTAAAAACTGTATGTGGGTTAAAGCCGTCACCTAAGCCAATGCTAAGAAATGATAACCAAGGGACAAACTATCTAGACAGTAACCAGTTGATACCAACATATAATAATATATGATACTTTATGCTTCATGATTAGTCATAAAGAGATTTTAAATAATATTTTTATTCCTCATTTCAATATAAGTAGCATCAAATGAACAAATCTGGATATACTAGGAGATGCTATAAACCAGATATAAATGCTCTAAGATTTTTGTTTTGGAGAAGATTTTCAAAGATTTCACTCTAATACCAGTAGTTTCTGACACTAAGTGGAGCCCAGTTACCAAGTATGACCCAAGAGGCATCACATGAACAAGCTTTGTACAAGTTCCCATACCATATATCCATTTTAATGCTGAATAAAATCCTTTTCAAAATAACATTAAAATCAATGGGCTGAAAGCACTGGAGACACTTAATTTGGGTCATTCTTAGAAACTAAATTTTCATGAATAACGCTGGCTTAAGGGACAAACAGGTGGCATAGACTAAGATCAGACTGCAAGTATGTCCAGGCTGATCCTTGTCTCTAAAATATGACTAAAGGGGCATCATGGGAACTAAAGGTCCCCTAAGAGGTGCTGCATACCAAATATCAAGCTCTCCTCAATCATGTTTCATAGAATTTTTAAGACTTGTTCATTTTCACCCTTTTAATGCTATGGCATTCAGAATTAAATATGGATTTCAACTATTTGAACAATTTTTGAAGACATTAACCCAAGAAATAATGTATAGACACTTAGAACAGTATTGCAATTTACCTTTAACTGGTTCCCACTCAATCCCTCCTTTTTACGCCCCTTAAGAAAGAGGCTTTGAAAACATTGTGAAAAATAAAGAAATTGTTTGTATCAAGCAATTTCATTTTCCACAATGTTTTCTATCCAATAAGTTGAAGAAAATTAAAATTTCATCAACTTAAAATTTTCATCTGCATCTTCTTTCAATTTGGACTAGTCTAAAATTTTGATATGTTAGAATAGGTTAATTAGCCTACCATGATATAATCATTGATATCCTCCTCATTACCGCTCCCTTCCTCGTCGTCGCTCTGTTTACTGATTGATGTCATCACACTGTCCTCTCCTTCAGCGTCACCCATCACACGAGACACATTACGATTAAACTTCTTCTTTCTCAACATGCGTAATCTATGGAGAGAAACATGCTGGAATATCAGTGCTTACCATAACTAAAATTTTTCTTTTAACCCTTTCTGTTCAATCCCTGGTTTTAACATCCCCATGGTTTTATACTTGAGCAAACATTCTAGAAAAAGAAGAAATTGCTTGTAACAAGCAATTTCTTCTTTTTCCACAATATTTTCTACCCAAGTGAATGGTTGTTTTTCAAATTAAATCCACTTTCAATTTTCGTCTGCAAAACCTTTGAATTTGGACGGGTCTAAAATTTTGGAAAACAGGAAAGGGTTAACTTAAATCAACTACTAATAAATAAGAGAGGGAAAAAAAGATATTCCATATTCTATTTCTTATCCCATTCCCACTTTTTACCACTCAATCCTGCATTTTGAAGTACATATGTAAACAAGAGGACCATGATGGTCCTAAATCGCTCACCTGAGGCATCTGCAAATTACAGTACTTTTTTGTATAAAAAAGACACAACTTGAGCAAAATAAATAAAACAAGTATAAGATTTTGGGCTTTGTACAAAACAATCCAGTAATGCTTTAAAATGAAATGAATGCCTTTGGCTTCATAGTTTAATCGATTACCAAACTATCCCAGAATTTGTCACCCTCAGGGAAAAAGGTTTAAAAAGCATTGTGAGAAAGCAAGCAATTTCTCCATTTCTATTTAAGAAGAATCCTTTCAATGCGATTAATGCAATTTTCAATCCCAGGAGCAGAGACATTTTTTATCCTAAGAGCAAATTTTCCTGTAACATAGTACAAAATTATATAGTCATATTACATACCAAATATGAATGCCCTTCATCTTATATTTCAGAAGGAGAAGACTTTTGCTCTAATTGGGTGTTTTCCAAAATTTTGGACCTCTGGGGCAGTGCCATTTTTTATCCCAGGGCTAAGATTTTAGCTAACATAGTAGAGAACCATCTTGTTTTGCTATAAATCAAATATGAATACCTTAGACTTTGTAGATTGGGAGGACAAGACTGTTGAACATGGTCTAATTGAGCATTTTTACGAACTTTGGACACCCAGGGAAGGGGTGTTTTTTAACCTACAGGCATAATTTAATCAAAATTGATAGATAACAGCCAGGCTATGCTACACTCAAAATATAAATGCCCTCTGCCTTAAAATGAAGAATTTTTTCAACATACTCAAATTTTGCATTTTTCCAAATTTTTGGACCCCTAGTCAGGGCCATTTTTGACCCTTGGATGAAAACTTTTTGTGATATAGTACAAAACCATCCAGTTATGCTACATACCAAATATGAATATCCTAGACCTTATATTTTAAGAGGAGAAGCCTTTTGATATTGCTCTTATTAAGAATTTTTCCAAATTTTGGACCTCAGGGGCGGGCCATTTTTGACCCCAGAGATTAAATATTTGAAAACTTGGTGGAGAACGATATGATAAAGCTCTTTACAAAATATAAAGGCCTTTGGCCTTGTAGTCTATGAAAAAAACAACATCAAAGATTTACTAAAATTTCCCATTTTCATATGCCGTGGTTACAAGAGTTTTTGACGGAATTAAATTCTTTTAACAACTTTTGAAGAGCTTCAACCAATGAACATCCCGGCAAAGTTTCAGCTTGATTGGCCTACTGGTTTAGGAGGAGAAGATTTTTAAAGATATTTAAAGAATTACTTAAGATTCCCATTTTAAAATGCCGTGACAACCAGAGTTTTTGACGGAATTAAATTCTTTTAACAACTTTTGAAAAGCTTCACCCAATAAACATTCCTGCAAAGTTACAGCTTGATTGGCCCACTGGTTTAGGAGAAGAAGATTTTTAAAGATATTTAAAGAATTACTAAAGATTCCCATTTTCATATGCCACGTTTACAAGAGTTTTTGACGGAATTAAATTCTTTTAACAACTTTCAAAGAGCTTCATCCAATGAACATCCCTGCAAAGTTTCAGCTTGATTGGCCTACTGGTTCAGGAGGAGAAGATTTTTAAAGATATTTAAAGAATTACCATAATTTCCCATTTTCAAATGCCGCCGCAACCAGAGTTTTTGACGGAATTAAATTCTTTTAACAACCTTTTATGAGCTTCACCAAAGGAACATCCCTGCAAAGTTTCAGCTTGATTGGCCCACTG
This sequence comes from Fragum fragum, assembly GCA_946902895.1. Taxonomy (NCBI): domain Eukaryota; kingdom Metazoa; phylum Mollusca; class Bivalvia; order Cardiida; family Cardiidae; genus Fragum; species Fragum fragum. Next base: position 44,571,080 of record OX336372.1, read on the forward strand.
GTTTAGGAGGAGAAGATTTTTAAAAATTTTTAAAGAATTACTAAAGATTCCCATTTTAAAATGCCGCGGCAACCAGAGTTTTTGACGGAATTAAATTCTTTTAACAACTTTTGAAGAACTTCACCCAAGGAACATCCCTGCAAAGTTTCAGCTTGATTGGCCTACTGGTTTAGGAGGAGAAGATTTTTAAAGAAATTGTGGACGGACGGACAGACGGACGGACGGACGGACGACGGACAACGACCGATCACAATAGCTCACCTCGCACTTTGTGCTCAGGTGAGCTAAAAAGCTAATGAAAACATTATGAGACAAGAATGGATTGTAACTAGCAATTTCTCCTTATCTCATATTGATTCCAATTCGATATGGCTTTTTTTTCCAATTTTTACTCATTTTATACTAAACCCGTCATCTTAAACGTTTTTCATTCAAGACCTCTGGTAATGGGTTAACCCATTCACACACAAGCCTGCTACTTTATGCCCCTCAACATAAAAACGCTTTGAAAACATTGTGAACAAGATGCGTTTGTGAAACACTATGCCCCTGAAACAGGAATTCTTTAGAAATGGGTGATTTTTATTGTTTTTTTTCTTTGGTTTAGGGAAAAGGGTTAAAATTTTTACCTTGATCGTGATGAAATGACCTTCCCCAGTTGCGCCTTGTTGAGACCTATCTACAGACCAAATATTAGCATTGTAACTTAATCAGGGTTGAAGTTATAGGAAAATGTTTAGTTGGCAGGTTAAGTTTTGCTGACAGACAGATGGTCAGACAGACGGACAGGCAGACAGACGGACACCGGTAAAACAATGTGCCCCCCCGATCTATCGATGCAGGGGCATAAAATGAAGAAATAGCTTGTTATGAGTAATTTCTTCATTATCAATAACATTTTCTACCTCAAAATACAATGATTTTTTATAATTTGATCAACTTTAAATTGTCATCTGCAGCTTAAACTTTGCCGTCTTTGAATTACATAAATAATTGTTTTTGGTCTTTCCAAACCATCCTAGATAACTCCACAAAAGGACATAATACCTCCTCAGTTTTCCCTCCACAGTCCATTTATCCCGTCGTATGTCAGCTATCTTTTCCAGATAGTTTTCAATCTCATTTGTTATGGTACGACTACAGTTAAGTTCATTACACAGAAACGCTAAAACCTCTGCTCTTTGGATCACTGAGCATGCTTCCAGGGGAAAATTCCTCAAATACTCCGTTAGCTGAAACAAAACGGGAGAAAATCTTGTTATGACAACACCACATCAAATTTTCTATAAATATTGATCTATTTAGGACAAGGCAGCCTGAATTCATAAATGCAACAAAATTAATGCATTACAATACAAAATTATTTAATCCTGTTCAAATTTTAATCATTTACCTAACAGTAAATCTGACCTTTGAGCTACACATGTAACATAAATTATACAATGGGGATAAGCAAATCTACCCAGTTATTTCAAAATGTATATTCTATGTTAGTGGTACAGAGCCAATATAAATATTTTAATCCTTAGCTGAAGATCTTTGGCTTTGAACCCATTCTCACATAACAATGCTTATTGACACCCCTCAAGAAAAACAATTGGGAAAACATTGTATAAACTGAAGAAATTGCTTGTGACAAGCAATTACTACATTTAACATAATGTTTTCTATCCAAAAAGTTAAAAAAAATCTAAAATTTCATAAACTTTAAATTGTCGTCTGCTACTCCTTTCAATTTGGACCAGTCCAAAATTTTGTTGAGTGGGAATAGGTTAAGCCTTGTCATCCTGAATAAGCATCCTTCTAAGAATTGCATTATAACCAAAGGACTAATAGCACCAATCGGACACATTCTGGGTCAATATTTCTTTTCAAATTGATTTTATAAACAAACTTTGACCTAAAGGGGATAAAAAGGTGGTGTAGACCAACATCAGATTGCACATATGTGCAGACTGATCTTTGTCTTTACCTTCTGCCAAAACAGGAATATTCAAGGTTCAGCATGACAAGGGTTAACAAGTGTATAACATAGAAAGTAAATAAAAATTGCTAAGGTATGTATTCTTACCTCTGTTTCTCCACCATTTCTCACAACCATAAATATTCTCAGAATCTCTGACAAGATACCATCTGTAAGTTCTAAATCAACTATCTTCTGACCATTTTTGGTCACAGCCTGTGATAAAAAATAAAAAGATTAACCTAAAACAAACCTAGATATTTATGACTGGTCGAAATTGAAAGATGTTGAAGATGACAATTTCAGTGTGATGAAAATTTAAAAATACCTTTCTGGATGGAAAACATTGTTGAATGTTGGACATGAAGAAATTGCTGGAATCAAGCATTTCTCAATTTCATACAATGTTTTACCAAGCAATTATCCTAAAGGGTGTAAAAAAGTGGGATTGCATTGGAATTGCTTAATATCACATTTAAAAACTATTTTGTTTTTTTTGTCGCAAGATAATATAAATTGGAAATCTTCAAACATACCTTTCCCATATAATTCCATTTTGCTCATGCTTGCAAATTCTCCTTTTCTCACAAAATTATTTCCATTTTTGCAATTATTCTATTCAAATATGGTTTGAGTTGTTGTAGGCCACTTCTTTCAATTTGGGAAAGTCTACAATTTGGTACTATGGCAATTGGTTAAAATTCAGTTTATATAGTTCGGTCAAACCTGTATAAGACAGACATCCATGGGATGTATACAAAGTGATTCTCTTTCACAGGCTGTTGTCTTATTAGCCAGTTCCCATCCAATGACGATTTTGGATGCCCTCAAGAAAAATGGTTAAGAAAGCATTGTGGATAATGAAGAAATTGCTTGCTATGACCCAAAATACAAAAATTTAAATATTTCATCACTTAAAAATTGCCGTCTGCAACTTTGTAAAATTTGTCGTCTGGTAATGGTATAACATCCATGTATCAGACAGATTATTTCGTCTTTTCAGTTTTCAGGGTTTTGTGGGTATGGGTTATTTCATTTAGCTTTCATTTCAATAATTCTTCTATGAAATGGCTCCACTTTACAGGTTTCCTCTGGAACCTAAAACTAGTGGCTCTTGGCTTGGTACAGCATATGGAGTTCTTCAATAAGTTCACTATTAAGGAAGTGTCATTGGGATATCTTGACCCATACCCAGGCAATCACGCTTTTCGATGTCCCACAAGAAAAATGCCTTGGAAACATTGAAGACAATGTAGAAATTGCTTATTACTAGCCACACTGTTTTCTTCCCCAAGAAACAAAGATTTTTAACATTTCATCAACTGAAAACTTTTGTCTGCAACTTCTTTCAATTTGGACCAGTCTAAAATTTCTCATGAGGTAATGGGTCAAATTGGCTCACTTAGACAGGAGGTGTATTTATAAAAGTAGCTGGTTTGACCAGTATTATAGGACAAGATATAGTTAAAATCTGTATATGTTTAGTGTTCTGTCATGTTCATCCTTTTATATCTTACTAAAAGCATACCCAAACTTCCAATTGAAGCATCACAAAATTTTGTGACCTTGTCAGATTCCAATCTTAAATCATTTCAGAAAATTTTGGCAAGACACAGTACTCCAGGTTGAAGGGTACCAGGTTTCAATACTGCAGAGCCAAGGGAATTTTCTTACCAAACAAGAGTGCCATAGCCACAATGTACGCCGCCACTTTGCTGCCGTTTCATGAAAATAATTGTAGACACTACTTATTTTGACAGAACCAAATTCAAAACATTTGCAGACCTTTTAAAATTGTCAAGCTCAAACTGTTCGTTATGACTGATTGATTGAATGGACCCAGAGACTAAGTGTCAAGGGGCATAACTCTTGCAAAAATCAATGAACCATAAAATCCTTACTTCATGCACATCTACCAATTTAGGTGCTAACATCCACAAAGTTTCATTTAGATCAAAGCAGAAACTTAGGAGGAGTTGCATTCACAAGGCTGCAATTTCAATAAGCCTCAGAGACTAAGTTTTTAAGGGGGCATAACTGAGGCAAAATCAATGAACCATAAAATCCTAACTACATGCACATCTACCAATTAAGGTGATAACATTGATCAAGTTTCAAAAAGATCCAAGCAGAAACTTAGGAGTTGCGTTCACAAGGCTGCAATTTCAATAAACCCCAGATACTAAGTTTTAAGGAACATAATTCAGGGAAAATTAATGAATCATAAAATCCTTACTTCATGCACATCTACCAATTTAGGTTATAACATCCACAAAGTTTGATTTAGAGCCAGCCAGAAACTTGGGAGGGGTTGCATTCACAAGGCTGCAATTTCAATAAGCCCTAGAGACAAAGTTTTAAGGGGGCAAAACTGAGGCAAAAATCAATGAACTTTAAAATCCCTAATTCATGCACATCTACCAATTAAGGTGATAACATTGACCAAGTTTCAAAAAGATCCAACCAGAAGCTTAGGAGGAGTTGCTCTCACGAGAAAAGTGGACGTACGTACGGACAGACCAATGTACGTACTGACGGACGGATTGACGGACGGAGAAGATGACGCCAATATACAACCGCCTCTGGCAGCGTATAAAAATTACCATCACGTTTCTCCTCTCCACCCCAGGGAATAAATGAGCAAAAGAAAGGGATTTTATTAGCCAATACACAGTGGCTGTAATATGCGCCTTGTGTTGACAACAAGCTTTAAGTGTGAAGTTGGTTGAGAATGCATTAAGCATGGTTACACACTATAAACTGAAAGCCTATTTTTTATAAAATATATACCTCCTTAGGATTTGGCACACCAGGGTCATCGAGTGCATATTGTAAAAGATGCATGACTAGAGAAATATATTCTTCTCCATCTTCTTCTGTCTTACACAGTACACAATCTTGTAAACTCTTCAGTGTGGGGAGGGTCTCTTTGTCTAAAACAAAACAATATTGCTGTTATTCAAAACTTTTGTTTGATAACATTAAATACAAAAGTACCTAAATCTTTGTCCTTTAAATTTGTTGCAAGAGTTTAACCCATTCCAACACAGCAAAATTAGAGACTGGTCCAAATTGAAAGAAGCTGCAGACGACAATTTCAAGTTGATGGAATTTTGAATTTTTTCGTCTTTTTGGAAAGAAAACATTGTGGATAATGAAGAAATTGCTTGATACAAGCAATTTCTTCATTTTCCACAATGTTTTCCAAAGCTTTTTCTCGAGGGGCGTAAAAAGGAGGGATTGAGTTGGAATGGGTTAACCCATTCACACTTGATAAAATTATTGACTGGTCAAAAACCACAGAAACTGCAGACGACAATTTTAACTTGGTGAAATTTTAAAAATCTTCATCTTTGAAATTGCTTTTAACAAGTTATTTCTTCTTCTTCCACAATGGTTTCCCAAGCCTTTTCTTTGGGGTTTTAAAAAGTGGGATTGTGTTAGAATGTGTGAAGAGAAAAAGGGACTCAGAGCCCTTGTGTAAAAATAAAAATTAAATCACTCAATCCATTACAACACCATCCCACATATTCACACACTATAAAGAAAATATGAGAGGAACAATGTGGTAAAGATAGAAATTGATTGTTACGAGTACTTTCTCCTTTAGCAACAATGTTTTCTACCGTTTTTGTGATTCATTTTCGAATTTAAATGGACTTTGATATGCTATTTCATTCACTTTGGATCAGTCTAAAACTATTGTCTGACTGTAGTACAATACTTACCAAATCCAAGGACTTTTGAGAAATTGTGCAGGAATTCCATAGTCATAAGGCAGTTAGCAAATGGTTCTCCATCAAGCAAATTTCCTTGTATTCTCTCTAATTCTGGTAAGGGCTGAAATAATTTATGGTGGATACAGAATGTAACAAGAAGCATTGTTTTCTTTATAGGAACTGACATGGGGCAATTTTTTGAAATCCGTACTCATGTATTTCAGTGACACAGAAAATACAAAAAGTTCTCTCACAAGCATTGAGTCCAGGGTTATTGTTCAGTGTACTTTTTTTTCTACTCTTGTAATTTCATTTTTAGGATGTATTGATCTTTCCAAAAAATAGAAATCTAAAATCCCATTAATTCAGATAAAAGGCACCTTTCAAAGTGTGAACTTGATTTTACAGTGGATTTCTGTTAATCACATTGCTTAGTTGTTAACACTTCCCTATTGAAAATACCAGGACTTTTCTGTTTTTTCTTAAAATATCATGTTTGTACAAAAAGCCATTTGCAATTGATAGCTAACCCTATTCATGCCGAATAAAACCCTTTCTGAATTTGCATTAAAATCAATAACCTGAAAGCACTGGGAACTCTAGTTAAATATCAAACTTTTATCAATTTTATAAACAAGTTATAACTATAGGTTGAAGGAAACAAACAGGAGGTGTAGACTAAAATCATACTGCACTTATGTGCCAAATCAGAAATATTCTGGGTTTAGCATGACAAGGGTTAACTGGCCATGTCCACAGACCTGGTAGTTTGACTGAGGTATTAGTGACATTATCATGTGCATTTCAAGGTCAGGGATACAATACAAGAGGCAAATCCTTTGGGGGCAACCTATACTTAAACCCATTACCAGAGGGTGAAAGTTTAGACTGGTCCAAATTCAAAGGAGCAGCAGATGACAATTTAGTTTAAGAAATTTTAAACTTTTAACTCCATCGTTTGAAAACATTTTGTAGAATGAAGAAATTGCTTAGTTCAAGCAATTTCTTCATTTTACAATTTTTTTTCAAAATCATTTTTCTTGAGGGGCGTCCAAAAGCGTCACTGGGTGGCAATGGGTTAAGTCAACCATATCTGAACATGCTTACATTGAAAGTCAATGCACTACAGGTATAAATAGATGATTTGATTAGTTGAGTTTTCAATTGACAGCCAGAATCTATCAATTACTAGAAATGTGTCAAATGTATGGATGCCCCCAGACAATTGCATGACCTTCAATTGTGACCTTGACCTTGGTGGCATACAAACAGCCTTTGTATATAACAATAGTTGTCTTCAAGAGCAACAACTGTGCCAAGTTTCTTTGAAATTCATTATTTAACCCTTTCCTATTTTTCAAAATTTTAAACCCGTCAAAATTCAAAGATCTTGCAGACAACAATTCAAAGTCAATTCAAAGGAGAAAGAAGACACTGCTTGTTACAAGCAGTTTCTTCTTTTTCCACAATGTTTTCTCAAGTGTAAAAACAGAGATATGTAAAAAACTGGGATTGAACAGGAAAGGGTTAATGTAAAGATAATGCTCTGGACAAGAATTAGATACACACACTGAGAAACAGGGACAAAGATAACTCTATATAACTAACGCCATTACATGGCAGTGTCATAAAAAGTAAGATTCTATCATCAGCAATGCAACAAAGTGGAATCCCCACATGTTTGTTTGAAAGCAAAAGATTTTCTATATAGCAACCTAAAACAGCTTGTTTCTGAAACAGAACAAGATGAGTTTATACCATACCTTTGGATCTCGTATTTCCATATCTTCTATAGGCTTCTTGAGCTCTTGCGCCAAGGCATATTCAATTCTTCTTTGTTCCTGAAATAATAAAATGCTTTGTAGATGTGTCATGACTGATGGGCTTATGGCATAGTCAGCAATGAATTTAATCCGTATCAACTCAACTGACCCATTGGGGCTGTCATTCAAGGAATCAATCAATCATTCCAATCGGTCATTTAGACTGGAAGTAAACTCTAAACTCTAACATTGGCCAACATTTATGTGAAGCATTTTTGTTGGTTTTGCGACTTAAACATTGTAACTACAGCTTATTCAAGCTGCAGTAAAGACATTTAGGTAGCCAACCAACCATTTTACTTATTTGGTATGTATTGCAGGCCAAAAATATTGCAAAAAAATAAAATCAAAATGGAACTTTCTGTCAAAGTCAATGGGCATGGCCAGTGGAGTCAGTAGGCGAATTGATGGATTGCTTGCATAAAACACTGACTTCTATTAACCCATTCCAACTCAAACCCTCCTTTTTACGCCCCTCGAGAAAAAAACATTGTGGAAAATGAAGAAATTGCTTGTAACAAGCAATTTCTTCATTATCCACAATGTTTTCTATCCAAAAAGACGAAAAAATTCAAAATTCCATCAACTTGAAATTGTCGTCTGCAGCTTCTTTCAAATTGGACCAGTCTAAAATTTTGCTGTGTTGGAATGGGTTAAGGTAGTTTTACTGAGATATCAAATGTTGTTAGTTTGCAAACAATATTGTTGGGGACTAAAATCAAACATCAAGTCGATATATGAATGAGCTAAAATTATGTTTAACCCTTTCCTGGACAAACCCGGGATTTTACGTCACTGTGATTTTATACTTGAGAAAACATTGTGGAAAAAGGAGAAATTGCTTGTAACAAGCAATTTCTCCTTTTCCCACAATATTTTCTACCACATAGGATGGTCAGATGTCGAATTGCATGCATTTTTCTTTGTCGTCTGCAACCTCTTTCAAATTGGACCAGTCTAAAATGTCATAAAACAGGAAAGGGTTAAGTTACAAAACCAGCATAGATGCTTGACATAAATGTCTGCAGTCAATATTCACTGTGGTCTAAATGATTAATTTGATTAGTCAATCAGTTTTTGACTGACAGTAGTGTTCTGTCATTCTTGAAAGAGAAACTTTTTTTGATGTTACTCAATGAAGTATGGAAATATTTGTGTGAAGTGAGAACAGTACAGACAAACAGAAGAAAACATGCACAACCGAAAAACAACATGCATCTGATAGTATTATTATTTGAAATAATTTTATCAGTTACTAGGTAACAAAATTATGGAACAGATCAAATTGAAAAAAAAAAAAAGATTAGGAAAATATTCCAAAAAGCAAGCATTATTCCATTACTATGCAATCCTACTTTTTTGCAACCTTCAAGAAAAGAGGTCAGAAAACTATGTGGACTAGAGGTGCTTGAACGCCTGAGTTGATCAACCAACCTAATCTTATTCATCATTAAGGTATTTTCCAGAAACAAGATTTCAGAATTTTTACCATATACCATATATGGATACAAGCCTCCCAATAAAAGCTATGTTTTTAAACCGAGCAAATGCTGTGAAGGAATCTGACAATGAGTCACCCAAGGCTCATTTGTGGAATTTGGTTGAAATCAATCAAATGGTTTCTGAAAAGAAGATTTTCAAAGTATTTTATATATACCATAATTATGTGAAAATATGCTCCTCCAAATTTTCATCCCATCCAAATTCTTTGAAGAAATCTAATAAAGGATCACCATAGTGAAATTTGGTTGAAATTCATGAACTAGTTTGAGAGAAAAGATTTTCAAATTGTTCACTATGTACCATATATTGTTATTAGCCCCATCCCTAAAAGTCATGTTTTTCTCAAGTCATTTTTTTAACCCATTCCAACATATTAATACTTGCTTTTTGAGGCCTCAAGAAAAAGAGCTTTGGAAAGCATTGTTGACAGTGTCCAAAATGTTTTCTGGCCTAGAAGGCAAATATTTTCTAAATTCCACCAACTTGAAATTGTTGTATGCAATTTCTTTCTATTTAAACAGTCTAAAATTAACTTGTGTGGTAATGGGTTAATGAATCTGATAAAGGGTCAACCAAACATCATTCCTGTGAAATTTGGTTTAAATCCATCCATTGGTTTTTGAGAAGAAGATTTTCAAAGTTTTCACCAGGTATGGAAATTAGCCCCGCACAAAGCCATATTTTTCATCCTATCTAAATTCTTTCAATGAATCTGTTACAGTCTCACCCAAGAATCAATCCTGTGAAATTTGATTGAATTATTCAGTATTTTCTAAGGAGAAGATTTTTAAAGTAAAAGTTTAAGGTTGCGCAGATGGACATAATGGCCATGACAGTGGCCATCTGACTTTCAGTATTTTCAGCACTTTCCACATAGTTTTCTATCCAGAGAGACAATAGATATTCAAAACTCTATCAACCTTAAGTTGTTCCGCATCTTTTTTTACTTTGGACCTATCTATTTTTTGTCATGTGGTAATGTGTTAATTGAAATCCCTACACAGTAACAATTTTACTTTTATATATTCATCCAGTACTATAAAAATATTCTTTATCAAGTACTTTCATTTTGCCTCAGTGTGGTTCTTTATTTTTCATGTCACAACATTTATGATGACTTTTGAAAGAAACATCTCAAAAGCCACCTTTCTTACATTTTTTATGGCTTTTAACAGTGTTTTCTCTGCATATTTTTCTTTTTTATGTCTTTCTTTTTCCTAGAATAGAAAGTGTTTACATTCCTTATGCGTTCCTGTGTTCTAAGGAAACGATTTTGTTCCCTCAGTTAATCCCCCAAGAATAAGCTATCCTAGAAAACACATTATGTAACATGTCCCTGCCCCCTCTCTTTGAAAACCTGCTCCATATTAAAATCATGGCTATAAACCTAACCCTTGCCATGCTGAACCCAGAAAATTCCTGTTTTGACAGGAGGTATAGACTAAGATCAGCCTGCATATAAGCTAGAGTTGTTCATAGAATCTTTTTTCATAAGAAATTTTAACCCTCAACTTGTGACTCCAGTACTTTCAGCCCTTTGATTTCAATTTAATTCTGAAAAATATTTTATTCAGCATGATGAGGGTTAAAATGGATTGACCTAATTTAGGGTTATAATTTTCAAACGTGCCTTGGTAAAATTACATTCAAATACTTTTATGTGTTCATAATGAACTTTAATCTCTTCCCACATGATCCTGCTGTTCAATCACCCTAAAGATTACAGCTTTGGAAAACATTGCTTATTACAATGATTTCCTTTATTTTCAATGTTTTCCTTCCTGAAAGACACTTTTTTTTTAAATAATTTCATTAGCTTCCAAATCTTTCAATTTGGACCAGTCTAAAATTATGTTGTGTGGTAATAGGTTATGGATGTCTGGCTAATGCATAAATGAAAGCTGTCAGATGCAAAACTCTGTGTTACAACATTTCACATACAAACAGAAAAACAAAATCATAATTCTAATTTTGTTTGAAAGCAAGGTAATACCTAACCTATATTGATGTCTAAACTTGAGAAACAATCTAACAATATACGTGTAGGTCATTACAGAGATAAACGATGAATAGCATGCACAGATTTGACAGATTTTCTGTAATTGGCAGATTGCAGCTGTCAATCAAAGATTCAATTGCCCAATCAAGTCATCTATTTAGACTGGACGTAAATTTCGAACAACCATATTAGCTGACATTTTGGTGCTTTTGAAACTTAAATGTCATAACTACAGCTTGACTGTGGTGTAGTTAAAAGTTTAAGTCACCATCTAACTCTTATACTTTTTTTAGTTACATGTTATTGACCTCAAATTATCAAAATAACACTGTTTAACCCTTTCCTCTTCAATCCCTGGTTTTACATCCATGTGATTTCATAATTGAGAAAAATTCAGGAAAAGAAGAAATTGCTTGTCACAAGCAATTTATTCTTTTTCCACAATATTTTCTACCCTGCTGAATGGTTATTTTTCATATTAAATCCTTGTCTTTACAAGAGGGCCGTTTGCCCTGGGGCGCTCACCTGAGATAAAGGCTCTTTTTCTTTCAACAGTCTAGTTTCATGTTAAGGTTAGGATTATGAAACAAGTGGGCCACAATTACATATAAAGACTATGAACCTGGGAATCCATAAGTCCGAATTACAAATTCCAAGGCTTTAGTGCCGATTTGAAAGAAGGAAAAAACTTTTTCCATGGGTTATAATTTCAGAAATAAGAAAGAAGTCTGTGAACTGATGCTTCATGCCTATACACCCCCCCCCCCCCCCCCCCTGGGTCTGCCCAAATAGACCCGAGGATCATGATTTTAGCTATTTTGTAAGAGGTCAATATACTTATGCTTCATGCAAAATATCAAGACTGTACGCCTTCTGGGTCAGGAGGAGAAGATTTTTAAAGATTATTTTAAAATTTCACTTTTGTTGCCATGGCAACCAGAGTTTTTAACGGATTTCAATTCTTTTAGCTATTTTTGAAGGGGACCACCTAAGCAACATCTCTGCCAAATTTGGTTCAAATCGGCCCAGTGGTTTGAGAGGAGATGTCATTTAAAAAATCGTTCTTTATTTCTATATAAACCCCACCCCCCTGGGGCTCCGCCCCTGGGGACCCGAGGATCATGATTTTAGCTATTTTGAAAGAGGTCAATATACTGATGCTTCATGCAAAATATCAAGGCTCTACGCCTTCTGGGTCAGGAGGAGAAGATTTTTAAAGATTATTTTAAAATTTCACTTTTGTTGCCATGGCAACCAGAGTTTTTAACGGATTTCAATTCTTTTAGCTGTTTTTAAAGGGGACCACCTAAGCAACATCTCTGCCAAATTTGGTTCAAATCGGCCCAGTGGTTTGAGAGGAGATGTCATTTAAAAAATCGTTCTTTATTTCTATATAAACCCCACCCCCCTGGGGCTCCGCCCCTGGGGACCCGAGGATCATGATTTTAGCTATTTTGAAAGAGGTCAATATACTGATGCTTCATGCAAAATATCAAGGCTCTACGCCTTCTGGGTCAGGAGGAGAAGATTTTTAAAGATTATTTTAAAATTTCACTTTTGTTGCCATGGCAACCAGAGTTTTTAACGGATTTCAATTCTTTTAGCTATTTTTGAAGGGGACCACCTAAGCAACATCTCTGCCAAATTTGGTTCAAATCGGCCCAGTGGTTTGAGAGGAGATGTCATTTAAAAAATCGTTCTTTATTTCTATATAAACCCCACCCCCCTGGGGCTCCGCCCCTGGGGACCCGAGGATCATGATTTTAGCTATTTTGAAAGAGGTCAATATACTGATGCTTCATGCAAAATATCAAGGCTCTACGCCTTCTGGGTCAGGAGGAGAAGATTTTTAAAGATTATTTTAAAATTTCACTTTTGTTGCCATGGCAACCAGAGTTTTTAACGGATTTCAATTCTTTTAGCTATTTTTGAAGGGGACCACCTAAGGAACATTTCTGCCAAATTTGGTTCAAATTGGCCCAGTAGTTTAGGAGGAGATGTTGTTTAAAGAAATTGTTGACGGACGACGCACGACGCACGACGGACGACGGACGGACGCCGGACAAAAGGCGATCACAATAGCTCACTTGAGCACTACGTGCTCAGGTGAGCTAAAAAGTCTGCGAATCCTTTGAATTTGGACAGGTCTAAAATTTGGTAAAACAGGAAAGGGTTAATGTCTTAGTGGAGCTCGGAGGGCTTAGTCAGGAATCCGTCAATAGAAATCTTGCAAGCAAAACAAAATATAACCTGTGTCCAAAGGTTTACAAATTATACAAAGCAGTGCCGACATTTAACTGAAAAGCAATCTTAAGAATAATGGCAAAAAGCAAAAATAGTGAATGTTATTTAATGAACAATATCAACCCATTACAGTGGAATCCTCTTAATTGCAACCCTGAATACAGCAATTCATTGCTTAACCAATTACCAGATGGCAAAATTTTAGGCTGGTCAAAATTGAAAGGAGTTGCGGACGACAATTCAAAGTTTATGAAATTTAAGATTTTTTACATTTCTTGGTCAAAAACATTGTGAAAAATGAAGAATTTACTTGTTAACCCTTTCCTGTTTTTCAAAATTTTAGACTTGTCCAATTTGAAAGAAGTTGCAGACGACAACAAAAAAGTGGGTTCAATTTGAAAAGTTACCAACCTACAGGGTAGAAAATATTGTGGGAAAAGACAAAATTGCTTGTTACAAGCAATTTCTTCTTTTCCCACAATATTTTCTCAATTATGAAATCACAGGGACGTAAAATCCAGTGATTGGACAGGAATGGGTTAAAAGCAATTTCTTCATTTTCCACAATGTTTTCTTAATTATTTTTCTTGAGGGGCGTTTAAAGGCGTCACTGTGTGGGAATGGGTTAATTGCAACTGACTTGGTGCACCAAATTTCATGATCAATTAGCTCCTTTAATAAGCAACTTCTAGTTAATTGCAACAAAAGTGTTGACAAATTGATGTTGCAAATTAATACTATGCTCCACAACAAAACTTTCGACTAGTCCCTATTAAAAGAGATTACCAGCGACAATATTTAGATGATGGAATTTTAGAAATCTATCTTCTCGAGTAGAAAATAGGTATATTGAAGAAATTGCCTTCAATATAAGCAACAAAAAATAACCCATTACCACACAATATCCCTTTTTCATGGCTCTCAAGATAAAATTACTTTTGAAAACATAGTGGCAAATGAAGTAATTGCTTGTTGAAGGCATTTTCATAATTATCCACAACGTTTTCTACCCCAAAAGACAAAGTTAGCTGCACCAGCTGTAATGATATTACTGTAATACTGTTGAAAGCGGTGTTGAATACTTCAATTCTAATATCCCGGCGAGATCAGTGTGTGATACTATAATTCATGCTACAATGTACATACCTCCTGCTTCTTCCTCTGTTCCAAGGCTTTTATAAGCATCATATGTTGCCTTCTTCTTTCTTGTTCCTAATTCATCAAAGACAAACAGGAATACATTTTATTCAAAACAATTTAAACCAATAACAGTCACCAGGATTTTTTTTTCCATTTTTCACAATGTTTCATACCTCGAAAGTTAAAAATATCTGAAATTTCGTCAGCTTTAAATTGTTTTCTGCAACCCCTTTCCTGTCGTCTGTTAATGGGTTAACCCATTACCAGATGGCAAAATTTTAGACTGGCCCAAATTGAAAGAAGTTGCAGACAACAATTTAAATTTAAAGGAATTTTGAATTGTTTCTTCTTTTTGATAGAAAACATTGTGGATAATGAAGAAATTGCTTGTGACAAGCAATTTCTTCATTTTTCACAACGTTTTCCAAAGCTTTTTTCCTTTGGGGCATCTAAAAGCATCACTGCCTGGGAATGGGTTAATAAGTACATGTAGTCCAAATACGTACATGTAGTCCAAATACGTACATGTAGTCCAAATACGTGCATGTAGTCCAAATACGTACATGTAGTCCAAATATGTACATGTAGTCCAAATACTAGTAAAATGCAATTCAGACTGTTAAACCTTTCCTGTTTTTCAAGATTTTAGACTTTTCCAATTTGAAAGAAGTTGCAGACAACAACTAAAAGTGAGGGTAATTTGAAAAGTAACCAACCTATAGGGTAGATAATATTGTGGGAAAAGAAGAAACTGCTTTTTAAAAGTTTTGATTAAGTAACTTAAACCTTTATTAAACAACATTTGAAATTTCAGCATTTTCAAAATCATATGATATTACAAACAAAATTTTCGCCTATTCCGATATAATCCCACTTTTTTACCACCCTCAAGAAAAAGCTTTGGAAAACATATTGGAAAATGAAGAAATTGCGTGTACTAAGTAATTCCTTCAAAGCTCTTTACCCTGAAACACAAAGTGTTTAAATTTCATAAACCTTTAAATTGTGAGCTGTATTTTCTATCTAAATTTTGTCCTCAATATTCATAGATGCTGCAAATGACAATTTTTAGCTGATGAAGTTTTCAAAATCTGCCGTTTAGGCAAGGGGGGATTAAGAAGGGGGTTGTGGGGGTTGTTTGAAATCCCAATCACTAAATGGCAAAATTTTAGACTGGTACAAATTGAAAGGAGGACTACAATCTAAAGTTGATGAAATTTTAGATTTTTTTAATTTCTGAATAGAAAAATAGTGTAAAATGAAGGAATTGCTTGTGACAAGCAATTTCTTCATTTAGCACAAAATTTTACTAATTGCTTTTTATGAGGGGTGTCAAAAAGCGTCACTGTGTGGGAATGGATTAAAGCCATTTCTTCAGTTTCCACCTTCTTCTTCAGAGCATTCTTCTTCAGGGTCATCAAAAATTTGGATTTAAGGGAATAAGTTAAATAATTATGAGACCACCAAACTTTAAACCAATTCAAATTCAAAGAAGTTGCAGATAAAAACTACAGTTGTAACTTTTTCTCTTTTTGGGCAGAAAACACAAGTGATATATGAAGAATCTGTTTCAAGCAATTTCTTCGTTTTTCACAATGATTTCCAAAGCTCTTTCTTGAGTGAGGTAAAAAAATAGGGATGATCTATGGGAAATTAATTCTAAACTAGAATTGTTGCAAAGCGGTCTTAAACCCCCACCAGAACTTTGTCATTGAAGTAGAATAGTTGACCTTTGGCCTACATTACCCAAAAATCCTTGACCTTTAACCTAAATGATACCACCCCCCCCCCTCTAAAAAAAAAATAAAAAAATAATAATAATACGGCACCTCCTAGGGTCACAGACAACATATGTATAAAGTTTGAAGGTCCTAGGTCAAATGGTTCATAAGTTAGAGTAGGAAATGGTTTTCAATCAAAGTTTAATTGTGACCCTGAACCTTGACCTATGTGACCCAAAAACAATAATGCACTTCCTTGGGTCATTGGTAAAAAATGCATGAATTGTTAAGGTTGTAAGTCAATTAGCTCTTTAGTTAAATTACAGAGAAGAAAAAGTCTATGGATGGACAGCTGGATAGATAGACAGACATGGTGAAACCAATATACCCCTCCCCCTTCTTCATAGGTGAGGTGTAAAATAATGTGAGAAATCACAATGTTCACCTGTTTTATTCTTATTTGTTCCTTCAATAAAGCAGCCTGCTGTCTCTTAATTTCTCTCTCCTGAAAATATATATTTAGCCCATTACCAGATGACAAAATTTAGATTAGTCCAAGATTGAAAGAACTCTCAGATAACAGTAATATTATGTTCAACAATGATTGAAAGAACTTTCAGATAACAGTAATATTATGTCCAACAATGATTGTGACAAGATAAATGATATTGAAAACACAAAACAGTCATAGATTATTGTTTCTTATTACTAAATTGCTAGCTCTTCTGATAAACTTAAGACAGGGTATTCAACTGAGGTAATTAAACAATATTTTGTGAAATATGCCTATGGTCAGGGCGATATATTAAAAAAATATGTGTTAGTAAGTGAACTAAACATTGTAGTCAAAGCTTGAATAAGCAATATTTACCGCATTTAGACTAGAAATATATCAAAGACATGAATGCCCCTACTGAACCCTTTCCCACACAAGCCCTTCTTTTTACGCCCATCAAGAAAAAAGGTTTGGAAAATATTGTGGACATCAAAGAAATTGCTTGTTACAAGCAATTTCTTCAATGTCCACGATATTTTCTACCCCAAAATACTAAGAGTTTTAGAATTTCATTAACCTAAATTTGTCGTCTTCATCTTCTTTCAATTTGGACCAGTCTAAAATTTTCTAGTGTGGGAATGGGTTAAGTGCTTGTCACATGACCTTCAGCTATGATCTTGAAAGTGATCTTGAAGTTGGAAATATACCTCAGAGCTGTTCGCATGACACTAGTACTCATCAAGGGTAACAACTCTGCCAAGTACTATTGAAATCCACTTATTAATGTAGAAGATATCCTCTAAACAAGAATTGGACAAATACATTAACCCATTACCAAACAACGAAATTTTTTACTAGTCCAAATTGAAAGGAGTTGCAGACGACAATTTAAATTTTATGATAATTTAGATTTTTTAATCTTTCTGGGCAGAAAGCATTGTAGAAAATGAAGAAATTGCTTGGTTCAAGCAATTTCTTCATTTTACACAATGTTTTCCCAGTTGTTTTTTCTCAGGGGCGTCCAAAGGTGTCAGTGTGCAGGAATGGGTTAACCAACCGACACATATACACACTCACACATAGACATAAGTAACCCTATATGGCCGAGACATAACACGGTGGGGCTCATGAAAACACCTTGTGATCAAACATGAAAGAGACTCCAAACTTCAAACAGCCCTGAGCAGAGGATGCAAGTTTACCAGGATCTAATTTGTGTATCTTTTGCCAAGGCTCAATCCCTGAATTTAAGAAGGTTGTTCATTTTGTGAATTATGAGTCTATATTAACTCTTTTTTTCATTTCAGACAAACAAATTATGCACAGACAAAAACATACTCAACAGACAAAACTTTTTGTTTGACATTACAATTATTACACATGGCTCTTAACACTACACAATTAAACTACAATTGTTGCAAAGCAGACTTAAACCCAAACCAGCATTTTGTCAATCAAGTGGCAGAGTTGACCTTTGACTTATGTTACCCAAATTCAATAGGGCACCCCTTTAGTCATAGATCATTTCAAGGTCGAGGGTCAAATGGTTGGTGAGTTAGAGCATGGAAACAGTTTTCAATCCAAGTTTAATTGTGACCTCCCTAAGATCATCTGCAACAATTGCACAAAGTTTGAGCAAGGAAGCGTAAAGTCTACATTTTGATTAATAGATTGGACAGACAGACGGACAGACAGGCAGACATGATAAAACCAATATATCCCCTCTACTTTGTAGGTGATGATGGGGCAGTGTATGATGACATTATTTCGTTTGTTAATATGACAACTTGGTACAAATTAACTTAATCCTTTCCTGTTTTTTAAAATTTCAGAATGGTCCAAATTGAAAGAGGTTGCAGACAACAATGAAAATCGGATGCAATTTGAAATGAAACCAACCTATGTGATAGTAAATATTGTGGAAAAAGAAGAAAATGATTGTTACAAGCAATATCTTCTTTTTCCACAATGTTTTCTCAAGTATAAATTCACAAAGACATAAAATCCTGGGTTTGAGCAAGAAAGGGCTAACCTATTACAAGACAACACAATTTTAGACTGGTCCAAGTTGAAAGGATTTGCAGATAACAACAAGTTTATGAATTTTTTCATTTTCTGGGTAGAAATCCTTGTGTAAAATGAAGATATTGCTTGTTGCAAGCAATCTCTTCATTTTACCCAATGTTTTCCAAATTGTTTTCTTCAGGGGCATCATGACAATGTCTCTAGACAAGTAAGACATTTTTGGTCTTTAAATCTTGGCTGTCATTATTCCGAAAGTATTGTAGGTCTATAGGTTTATGATAAGTGAAAATCTAATTTAAAATGGGGCATCTGACACTTTGTAATTGCATCTAACTCAGATTAAAAATTTGATATTCAACCCAACCTTTAACCCTTTACCAGCTGACAAAATTTTAGACTAGTCTAACTTCGAAAACTTTGGAGAAAACAATTTTTAGGAGATAAAATCTTGGAAATCTTTGAATTTTGTGGTTGAAAGCAATGGGGGCAAATGAAGAAACTGCTTATTACAAGCAAATTTTTCATTTTCTACTATGTTTTTCAAAGGGCATGAAAAAGCAGGATTGATTAAGAATAAGTTAATCCATTACCAGATAGCAAAAATTTAGACTGGTCCAAATTTAAAGAAGTTGCAGATGACAAAAGTATTTGATTTTTTTCATTTTTTCAACATTCTGGATAGAAAACATTGTGTACAATGAAGTAATTGCTTGTTACAAGCAATTTCTTCATTTTACACTATGTTTTCTTATTGATTTTCTTGAGGGGCATCAAAAAGCGTCATTGTCTGAGAAAGGGTTAAGGCTTCAACAATTTCGTTGACCTACATTGTTTTGACTTTTGTCTTGGAGGAATCTGATTTCTTTACATTGTCTGGAACACTAAAGCAACTAACAAGCATGCAATGTTAAAAGAACAAATAATTAGAATAATAATAATCGTCAGCCAAAAAAAACAAAGTTGCTTGTATTGAAGAGATGAAGAGAACATTTTTTGTTTTCATAGATGCACATACTTAACCCTTGTCATGCTGATCCCGGAATATTCCTGCTTTGACAATGGTTTTGGCAGGTGTAAAGACTAGGATCGGCCTGCACAGATGCACAGTCTGATCTTAGTCTACACTACCTACTTATTCTTTTAGTGTTAAGCAAATATTTGAACACAAAGTAGATCTAATTTGACAATATTTCAAAAATTTTGTAAAGAAAGCATAAATATTCAGCAGGACAAGGGTAAAAACCTTATCACACAGTTAGAAGCCTCATAACTTTAACCCATTCCAACACAGCAAAATTTTAGACTGGTCCAAATTGAAAGAAGCTGCAGACGACAATTTCAAGTTGATGGAATTTTGAATTTTTTCGTCTTTTTGGATAGAAAACATTGTGGATAATGAAGAAATTGCTTGATACAAGCAATTTCTTCATTTTCCACAATGTTTTCCAAAGTATTTTTCTTGAAGGGCGTAAAAAGGAGGGCTTGAGTTGGAATGGGTTAAAATTGAAGTAGATTCATACAATAATATGATAAGGTATAAACACTTGTCATGCTGAAAAAAAAAAAAACAAACGGTTTCCATGACAACTTTTAAATCAGGGCACTGAAAGCAGTGGAAGCCCTTATAGACAGCTTGTATTTCTTTGGAAAATTAATTTCACGATCAAATACTGCTTGAAAGGTAAAAAGGTGGTGTAGACAAAGATCAGACTACTTTTATGTGCAGAATGATCTTTGTCTATCCACCCTGCCAAAACAGGAATATTCCAGGATCAGCACAACAAGGGTTAAGATTCATAACTCATTGAAAACAGAACATATTTTCATTTTAATTTAATATTATAAAGCATATTAAGGCATTAAGCCCATTCTCGCACTGCAAAATCTTAGACTGATCAAAATTGAAAGGAGTTGCAGACAACAATTCAAGGTTTATGAAATTTTAGATTTTTCAACTTTCTGGGTAGAAAACATTGTGGAAAATGAACAAATTGCTTGTGACAAGCAATTTCTTAATTTTCCACATTTTTTTACCAATTCCTTTCCTTGAGGGGCGTCAAAAACAGTCATTGTGTGGGAATGGGTTAAAGAGAAACATTCAATGCAACTTTTATTGGAACTACTTTATGTGCAAAGCATAAAAAAATAGTTTCATTATCAATATTTTTTCTTAGAGGAATAAAACAAAATTGTTCAGCTAATCAGAATGCTCAAACCAAACTCAATCAGACAGACTCAATCAAATTAAATTATACTACATTGTAAAACAAGAATTTGAAAAAAGAAGGTCAGATTCTCCACAGATCTTTCAGACAAAGTATTTCAAAAATGAATACATGAGGCAGACTGAATGTTGCAGATTCAGAAAAAAGGTCAAGAGCAACAAGTTTCCACTATAGAATTTCTGCTCAGATTCAATACTATCTCTTAGGAGAACCCTTTTTTTTGGGGGGGGGGAAGGAGGAGGATCATGTATATTACAAGACATGGAAATAATGAAATTATCCAAAACAGTACATAT
Organism: Fragum fragum; assembly: GCA_946902895.1. NCBI lineage: Eukaryota > Metazoa > Mollusca > Bivalvia > Cardiida > Cardiidae > Fragum > Fragum fragum. Next base: position 44,592,234 of record OX336372.1, read on the forward strand.
ATTTTTTATATGAGCTGTAACAGATAACAAAGATGGTTCGTAATGCATCATATGTTGTTCGTAAGGCAAAGAGAAAACTGAATATAAAACTGTTTGTAATGTGACCTTTAAATTAGATTGTTAAGAAAAAGAAAACAAAGATATCAATAAGCCATTCATAAAGAGCAACTAACAAAAATTCAAATGTACAGGTAATATAGTGGATGAGCCCTCTGTGAATTATTGTATTACAAAACTATTTTGGCAATAAAGGGGGGAAAATGTCTTATCAACAAGAAATCCCATAGTTGATCATCTTTGGGCATGCCCTTGTTGTGTTTCTTAAACCACTCAATGACGCCTTTTGATGCCTCACTAGGAAACAAGAGACGCCAGAGACAGACCATGCTCCCTGAATATAGCCCTGTACCAAAAACTATAAAATGACCAGTGAAAACGGTTTAGATGGACCAACAGACACAGATGCAGGTATAAGCTTTCCCTATTCCAGACATGCCAAATTTTAATGAACATCCTTGAACTGTGACCTTGACCTCAGAGCTATATGAACATTTGTTTCAAATGGCACATCTACTAACAAAGGAAAACATTTGTAGAAGGTCATTTCCAAATCAATCCCTAATTTTAGGAGCTATGCTCTGAAATTGCATAATTTCAACTTTCGAGCTTGAAACTTGAGCTGTGACCTTGGAACTATATGAATAAAATTTTCAAATGACACATCTACTCATTATAGAGAAGAACTGATATTATCATTTAGAAATCTAACCATAATTGAAGGATCTATGCTCTGGAAATGCCAAATTTTCACGTTTGACCTTCAGCTGTGATCTTGACCTTGGAGCTATCTGAAGATTTGTTTCAAATTGCACATCTACTGATGATAGAGAACAATTGGGTAGAGTTATTTTGAATTCCATCCATAAATTAAAGGTCTGGACTTGGTTATTTTTGCCAAGTTATATTCAGATCTTTATTTAATTGAAGAAGCTATACTCTGGACAGGCTTAATTTAAAATTTCGACCTTCAGATAAGACCTTGAGCTTGGAGCTATCTCAATCAATGTTTTAAATGGCACATCTGCTCATCATGAAACAATTATGCAAAGTTATTTCGAAATCAATCCATAACTGAAGCAACAATGCTCTTGAAATACTAAATATTTAATTCGACCTTGAGCTGTGATCTTGACCATGGAGTTATCTGAAAATTTGTTTCAGATTGCACATTGACTCTTAATACAGGCCAATTTCAATCTTTGACCTAAAGCTGTGACCTTGACCTTGGATTTATCATGATAGAGAATAATTGTGTAAGGTGAAGGAGCTATACTCAGAAAATGCTTCATTTCAACTTTAGACCTTGAACTGTGATCTTGACCTTGGGAGGGCAGACGGACAGACAAAGTCACTGCTATATGCTCGCCCTTCCGGGAGCATAATTAATTGGGAAAACTTGTGTGAAATGAAGAAATAGCTTTAACAAATGTTTTCTGCACACAAAGATGAAACAATCTAAAATTTCTTCAACTTTAAATTGTCCTATGCACATCTAGTCTAAAAATTTTTTGTCTGGTAATTTGTTAAATAAGAAATAGATATCTTGCAACCCAAAATAATAGGTAAGAACAGATCGCTGAGCACTCAGCTCCGAAAGGTAGTTCAACATAAATATTAAATGACATTATTTTGCAATATCTATGGTCAGTCACAAAAGAAACTCAAAATGGTTGGTTGGTGAGCTAAATATGGTAACTATAACTAGAATAAGCTGTATTTACAATGTTTAAGTTGCCAAACCATACAAAAATTGCTTCAGATAAAAGTCGACCAATTTCCAAAATCACTTTCGGTCTGAGAGCTGCAATACGTTGACTGTAATAGACACACTAACCTGAAGCTCTATACCAAGTCTGAAGTTGGAGTGAGTTGTAGACCCTCAAATTTTCACAGAATAATAATTAAAGGAAAAAAATGTGAACTTAACCCATTCCCAACCAATGACACTTTTTGATGCCCCTGAAGTAAACAATTGGGAAACATTGTGTAAAATGTAAAAGTGTAAAATGAAATAATTCTTCAATGAATAAGGTGCTACAACAAGACCACAAAACATTTTCTTAAAGTTTAGAAGTACCAATCAAAAAGTTAATATGTAGATGAAAATGTGTCACAGTCACAGATGCCCCCACATAATTGCTTGACACACGACCTTCAGTTGTGACCTTGAACTCCAACACAACTTCATGCATGACACTGATGCTCCCGACATGAATTGGACGAGGCTACGGCCATAGCGCAGTGGAAGGGGGTAGGACTCCTATTCGAGGGGTCTTGGGTTCAATCCTCGGCCACAGTGAATATCCTTTCCAACATTTGTCTCCCACCAAAGGGTGGATAATCATAAATCTCAGTGGAATGAGCAGCTGGAGGCTCGAAAAGGATGTAGTGGTAGTACTGGTGTGAAAAATACCAGAAATCCACTGTTGGGTGCTCCAGTCATCGCAATATGACTAAGATACTAATAAAAGTGGCCTTAAACCCCATTCAATCAATCAATCATATATTAGACTCACACGCAAGCACATCCATCCACCCACATGTGGACACAGGTAACTCTAAATGCCTGTCACTTAACCCTTTCCCGTTTTTCAAAATTTAGACCTGTCCAAATTCAAAGGTTTTGCAGACGAAAATTCAAAGTCGATTTTATTTGAAAAATAACCATTCTGTAGGGAAGAAAATATTGTGGAAAAAGAAGAAATTGCTTGTTTCAAGCAATTTCTTTTTCCACAATGTTTTCTTAAGTATGAAAACACAGGGACGTAAAAACCATGGATTTAACAGGAAAGGGTTATTAAATACATTGCATGAGTATAAAAACACAAAACAGCCACCTATGGAGTACCACAAATACCTATCTGTAAAATCAGTTGAAAGCATATCAGCAAAATTCTTGTTTGCAAGAATTATTTGGCCTTAGTCCTAGACAGAGGGAATGATTTTCATTTCAAAATGTAGAATTTTATTATGGTATTGTACTGTATGGTATGCTATGTGTAGGAACGCATTGGAATCCTCTTGTGAAGACAAATCCAATTGAGTGCCCACAACATGGGGTTTGAAAGTGAAATAAGAGATTTAAATTTGTCACCATACACTCTAACCTAGAGCTTTCAATATGGTCACTCAGAAAAAGTAAATAAACCCATTTTCAATCAACTCAACTTTTTTTATGCCCAAACAAGAAAAGATTTAAGGAAAACAAGGTTGAAAATGAAGAAATTGCTTGAATGTTACAAGCAAATTTCTTCATTTTTAACCTTGTTTTCTACTCAAATAGACAGAGATATTCAAAAGTCTCTTAACCTGAAATTGTCATCTGCAACTTTTTTTAATTTAAACCAATCTGAAATTTTGCTGTCTGGCAATGGGTTTAACAAACTTTAAGTAAATAATACACAATTATGAATATACATTCAGAGGAAAATCTGAAATTGACTTAAAAACCTTTAATAATGCCTTTCAAGGCTTCAAGCCTAATTGATCAAAACCTCTAAAAGAAGACTCAATAAGAAGGGGAAAATATAAACAATTTAAGCATTTGTCTGGAAATAAAACAAGTTTTAAAAAGGAAAAGATTGACGAATTTAAAAAAACCTTATGTAAATTGTTATTGTTTCCTAATGCTTGAGAAAGCCTATTCATTTGCAACAAGAGTTTAAAACTCTAATGATAAAACCATAATATGCAAAAGAATTTAGTGATTGACCGAAATGTATTTATTACAATATTCAAATTGCTAGAATCTGTCTGAATTCCACAAAATACAACAGCAAAATGCAATTAGCTAGGAAAATATGATGAAAATGAGAAATGATAAATTTCTACAAAACTTGATGAAAGTCATGCCAATGTTGTGATTATTATTATTATTATTATTTTTTTTTCAGAAATTCTGAACTGTTGATTCAATTCTGTAATGAGCCAGTGCAAACTGAAGCTACTCTCTAGTCTAGAGAGATAAAAAACTTACTTGTTCAAGATGGCGCCAAATAATGTCAGTCTGCATGGTAAGAATATGAAAATGAAGAGTCAAAAAACAAGGAAATGTAACCTACAATCCTTTCCTCTCGATACTTTTGGACTTTGTTTTAATTTTGATTCAATTTTCTTTTTTATTACCTTAAAGAGAAAGTCTATCATAACAATACACAGTATTCTAGATAATGATACAGTGTAACACTATGAAGATAGTGATGAAATAGTTTTGTTATGTTAAACCCATTCCCAGCGGACAAAATTTAGACCGGTCCAAATTGAAAGGAGTTGCAGACGACAATTCAAAGTTTATGAAATGTTGGATTTTTTCAACTTTCCAGGTAGAAAACATTGTGGAAAATGAAGAAATTGCTTGTCGCAAGCAATTTCTTTATTTTCCACAATGTTTTCCAAAGCTTTCATATTGAGGGGCATTTAAAAGCGTCATTGTTTGGGAATGTGATAAAAGGATTATCTTTTAGTTGTAGTTAAAGTTTATGATCTTTTATGGCATAATGATAAGAGGCATTATAAGTAAGGAGATATATTCAAATTCAGACCTAATACATAGTTTATTTTGCTCAAACTCTCATTCAGTGAAGAAGATAATATTCATAAGAGAAAGAGATAAATATTGTTTTCTGCTTGAAGAAGGCTACATCATTCATTAACATGACACAAAGGATATGATGTCACCAAAACAGCACAGACCTTGGCTCTAACTAATTTTTATAATAGAAGAAATGACAACACATTCAGAATACCAAGACTTCATATTAGTTTTTTTTGTTTTGAATGGGATTTTTGGCCGCTTTCAACAATCTTTTAGCTATATTGCGCGGCTGGAGCACCTAACAATGGAATCCTGGTATTTCTCACACCAGCACTACCATTACATCCTTTCCTAGCCCCCAGCTGCTATCCCACATAGGTCTACGATTATCGACCCATTGGTGAGAGACAAATAGTCAGAAAGGATGAGTGCTGCCGTCGTGGAACTTTATATTTGTAAACAGGCAGCTGTAGTATAATATTGAAAATGTGCCCATTAACAGACGGCTAAATTTTATACTGATCCAAATTGAAAGGAGTTGCAGACGACAATTAAAAGTTTATGAAATTTTAGATTTCTTCAACTTTCTGTGTAGAAGACATTGTCGAAAATGAAGAAATTGCTTGTAAAAAGCAATTTCTTCATTTTCAACAATGTTTTCTAAAGCTTTTTTCTTGGGGGGTGTGTGGGGGCGTCTAAAAGCATCACCGAGTTGGAATGGGTCAATTCACGATATATCACTAAATATTAGCCTTAACAACAAACAGTGCTCCATAATCAATTCATCCAACCAAACTCATTTGTGAATTGGTGTACCTCAAAATAAAGATGAACCAGGAAAATGCTAAATTTTACACAACAAACAATTTATCCAAAACTTTACTTTCAAAGCTGTATTTTTAAGAACTGTTTAGGATCTAGAGTTCTTTTGCTTTCATTTTCCTGGCTCAGGTGAGAAACAGTGAAGATGTGAAATCATTGCACAGAGAAAACCAACCTCCGTCTTTTTTAATACTTTCATATATTTTGCTTTCTTTCTCTCGTCTCTCCTTTTCTGTTTCTATACATGTAAAGCAACGTAGTTTATTAAGATCCAACTGACTAGAATAACCAATTTCCAGACTACAAAATTTTACATTGGTCCAAATAGAAAGAAGTTGCAGGCTATACTTTAAAGTTGGTAGAATTTCAAAAATCCTTGTCTTTTGGGGTTGAAAACATTGTGGATATGCTATTTTCTAAAAGTCGTCAAAAAATGTCAGTGGGTTAAATTGTGTACCAAATATGCATAAGATGTGCCTACTATCTTTTGGGGCCAAAAACATTTTTGGATATGAAGAGATTCTTAAAACAGGCAATTTCTTCAGTTTCCACAATGCTTTTCAAAACTTTTTCTTGAGGGTCGTGAAAAAGTAGGAGTACAAAACTAAAGTTTCAAAATCGAATATCTTTGCCATTTGAACTATATCCATTCCTACAAAATGACATTTTGATGACCTAAAGAAAAAAAAACTTTGGAAAACATTGTGGAAAACGAAGAAATTGCTTGTTTAAAATTTTTGTTGTATGGTCATGGGTTTACCCTTCATCATGGGTGCAAAATCCTAAGTTTTTTGTTGAGACGGTCCAATGAACAGAATAGAAAGGGTAAACAATACCATGTCATAAACCATTTCTTACACACAACCTTGAGTAACCCATGGGAAAATTAACTTCAATTAATTTCAATTTTTATACTTAAATTTCAATATATTTCAATATATGAGGCTCTTACTAATTTTACAGGTTTAAAAAACTTCAGATCACCTGAGAACAACATAACTCCCTGATTAACAGTTAACCCATTACAAGACAGCAAAATTTTTGACCAGTCCAAACTGATAGAAGTTGCAGACCACCATTTAAAGTTTATGAAGTTTTAGATTTTTTTCAATTATCTGGATAGAAAACATTGTTTAAATGAAGACTTTGCTTGTCATAAGCAATTTCTTCATTTTATACAATGTTCCCGAATTGTTTTTCTTGAGGGGCGTCCAAAAGTGTCACAGTGTGGGAATCGGTTAAATGAATGTCAGAGTTCAACATAGCTTTATTTCCAATGTAAATGAAATATTTGATTTGTTAATATTTCTGTTGTTTGTCAGCAGCAATCCGCAAATTTTAAGGTAGCTAGCACTCTAAATCAAAAGCTCAAATCCAATATGTTAAGTGTAGGACTTACAAAATTCAGGAAATTCTTTTACCAGCTGCATAAATGAATAGAAAAGAACAGCTATACATATATTTTCCAATGGCTCAAGAGCTAACAACTAAAGGGATACAGAAAGCCAACTATCTTGGCATCAAGGTCAAGGCTATTACCTCCATCATTTGCTGTGCCCTTATCTCCCTTTTGATCCTTAACTGCTCCTCCTTGTGGATCCTCTCTTGCTCTCTCATCAGGCGAATCTGATCCTTCTGTTTCTTCTTCTCCATTACTGACAAAACAGGAGAAGTTAACCCATTACCACACAACACAAAGAAAATGAGCCTTAGAAAAGATTGTGTAAATCAAAGAAATTGATTAATTTTCGACAAGGTTTTTCCTAAGCTTTTCTGGAGGGCCTCAAAAAGTATCATGGTGTTTGAATGGGTTTAAACAGAATTTTTCAAGTCAGGTTTAACCCATTACCAAACAATAATATTTGAGACCAGTCCAAATTCAAAGAATTGGCAGACAACAGTTTTAATTCAATGTAATTCTTAAAATCTCTGTCTTTTGGAGTAGAAAACATTGTGGATAATGAAGGAATGGCTTTTCGTAGGTAATCTCTTTATTGTCCACAATATTTTCTAGAGCTTTTATGTTGAGGGGAGTTTAAAAGGGTCATTGTGTGGGAATGGGTTAAGAATGAGTCGGCTGAAAATGTATTCCTGCTCATTCTAAAATAAGCATAACCCTTCCCTGTTTTGCAAAAGTTTAGACCTGTCCAAATTCTAAAGTTTTGCAGACAAAAATTTAAAGTGGATTTAATTTAAACGAGATGCGTTTGTGAAACACAATGCCCCCGCCGTACATGAGGGTTTTTTATTTGTGTTTGACCTTGGTATGTGACCTTGACCTTATCACATGACCTTGAGGTTGACATGAAAAGATGCATATTATGGAGATGCATCATCATGCCAAATATGAGCATTGTATCTTGAAAAAAATAGTAGTAATTGGCAATGTTAAGTTATTTGGTTAAGTTTTGCAGACAGACAGAGTCAATGATGGACAGACAGACAAACAATAGTAAAACAATAGACTCCCGATCTTTCCATGCAGGGGCATAAAAAGAACCATTAAGTAGAGTAAAAAATATTTTGGAATAAGAAGAAATAGCTTGTTATTTTTGTTCTTTTTCCATAATATTTTCTTGAGTGTAAATAAACAGGGATGTAAAAAGCAGGGTTTATACAGAAAAGGGTTAATCAAACCAACTGAGCTTTATCAGTTTACTAGAATATTTTCATTTTGCTTAATTGCAACAGACAAATGTTAACCATAAATTTTTCATATGTCATAAATCAAAATCTAATATAATCCTGACTTTTTAAGAAATTATATTTTGGGAAATATTGTGAAAAAAGGAATTTCTGCTTTTCTCTCAATTCTTTCTACTTTGTCACTTTTTTCCCTATTATATGCACTTTCAAATGTCATCTGCAACTTCTTTCAATATGGACCGATCTAAAATTTTGTTGTCTGGTAATATGTTTATAGTTCTACAACTACTATAATGGACATTATCCAATTAACACACGTGGATACGCTGAAGATTAATCAACTTAGAAAAGAGATAACACACAACTCATCCTTTTCTCACAATGTTTCCTAACCTACTCCTCACTTAATATTCATTCCACCAATTACCAGATGATAATACTTTAGACTGGTCTTTATAAAAAAGAAGTTCCAGATGACAATTTTAAGTTGATGAAATTCTAAATTCTTTGTCTGGAGAGAAAACACTGTGGAAATTGAAGTAATTGCTTCTTTCAATTAAATTCTTTATTTTCCACAATGTATACAACCTTTTAAAATTTTATTAGACAAACTTATGTCATCTGATAATGGTTTAACCCATTTCCACACACTGACACTTTTTGATGCCCAGACAAAAATTGATTGAGAAAACATGGTTTAAAATAAAAGAAATTGCTTGTTCTTCATTTTACACCACGATTTATACCCAAAAAGTAAAATTTTATATACTTTAAATCGTCGTCTGCAATTCCTTTCAATTTGGACTGGTCTAAAATTTTACCAAGTGATAATGGGTTAATAATGTATGGCCAATTTTTACCAAGCTGCTTACATTTGATCTGTTTGGCTTGCCGAAGCAGTTCCTGTTGTTGTTGTCTTTCTAACCTTTTCTGGATTTGTAGCTCGGCTACTTTTCTGGCCATCTCTGAAAATAAAGGGAAATAACTCAAGCTTAATCATTCCTTGCTAGTTATCAATATTATGTGTATCTATCCTTCAGCTATTTCCAAATTCATCTCTAGTTATATGATAATACAAAAGTCATTTGTTGACCCTTGTCTAGCTGAACCCGGAATATTCTGATTTGAGAAGGAGGTGTAGACAAAGATCAGCCTGCACGTAAGTGCAGTCTGATCTTGGCCAACACCTCCTGCTTGTACTTTGCCTGCCAGATTTATTTATAAGATTGGTATTCTAAAGAAATATTGACTATTGAAATAACAAGTACCGTCAGTGCTATCAGCCCTTTGATTTTAATGCAATTCCAAATGGGATATTATACAAGGATTATTACCTTTCCACGCATTATCACAAAATCACATGCTGAAGATTGATTGAATTGATTGAATTGGGTTTAACGCCACTTTTAACAGTGTTTGAGTCATATCGCAGTGGCTGGAGCACCTAACAATGGATTTTACCAGATTTAAAATGTTTTCTCAAGTTTCTTTCAGTTTTGAGCAGTCTAAAAATGTGTTATTTGGAGACAGATTAACCAAATACCATATGAGAAAATTTTAGGCTGGACCAAATTTTAAGTAGCTACTGACAAAATTTTATATTTGATAAAACTTTGAACATCTCTCTCTTTCTGGGGAGAAAAAAATTTGGAAAAAGAAGAAATTGCTTGTTACAAGTCCTTTCTTCATTTTTACACACAGTTTTCTCAAACCTTCTCTCTGCATGTTGTAAATGGATTACAAATAAAAAAGGTACCTTGATGTTCCATCCGCTGTTTCATTCTCTTTTCAAACATCTGTTTAGCCCGATTTATTTGCATTCTATCTTTCTCCTTTTTCTTCTGATTCTCAATTTTTTTCATTCGTCTACTCACAGTTACAAACAATCTATCATGTATCTCAGATTCCGTCAGCTTAACAAATTTCTGTAAGTATACAAAATCTGTCATGAGATTCTCAGTCTCAAACCACTGATTTTCATTTTTTGATATTCCTGACCATCAATTTACCAATCACTTCCTCTGCCCACTTAAGTTGCTGGCCACGCCCACCGAATCCAACAGCTTGTCTCGCTTTCATTTTAAACTACGTTATTTTGCAAAATTTATGGCCAGTAGCATGCAACAAAGCAGAATAGTTGGTTTGCGACTTAAACGTCACCAAACCAACATAAAGGTTAACAAAGATGGCAGCCAATGTCTGAGTTCAGTAACTCATTTCTTGTCTTAATGAAGGATTTAATTGATTGACTGGATTGACAGCTGCAATTGGTCAATTAAGCAAACTTTGTCAGGGGTCAGTAGGTGTGGATGGCTTTTTGTCACTTTAGAATAATAAATCATCGAGATAATCGAACAGAAGCAGGCGGTATTTAGTAAGTACATTTATGGCAGTCTAAACCAGGGTTACCTATTTTGCACCTTTTTTTTTCTTTCTTTTAGGCCTGTCACTCAATTCCTTTTTTAGAAAAACTGATAATATATTATTGACCTCTGCTGGATGTGATCTCTTTTTTTTTAATTTTTGTTTCACAGTTAGAGGATAGTCCCCATTTTTCCCAGCAGGTCACATGGACATTGTATTACTATTTGAAATAGTTTAGACTTAACCCATTCCCACACTACAAAATTTTAGACTGGTCTAAATTGAACAGAGTTGCTGACGACTATCTAAATGTTTTTGATTTTTAAAAATTTTCATCTTTTTGGATTAAAAACAATGTGGATAATGAAGAAATTGCTTGATACAAGCAATGTCATCATTTTCCACAATGTTTTCCCAGTTGATGAAATTTTAGATTTTTTCAACTTTCTGAGTATAAAACTATTGCAAACAAGCAATTTCATCATTGTACACATTGTTTTCTCAACTTTTTGGGGGGTTGGGGGGGGGCGTCATTGAGTGAGAATGGGTTAAGAAACATTATCTATAAACAGATAAATACAAGGCTTTATATTCCACGAAAAACTTAATGCAGTTTAAAAATTTATGTCATTACATGAGGTTTATTTCGTGGTAACAAAAAGTCATTACCATAGGTCTTAGCCCATTTGCATAATTATTACACTTGTGTAATATCACCCATGTAATATCAAAAAATATTCAAACAGGTTTATTCCGTAAACTGTAGGTCCAAGCTATTGGTCATGAATGATTGACTGATTGATTGAGTGGCTACTTTAACAGTATTTCAGTCATATCGCGCGGCTGGAGCATCTAACCATGGGTTCCTGGTACCTCTCACACCAGTACCACCACAACTCCTTTCCGAGCCTCCAGCTGCTCATCTCACAAAGGTTTACGATTATCCACCAATGTGTGGGAGACAAATCTCAGAAAGGATATTCGTCCCAACCAGGGATCGAACCCGGGCCCCTGTGACTACTGTGCTATGGCTGCAGCCTGTAGGTCATGTTATAAATAGTAGTAGAAATATGTCACAGACACGGATGTCCTCCCAATATAGATGTTACATGACCTTCAGTTGTGACCTTGAACTTGACTGTATCCAACACAGTTTTATGCATGGTACTAGTACTCTTCAGTGAAACAACTGTGCAAAGTTATTTTGAAATCCATCAAATAACCCTTTCCTGCTTTATTTTCGACCATTAGACCATTCCAAATTCAAAGGTTTTGCAGACGAATTTTAATGTAGATTTAATTTTTCAAATAACTATTGAGTAGGGTAGAAAATATTGTTGAAAAAGAAAAAAATTGCTTGTCACAAGCAATTTCTTCTTTTTCTTCAATGTTTTCTCAATTATAGAATCACAGAGACGTAAAAAACCAGGGATTGAACAGGAAAGGGTTAACATAGAAGACAGGCTCACGACACGAATAGGGCATGCACTAACACACCCACACATGGACAGAAGAAACTCTATATGCCCGGCTGGGGGCATAAAAACAAGCTGGTCAATCATATTTGTAGTCACTTACATTATGAGTGTCAGGCTTTGCCTCATAAAACTCTCCAACATTCACCTTTGTGTTGAAAGAAAAATGGTCCCTGCCTAGATCTGTTACACAGTTCTTCTCTATGTACTGTAACATATAAATGTATATCAAATTTTTGAGAACCTCTCACTGTTTAACCAATTACCACACAGCAAAAATTTTGACCTTCCAAATTAGAAGGAATTGCAGACGCCAATTCAAAATGTATGAGATTTTAGATTTTTTCAACTTACTGGGTAGAAAACATTGTGAAAGATGAAGAAATTGCTTATAATAAGCAATTTCTTCATTTAACACAATATTTTCCAATTTGTTTTTCTTGAGGGTGTCAAAATGCAACATAAATGGGAAATGGGTTCATCTTTTACCACACAATTATACGCTTGGGTTGGTAAGAAAACATTCTGACAATATAATTTATATTTTAATGCAATTCTGAATAGGATTTTATTCAGCTTTGCAAGTGTTAAGGTATGATTAATACAACTGTGAAATTACTCATCATTTATAAGCTATTCTAATTGTCTTTTTTTTTTAAACAAAACAGACATACTAAAAGATACACTAACAACATCAGCTAATTTCGACAATATCCCACTTTTCTACACCACTGAAGAAAAAAAGTTTAAGCAAACAGTGTAGAAAAAGTAGAAATTGCTTGTTTCACGCACATTCTGCACCGAAAGCAGAAAGGAGATTTTAAATTCAATCAGCATGAAATTGCTATCAGCTGCTTTTTTGAATTTTAGCCAGGATAAAATATTCTTGTCTGGTAATGGGTTTAATGGTTAAATTGTTAACCCTATAATAGGACTTGTGCTAGCTTTTGATAGTAACAAATAGAGCGAACCAATTATATAAACTTTCTTGTCTTTAATCTATTGGTTTACTTTTGCATTTTTTTTTATTAACCCATCCCCACTTGACAAAATTTTAGACCAGTCCAAACTGAAAGAAGATGCAGACGACAATTTCAACTTGGTGGAATTTTGAATTTTTCGTCTTTTTAAATATAAAACAATGTGGATAATGAAGAAATTGCTTGATACAAGCAATTTCTTCATTATCCACAATGTTTTCAAAAGCTTTTTCCTTGAAAGGCGTAAAGAGGAGGGACTGAGTTGGAATGGGTTAAGATATTGATGGTTCAACATGAAACAGTTGTAACTGCATATAAAAATATAGTGTAGTTACAACTGTTTCACTTGAACCACCAATATGAGACTGTTCTTAAGACTTTCAATGGTACATAAGACGCATCACTGAAAATTAGAGTGATCAAAATACCTGTTTTGACACACATTTCTGGCAAGGGGGTCATTTTGACTCCCTAGAGAGAAATTTCTAAGGGTAAAACCATGATATTGTAAAACTTTTAAGGATCAAAACCCTTGTTTTTGAGTCAAACATGAGCTTTGCTATAATTCAACCAAAAATTGGCATAAGATAAAGTATGGCATAGGAAAGGGCAAACATACTCTCATAACTTCTGGGATGGTTTTCATCTTCTTCCCGCATGGTGCAAAATACCAGACCTCGCCAACAATGCCTCGTCGCCCATACATGTGGATGTTTGTCTGTCTGTGCCAGCCTTTCTCCAGTGGTACTCTAATCTTCTCTTCATCCAATACAACATGCCGTCTCTTAATTGGTCGACCAGAATCTGACAAAATACATGACCAAGGCCTAGTTTTGTCAAAGGTTATACGACTATCAGTTGTTTTAATTCTTTCAAATCTGTAAGACTTTTGATAAAACAGACCTCAGAAAAGGTAGAGTGAAGATGTTTAAGAAATTGAGGCACCATGCATGATGACTACACACTATGACAATGGGTATTGTGTGGTAACAATAGCTAGCCACACTTCTTGCTCAGGTGAGATGACAAGCAAGCCATGTTGAAGGACAAATATAAAACCCATACAGCACTTTGTTAAATCAACGATTCTTCAAATAATTTTTTGGCACATAAAACTTGAGTTCTTTATTTGTAGGACATAACATAGGGCAAATACGTTTTTATATTGTTGACAGTGTTCAAAAGAGTACCAGTTATGGTTAACGAATTCATTGTCAAAGCCCTAAAATTCATTATTCTTGAATCAAACCCTATGCAGTGGGTACTCATTGGAATGGTCTTGTCGATTTGGGTAAAAATTACAGATTTAGGTCATCAATTTCACTTATACCTGGAGACATTTATTAACCCTTGTCATGCTGAACCCGGAATATTCCGGTTTTGACAGGAGATGTAGACCAAGGTCAGCCTGCACATAAGTGCAGGCTGATCTTGGTCTACACCTCCTGCTTGTAATTTTCCTGCCAGAGCTGTTTTATGAAATAGATTTCCAAAAGAAATATTGATTTTTTTCAACAAGTTCTATCAATGCTTTCAGCCCTTTGATTTTACAGCAATAAGAAAGGTAATTTATACAGCATGATAAGGGTTAAGAAGGTTAGCTTACCATTTTGCAGTTTAAGCTTTCTTTTTGCAGAAGGCTTTTCAGTTGAGGCTTCGTCATCGGAAGCTCCAGAATTCTCTGACTCTGACTCACTGCTGCTACTACTACTACTTGAGCTGCTCCCGCTCGAACTAGAATCACTGCTGTCGCTAGTGCTGTCTCCTGCAAAGAGTGCAAAGCAAATGATATCTCTTTGTCACTTTTGAACAATAACAATCTTACATCAACTGGATTCATCTCCTTCTCCTTTCATTTAAGTTTCAAACGTCTCGCTGTATCAATGATGTATCTGCTAAATTACATACCATTTATCATAATACTCGAAAAGAAGAAAATTATTTCAATGAGATTTGTTTGTTTGAATGGGGTTTTACGCCGCTTTCAGCAATCTTTCAGTTATATCGCGGCGGCTGGAGCACCTAACAATGGAATCCTGGTATTTCTCACACCAGTACTACCATTACATCCTTTCCTAGCCTCCAGCTGCTATCCCACATAGGTCTACGATTATCAATGCATTGTTGACAAATAGTCGGAAAGGATGAGTGCTGCCGTTGGGATTGAACCAATGACCTCTAGATTGACAGTCTGACTATTTCAATGAGAATTGTCACAAAGCAGACTAACACCCCCATCAGCATTTCGTCACACAAGTAGCACAGTTTATCTTTATACTCAGTGACCAAATAAAGACAGTGCAATTTCTAGGATAAATGGCAGCGATTGTATGAAGTTTCATGGTTGTAGGTCAACTGGTTCTTGAGTTGGAGCACAGAAACAAACAAAAAAAAGTCTACCAACACAGAGGGGACAAGGTGAAACCAATACACTACCCTCTACTTAGTAGGTGGGGGGTGGGGGGTATTACAGCTATACAGAGTCTAGTAAAGTCAAGATTTAACCCTTTCCTGTTTTATGAACTTTTAGACTGGTCCAATTTGAAAGAGGTTGCAGACGACAATGAAAAATGCATGCAATTTGAAATCTGACCATCCTATGTGGTAGAAAATATTGTGGGAATAGGAGAAATTGCTTGTAACAAGCAATTTCTCCTTTTTCCACAATGTTTTCTCAAGTATAAAATCACAGTGACGTAAAATCCCGGATTTGTCCAGGAAAGGGTTAAAGTAACAATTATCAAGGGCTACATTCAGAATCCCAAAAGCTATTTCAAAAACTCTCCATTTGAAAGCTTTAATCAATTTGCCAATAACAAAAATCTAGACTGGTTCAAAATGAAAGAAGTTGCAGACAACAATTTCTAGTTAATGAAATTTTAGAAATCCCTGTCTTTTTGGGTAGAAATATTGTGAATAATGAAGAAATTTCCTGTAACAAGCAGTTTCTTCATTTCCCAATTTGTTATCCAAAGCTTTTTTCTTGGGGGCATTGAAAAGCATTATTATGTGGGATGCGGTTAGAATGAAATTTCAAGCTACTTTTCTCAGGTTATTACAACATAACTCGTTTTTTTTCAGGCAATTATGATAAGTGAATTTTTTGCAAGCAATGCATATCAACAAATTTTTTAAAGCCCAGATATCAAATAACAAATTATCATCAATTTGGTGTCATTTTTAAATCAATCTGCTAACTAATCCAATTCAACAATGTTGAGGAGCTGAAGTCAAAATAAATGTACACTGAAAAAAGTTTCATCGATAGAGAAATTATGATGAAATGTGAAATTGTAATTTTCAAGTAATTTCTACGTTTCTCCTAAGTTTTTATAGTCTATTTGGTACCTTTGGTAAGGGGAAAGATAATATTGTAGTGAATGGAAACTACTCAAACAGTATAGAGTTAGTAGGTTAGTTTAGGATAGAGAGACAGGCATACAACTGATTAGACGACATCTTTTAACCCATTACCAGATGGCAACATTTAGACTGGTCCAAATTGAAAGGAGTTGCAGACGACAATTCAAAGTTTATCAAATTTTAGATTTTTTCAACTTTCTGGATACAAAAAATTGTTTAAAATTAAGAAATTGCTTGTTACAAGCAATTTATTCATTTTAAACAATGTTTTCCAAATTGTTATTCTTAAGGGCGTCAAAAAGTGTCACTGTGTGGGAATGGATTAATATCTAAATTTGATTGATGCCAGGGCATGACAAATAATATCTGACAAGAATAGAATGTATTGTTGAGCATTTTTGTTGGTTTAGAAACTTTAACTTTGTACCAGCTTGCTTCGTCTCATTCCAGCAGCAGTTAAGGCATTAATGTTGAAATGCAAATCAATGATTTGCCTTAACCCATTCCCACACATTGAAATTTAAGACCAGTCCAAATTGAAAGAAGTTGCAGACAACAATTTACATTTGATGAAATCTTTAAATTCTTTGTCTATTGTGGTAGAAAACATTGTAGAAAATAGAGAAATTTCTTGTGACATTCATCTTCATTTATTCCAATGCTGTCTACCCTGAAAGTCCAACATTTTTATGATTGCATCATCATAAAATTATTGTCTGCAATTTCTTTGTATTTGGATCAGTCTAATATTTCTTTTTTAGTAATGGGATTATTCAGCTAAGTGAATAGCTAATATGGTAGTGTCCACTATAATTGGAGTGGATTTGATTTACCTTCTTCAAGCATTCTTGTTAAGGGTACTCTAAACTTGATTGAGTGAAAAGGCAATACAGTCAAATCTGTGTTAGCGGCCAACTATGCACAGCGGCCAATCTGCCGACAGCGGCCACTCGAGTTCCCCCGTGCAAATTCCTTCTTTAATTGCACTGTGAATAGCGTGATCTCCTGAAATGCGGCCAGCGGTCACCTTAATTGGTCTATTGTCAACAGTATATCGCACCTAAACAACGGTCATCTGACAAAACATGCGACTTAATTAGTCGTGTTCGAAAAAATCGATAATCACTACTATAGTAACTGCCGAAGTCGCCTTATTGTAATGTACAAGATATAAACAATTAATTATCGACTTAATCCCGTGTAGTTGATTAATTGACGTGTATTTAGCCATTAATATCTTTTTGGTCGATTTGATCTATTTGAGAGATGATTATTGATCAGAGGAGACGGAATTTTTAAGTTGTCGGGTCTATTTTAATAAAATGAACTTGAGCATTATAGGTTGTTTACGCATTTAGCAAACTGATTTTTTGAGGTCTTTAAAATGGATGAAAACTTGCTTTTGCTGTCAAATCTTGGTATCATGTCGCTCTCTAAACGCAAGTTCCTCTCTCTAGTCTAGAGGATCATGTGAAAGTGGTTGGTACGCTTGACTCTGGACGTTCTTCTAGGTTATTGCTAGTGAGTTTGGTGTAGGTCGTACCCAGGTCCCAAATGTTGCTAAATGTAAACGAGAATTTCTCGGGATATTTTCACTTCTGTTACAATATTTTCTATCTTAAATGGTACAAATGGTACAAAGTGCCTTTTCTTTTTTTTAAAAGACACTTGAAATGGAACTTCTTAGAATTAGTAGTAGGCTTAAGTTTGTGATCTGTTAATGAGCTAACCCAAAATGGTATGACAAAATGGCCGCCCTATTGATACTGTGAACAGCAGCCAATCTGTGTACAGCAGCCAATTTGGCCCTCTCCCTTGACTGGCTGCTGTACACAGATTCGACTGTATTTCACTTGACTACTCAATCTTGTACTTTTCATTTTGTTTCCTTTTCACTTGTCATCTACAACATTTTTCAATGTGGACCAGTCCAAAATTTTGTTCACTAGTAATGGGTTAACAAATAGCCAAAAGTGCATTATTAGGACTCGGATTAACGACTCAGAGGAAGTAAATCAAGTTTACCAGAGATGCCGTGCTTTAAACCGTGCCAAATACCGCTTTTTGACGCCCTCAAGAAAAGAGAGTTATGAAAACATTGTGGAAAATGAAGAAATTGCTTGAAACAAGCAATTTCTACATTTCTCACAATGTTTTCTATCAAAAAAAGACAAAAATTTGAGATTTCATCAACTTTAAATAGTCTTTTTTCAGCTTCTTTCAATTTGGACCGGTCTAAAAAATTGTAGTGTGGTAAGGGATTAAATGATCTATTCTAGGTATGTGAATGAGAATACAATTTGGATGAGTCCATTAAGCCATATCAGCAGAATGGTCAAATCACCTGATTCATCGGAGGAAGTCTGGTTACTACTGGCAACCGACGCTTTTGACTCCGCCTTCCCGACCTCATTACCTTCATCACCTTTTTCGTCGCCATCTTCATCATCACTGTCATCATCATCGTCATCATTTGTATCAGTCTTGCCGTCTTTCTGTAATGAAATGAGTGAATCTGTAGACCTTGTCAAGGGATAAATTAACCCATCCCCACACAACCCCCTTTTTTGATGCCTCAAAGAAAAAAAAACTTTTGAAAAATAGTGACAAATAGAGAAATTGTTTGCTAGAAGCAATTTCTTCATTATGCACTACATTCTTTAACCCAAAACACGAAAATTTCATCAAGTAGAAATTGTCATCTGTAATGTCTTTGAATTTAGACAAGTCTAAAGTTTTGTCATCTGTTAATAGGTTTAGCAGAGGTTATTTTCTGTTAACCAATTCCCTCACAGTGATGCTTTTAAATGCCCCTCAATATAAAAGCTTTGGAAAACATTGTGGACAATGAAGAAATTGCTTGTTACACGCAATTTCTTCATTATCCACAATGTTTTCTACCCTAAAAAACAAAGATTTTCAAAATGTCATAAACCTAAAATTGTCATCTGCAACTTCCTTGAATTTGGACTGGTCTAAAATTTTGTTGTCTGGTAATGGGTTAATCCACAAATTCATTACAACTCATCATATTTCATTGAGTAGTCTTTAGAGTCAATTTTCATTTTCTCAAACACAGGACTTCTGAAACCCCAAAGAAAATAATCTTGTTCCAGCAAGACTTGTTCATAATTCACAATGTCCAATCTAGGAAAACTATTATAAATCCTCTACAGAATTGCATTAAAATCAAAGGGCTAAAAGCACTGGAAAAAACAATTGCAGATTAACATTACTTTATATTAAAATTAATTTTATCCTATAAATAACTCTTGTTTAAAAGTGACAAGCATGTGGTGTGGACTTAGATCAGACTGCACATATGTGCAGCCTGATCTTCATCTATACCTCCTGCCAAAGAAGGAATATTGCAGGTTCAGCATGACAAAGGTTAACTTTCCAGCTTGTTACGTGGTCTGTACAACCTCAGGGACTATCACTTGACAGATCCCTGCTGTATATCAAAAATTTGACTGATCAATCAATTGTTATTTCAGACGTCAGGTGAATCTTAACCACTGACATTTTTGTCAAGCATCTTTGTTGGATTGGCAATGTAAACATTGTAACTATAGTTGTTACTGCTTTTGTCTATGTCCCTGAACATAAATTATGCAAACTAATATCATTTGATATCTCAGTCAAGCTGCCTACGCAGAGGTAAGTGGGCGTGGCCATCAATCTATCAGTTATTATATAACTTACATCAACTGATGCCTCTTTGTCTTGGTCTCTTTCCCTTCTATCAACATCCATCTTCTCACTGCTATCAGTCCTTTCAGCACTTTTATCTGGATCTTTCCTCTCGGCACTATTAATTGGATCCTTAATTGGACTTGGATGTAGTTTATGCTTTGTGACATTGCCCTCTTTCATCAGTTGTAAGGCTATCTGTTGCTGTCTCAGCTCCAGCTCTAATTCACGCTTTATTCTCTCTTGTCTTTTCTTCTCAGCCTGAAAAATACACTTACGGTACTTACAAGGTGACAGCATTTTAACCCTCTCCTGTTTTATCAATGTTTTTTACGTCCCTGTGTTTTTATACTTGGGAAAACATTGTGGAAAAAGAAGAAACTGCTTGTAACAAGCAATTTCCTTTTTTTTTCCAATATATTTTCTATCATACTGAATGGTTATTTTCCAAATGCATTCAAGTTTAAATTGTTGACTTCAAAACATTTGCATTTGGACAAGTCTAAAATTTAAAAAACAGGCAAGGGTTCAAAAAGTTTTGAGCTGAAACTCAAGATATCTGCATAAAAACTAGACAGACAGAATCTGTCTCAAAAGGAAATGGGACATTGGGTCTATAAAAATGCTCATATCTGTAACTGTTGATAATTTGAAAATAGGATTAATTTTCATACAGCTTTGCCATGTCCATATCAAGCTTTGCCATGTCCATATCAACCCTTTCCAGTTCAATCCCATGTTTTTATGTCCCTGTGATTTTATACTTAAGGAAACATTGTGGAAAAGAAGAAATTGCTTGTAACAAGCAATGTCTTCTTTTTCCACACCTCATGACTGGTTATTTTTCAAATTAAATCCATTTGCAAAACCTTTGAATTTGAAAAAAAGTAAAAGTATTGCAAAAAAAGAATGGGTTAATTGTGTATTAACCCTTGTCATGCTGTATAAATTGCCTTACTGAATTGCTGTAAAATCAAAGGGCTGAAAGCACTGATAGAACTTGTTGTTCAAAAATCAATATTTCTTTTAGAAATCAACTTCATAAACAACTCTGTCAGGAAAAGTACAAGCAGGAGGTGTAGACTAAGATTAGACTGCACTTATGTGCAGGCTGATCTTGGTCTACAGCTCCTGCCGAAACCGGAATATTCTAGGTTCAGCATGACTAGGGTTAAGCCTATTTCTATCTATGTCTCCAGCCAAAATAGGTATATTCTGAGTTCAGCATAACAACAAGGGTTAACTCATTCCAACACAACCCTGCTTTTTGACATCAGCAAAGAATCAAAATTAAGACAGCAAAGTGGAAAATGAAGCAATTGCTTGTTACAAGCATTTTCTTCATTATCTAAAATGTTTTCCCAAAATATTTTAGAATTCCACCGGATAAAAATAGTCGTCTGCAACTTTTTTGAATTTGAATCAGTCTAAAAAGTTCTTGTCTTGTAACAGGTCAAAGTATAAGATAGATTACCTCTAAATCTTTAGTCAAATCATCAGAGTCAAACAGAGGACCTGTCATGTTCCCTTCACCCTTCTTATCACTTTTACTTGGTGACTGTGGACTGGCAGGAGGCTCCGGTGTAGACTCTGACTTTGTCCGCATTTTTTGTCGAATCTGGTCTGCTATAAGCTTCTTTTTCATACTGTCAATATGGACCTTGTCTGGTGAATCAGTGTTTCGTGATTTCGGTGATTGTTTGTGATCAAAGCTTGATGAAGCTTCCGGCTTTGGCTGAAACATAATAAAACAGTTGTTTTATTGAAAACTAGGAAAGGACTATAGCTACCAGTTTTTTCAGTTTTGTTTTTCTTGGTACCTCTGCTTTCAACAGTAAACAGCGGGAGTCAGTGGTCTTACTAGCTTCAAGACCAGAGGGTCTCAGGTTCAAATCCCTCACCCCATAATTTTTTCTTGGCAATAAACTAAACCCATTTAGCTTTCTTCCACTGAGGTGTATAAACAGGCACCTGTTTGGACTGTGTGTTATGGCTGACAAATGCAACATGTAAACGGCCTGCAATTCAAGAATTGGGGGTTAAAATGTGAAGATGGTTGAGTATGCAATAATAGAAACAGACATTAACCCATTCCCAAACAACAAAATATTAGACATCTCCAAAATAATTTGATGCTGCAGATGACAAAACAAAGTTTTTTTGAAACATGGTCCATATCAGAAAAACATTGTAAGAAAAGAAGAATTGGCTTGTAACAAGAAATTTCTTTTTTTCTCACCATGTTTTCCATAGCCACATTTCTTCTACACCCAAAGTGTTTAACTTACAATTATATACTTCTCAGTAACAGACATTATTGCTATGCAATGTCACTTTTGGACAACTACTAGACTGGTCCACACTTTTAGGTTCATTAAATACAATTTTTATTTGTGTTTCAGAGAAGAATTTCCGGTAAGAAATGAAGAAATTGCTTGATACAAGCAATATTTACTTTATATTTTGATGAAAGTCTGTACTCACTTTATGATCTTTGGCAGGAGATTTTTCATCCAAGAAGTCAAACAGACTCGATGAATACGAGCGTTTGTCACATGAATCACTGTCGACTCCATTTACTCCATTGGCTTCTCTCTGTAATCAAATAATGCAATCTTAAAAAAATATATTTGCCAAAAAAATTGGAAACAAATGTGAAATTAGACAGGCTTATCTATGTAGTTATTTGACTTATTTTCGAAAATTCTTTTCACCTTGTTAAGTATCAACTTCTAATCTGCTTAACCCCTTCCTAATGAAGAAAAGCAATTGGAAAAACATAGTGAACCAGAGCACCGCCTACGGGTGCCTACGCTTGGCAGTTGGGTGCTGGATAGTGGATAACAAGGTGTCAAATTGTCACAAGATACGCCCGTCACACTGCTTAATATTAACTGGGGGTTTGAATAGAACTGAGGTTATTTTGAACGGATTTTTTTTGTCAAACAAAGTATGAAAAACAACAAAGGGCAATAACTCAAAATATATGCTAGGTAGAGTTTTGGTTCTTGTACACTGCACTCCCCCTTGGTGAGATCTATCCATCCATGAAGTTTCATGATTCTAGCTATAATACTTTTAGAGATATACTCCGGACAAGATTCAAGTATGAAAAACAACAAAGGGCAATAACTCAAAAAATAGGCCAGGTATAGTTATGGTTCTTGTACACTGCACTCTCACTTGGTGAGCTCTATCCATCCATGAAATTACATGATTCTAGCTATTATATTTTTAGAGATATACTCTGGACAAGATTCAAGTATGAAAAACAACAAAGGGCAATAACTCAAAAAATAGGCCAGGTAAAGTTATGGTTCTTGTGCACTGCACTCCCCCTTGGTAAGATCTATACACCCATGAACTTTCATGATCATAGCTATAATACTTTTAGAGATATACTCCAGGAATTTCAAGTATGAAAAACAACAAAGGGCAATAACTCAAAAAAAAGGCTGGGTAGAGTTATGGTTCTTGTACACGGCACTCCAACTTGGTGAGCTCTATCCATCCATGAAATTTCATGTTTCTAGCTATTATTATTTTAGAGATATACTCTGGACAAGATTCAAGTATGAAAAAAAACAAAGGGCAATAACTCAAAAAATAGGCCAGGTAGAGTTATGGTTCTTGTGCACTGCACTCCCCCTTGGTGAGATCTATACACCCTTGAAGTTTCATGATCCTAGCTATGATACTTTTAGAGATATACTCTGGACAAGATTCAAGTATCAAAAACAACAAAGGGCAATAACTCAAAAAATAGGCTAGGTAGAGTTAGCTATAATACTTTTAGAGATATACTCCAGGAATTTCAAGTATGAAAAACAACAAAGGGCAATAACTCAAAAAAAAGGCTGGGTAGAGTTATGGTTCTTGTACACGGCACTCCCACTTGGTGAGCTCTATCCATCCATGAAATTTCATTGTTCTAGCTATTATACTTTAAGAGATATACTCCGGACAAGATTCAAATATGAAAAACAGCAAAGGGCAATAACTCAAAAAATAGGCTAGGTAGAGTTATGGTTCTTGTACACTGCACTCCCACTTGGTGAGCTTTATCCATCCATGAAATTTCATTATTCTAGCTATTATACTTTTAGAGATATACTCCAGACATGATTCATTGGAAAACCACAAAGGGCAATAACTCAAAAAATAGGCCAGGTAGAGTTATGGTTCTTGTGCACTGCACTCCCCCTTGGTGAGATCTATACACCGATGAAGTTTCATGATCCTAGCTTAAATACTTTTAGAGATATACTCCGGACAAGATTCATTTATGAAAAAAAACAAAGGGCAATAACTCAAAAAATAGGCCAGGTAGAGTTATAGTTCTTGTGCACTGCACTCCCCCTTGGTGAGATCTATACACCCTTGAAGTTTCATGATCATAGCTATAATACTTTTAGAGATATACTCTGGACAAGATTCAAGTATGAAAAACAACAAATGGCAATAACTCAAAATATAGGCCAGGTAGAGTTATGGTTCTTGTGCACTGCACTCCCCCTTGGTGAGATCTATACACCCATGAAGTTTCATGATCCTAGCTATAATACTTTTATAGATATACTCCGGACAAGATTCATGTATGAAAAACAACAAAGGGCAATAACTCAAAAAATAGGCCAGGTAGAGTTATGGTTCTTGTGCACTGCACTCCCCCTTGGTGAGATCTATACACCCATGAAGTTTCTTGATCCTAGCTATAATACTTTTAGAGATATACTCCGGACAAGATTCAATTATGAAAAACAACAAAGGGCAATAACTCAAAAAATAGGCCAGGTAGAGTTATGGTTATTGCGCACTGCACTCCGTATTGATGAGAAGAATATAAATGCCAAGTTTAAAGTCAATGGGACTTATGGTGACAGAGTTATGCTCCGGACAAAGAAGTGGACACCGCCCGACCGCCCGGACGCCCGGACACCCGGACGCCCGGACATCCGGACGCCCGGACATCACGGGTGATCCCATAATACGTCCCGTCTTCGACGGGCGTATAAAAAGCATCTAGAGTTATCCCCCTTGATAGTATAGGTTGCTCTTTTGGTAGTGAACAAGTGTGCCAAGTTTCAAGTGAATTCCTTCAACAGAACCAGAGATATCACAAAATGTCAAAGTTTTCGCACAATGACGACACCAAGGCTATAGCAATACCTCGGGTTTTCTCCGAAAACAGCCAAGCTAAAAATGAAGCAATTGCTTGTAACTAACAGTTTCTTCTTTATACAAAATGTTTTTCATGAAGTAAATTGAAAATTCTAAAATTTCATAAACTTTAAATTGTTGTCTGTGACTCCTTTCAATTTAGACTGGTCTACAATTTTACCGTGTGGTAATGGTTTAACCCATTCCCATGTGTTTATACTTTTAAACACCTCTAGATTTAAAACATTTTGAAAACATTGTGAAAATGAGGAAATTGCTTGCTACAATTAATTTCTTCATTACCCACCATGTATTCTACCCCAAAAGATAAAAAAAATTAAAGATTCAATCAACGTAAAATGATCATCTGCAACTTCTTTGAATTTGGACTGATCTAAAATTATATTGTGTGGGAATGGGTTAACCCATTCCTGTACAACAAATTTTAAGACAGTTCCTAACTGAAAAAGTTGCACATTATAATTTCATGTTGTTTGAATTTGAGAGATATCTACCTTTTAGGGTTAGAAAATATTGTAAACATTGAAGACATTGCTTGTTACAGTCAAACCCCATTATAACGACATACTTTGTCCCCACACAATTCCTGTCAGTAACTGAGTCAGTTGTTGTAATGGAGCAGGAGATTTTGGGTACCGGGAGATATTTCGGGATGTGGGCGAGAAATGACGGACTAGACAGGAAGTGAAAAATGTAAACAGGAACAGGCTAAAAGCTGTTCCTGTTTACGTATTAAGTTACGGATTGGGACAATGATAATAAAAATAACGAAGAAAATTGTTTCTCGCATTTATTAAGGACACTTCTCAAAATTCTCAGATTTCTCAAATTGCTCAAACATCTCAAATAAAGACAACCAAATTTCAATAAAACATACAACACCGGTTATTTAAGTGTGAAAAACTTGCCAAAGGCATTTTATTTACATTAAATACTATTAATCAGAAGGAGTAAAAAATCGATAATCGAGTCTATTGTGTAACCTATATTATTACGACAAATGCGGATAAAGGATTTTACGACACCCTTTACGGCATGTCAACAACCGTAAAACATGGGCTGAGAAAATTCTGATAAACTGAAGCAAAATTCATTAAATTTCGAAGATTTGTTTCGACAAATGTCCGTCGGTTTCGGTACTTGAATATGCCGTTCAAACGGGTCAAAATTACGTTAGGTGAGGTTTGTTCCCAGTGTTATTTTGTCGATAACTGAGTTTGCCGATATGACAATGGTCGGTGTATCGCGGCCTGACTGTACAAGCAATTTCTTAAATGTACACAAAGTTTTCCAATGCATTTCTCTTGAAGGGCGTACAAAAGCAGAGTTGTGTGGTAATGGGTTAGCACTCTTTTTTCTTTTTATGAAATTGTGAATAGACAATATCAAAACTACAAGACAAAACTACAAGAAATTTCTCCTTTCTTTTCATAGTTTCATAACTTAAGAGCTAGGAATTACTTTAACCCTTTCCCGTACAATCCCTGATTCTTTCTTCTCCATGATCTTTTTGACATTGTTGAAAAAGAGAAAAGTGCTTGTAACATGCCGTTTCTTCCTTTTCCGTCCAATATTTTCTTTCATAGGGGATGGTAACTTTTTGAATTGTACTGACTTCAAAACGTTACCAGCTACCCCTTTGACTCTGTACAAGTCTTAAATTTTGAAAAACAGTGAAGGGCTAAAATTTCCTTTCTCACATTACTGACATTATTCAAAATGTGCAATGTATTGTTCTCATCTAAATGTTTAATTGCATCAGGCAGGTTTGAATATTTTACTGATAGATACCTACCTTTTTTGCATATTTTTCCAACAAAGATGGAGACAAAATGGAGTTGGACTGTACCAGAGACATTGGTATTGGTGGTTGTTTTATCAACTTCTTTGCTCGTCCTCGACTGCTGAGTAAGGCACTAGTGCCGCCCCTACTACCCCCTCGACTCCCTCTTCCTCCACCTCCTCCTCCCCTACTCCCCCTCCCTCCTCCACCTCGAGATCCTCGACCAAATCCACGACCTCTACCTCGACCTCGGGGGGATGTTGGTGATGTTGGTGGTGATGGACGTGAAGCTGGCTCATGACTAGAACTAGTTTTTGAAGGAGAGGCTGATGAAGATGCAGAATTGCTAAACAGACCGAATTTTGCAGCTGAAATACAAACAAATAACAGTGGTGAATTGTACTTTATTAAAACCTTTCTTTTTCTTTTTTTTTAAAATTTGACTGGTCCAAATTGAAAGAGATTTCAGACAACAATGAAAATTGGACGTAGTTTGAAATGAAACTATCCTATGTGGTAGATAATATTGAGGAAAAAGAAGAAATTGTTTGTTTCTTCTTTTTCCACAATGTTTTTTTCAAGTAAAAAATCATAGTCCCGGGTTTTTACAGGAAATGGTTGACTAATAGTTGTAGGAGAAATATTATATTGCGCCAATTGTGATCTAAGCATTGTCTGATGTTAGCTCCAATCTGAAGTTGAAATTGTCATTTGCAACCTCTTTCAGTTTTGACCATTCTAAAATTTTCTTATATGGTAAGGGGTTAAGCAAATTTAAACTGATAGTGTAAACTTTATATCCAGTCAGTGCCAATTGTGATCTAAGCACTCAGAAAGGTCATGCCATGGGGAATACGCAGTTTGATAATTATGACTGCCCTTCAACAGATATGGACAATGTTAAAGTAGTTTTGCAGACAAGTGGGCTAAATGACAAAGAAATAGACCAGGATTGTGGAATTCCATAAAAGCCATGTTTCGCTTCCACTCATTTTCTTCTTAACCTATTACAAAACAATAAAATTTTAGACTGGCCCAAATTGAAAGGAGTTGCAGACGACAATTAAAGTTTATGAAATTTTAGATTTTTTGAACTTTATGAAAAGAAAATATTGTGTAAAATGAAGAATTTCATGTTTCTCAAATATTTTTCTTGGGGGACGAAAAAAAAATGTCACTGTGTGGGAATGGGTTAAGAAATCTGATAAAGGGTCACCCAAGGATCATTCCTGTGAAATTCAGGTTTCTTAGATTCAACATATATGGAAATAAGCCCAGCCCTTTAAAGCCATATTTTTCATCTGATCAATATTCCTTGAAGGAATCTGATAAAGGAACATCCACTTATCAATTCTGTGAAATTTGTTTGGATTCTATCCAATACAGAAGATGTTTTAAATAAAAAGTTTATGGATGGACTCAATTCATGAACACATACATGGACAGACACAGTGCCATGACAATAGTTCATTGGCTTTTACCCAGTGGAGCTAAAAAATGTTTATTTCAAAAAAGAAATACTTCTGAAGGCATCTTATTATTTCACTCTGAAAACTGATTTTTTTGTCTACTTGTCCAAGGTGAAGGGAGACAAATATGTACTTCCACACTCCTGAATAGCCCAAAACCTAAATGTTTTTAATCTGTAAAATTTTGCTGTCTGATAATGGGTTAAAAAGTAAGCACCTTCAATCTGGGTCAACACTTGTAATTTTACACATATACAAATAATTCTAGTGTGCAAGCAAAATTTTTGAGCTCAGACCTTTATCTCATGGATGCTGTATCATTTAGCCTATTGTTATTGTTGCCTATTGTAAGATGGTTGAAAAATCTAAAAACTCATAAACTTCAAGTTGTCATCTGCAACTCCTTTCCATTTGGACCAGTGTAAAATTTTGTCATCTGGAAATGGGTTAAAGTTGACTTTTTATTCATCTAGTGCCCAAATCTGTGGCCAAAAGGAATTATTGCAATTTGAATAGTTCATAAATACATAATGATTTAGGAAATTATGATGATTTAGGAAATTATGGTATGAATGGTATAGGAAATTATCAATGATATCATATTACTCTTTATCTTTATCAATGGTTTTGAAAATATCTAGATATAAAGATATATAATCCTGGCTTTTTTTTGTATCTTAACCCTTTACCAGACAGCAAAAATTGTAATCTACATGTACTGTAACAGCAGTTTGATTCAATAAGAAAAAAAGATACAAATAATTTCAAACAAGACAATAGACTGGAGTAGATAACAACAGGAAACTGAACATTTCTCGGACATGTTTTCCAAATCCAAATCGATTAAGACACATCAAAACTGGAGGCAACAAAATAAGAGCTCAAATTGTTTAAATTTGCCATTATAGATGATAAACTTTTGGAGAAATGCTTCTTGTCTCCATCCCTTTGGGCTTTTATGAGAAAATATTAGATATTGGTTTAAAACTAGAGCTGTCCCCCTCAAGGGCTGACGAGAATACCCCCCACACCGCTAAAAAGGCTTTTCTATGAAGGAGTGGAATTTGAAGCTGTTTAATCACATGCATGTCATGGTGGATGAACATTGCCAACCCTCCACCTCTTTCTGATTTTGTGTTTGTTGCTAGAGTTGACTGATTAGGAAAGGTTGGTCAATATGAGCCTATGTTAAAGAAAACTGCGTGAGGAGATGATGACACAAAATTATATCCACGAAAAGTCAATATGAGCCTATGTTAAATTTTTTACCCCCGAAGGGCGGGGTCAACTTTGACCTCAGGAACAAACTGTTCGATATTTTGTAAAGGTCAACAAGATGATGTTACTTACCAACTTTGGTAACTCCCCTTATGGTTACTGAGTTTTGCAATTTTAAATTTTGACTACTCCCCCCCCCCCCCCATTTAAAAGTTCAAAATGGCATAACTCTGAAACTAACGACTGGATCATGATGAAAATTGCAGGTGCACAACTTCATATGATAGGAAACAACCTGATAAAATTTCAGCAAAATTGGTCAAAAAATGTGGGAGGAGAAGAGGACACAAAATTATGTCCACGGACGGACAGACGGACGGACTGACGGACAGACGGACAGACAGAAGGACAGACGGACGGACCGACGGACAACCTGATTCCAGTATACCCCCCATAACTTCGTTGTGGGGGGTTTAATAAAGAAAAAATAAGATATTTCTCAAACAAGATATGTGTGAAAGAGACTACTGTCCAAAACCCAATTTTTTCAGAAGATTGACCTTGACCTTGTAAGATGTCTTTGACCTTGATGCTGACAGAAGCAAAGTATTTGCATAAGCATGAGGTGCTCTTGTTAGCTTTAAAATAAGAGGAAAATGTGAATGTGATGTTTCAAGCAGACTGACAGTTGAATTAACAGAGAAACAAGAGTTTTTTTCAATTTTCCCCAAACATTCTAAACAATATCAAGATGAGAGAGTTTAATACAAGTCTAAATTAAAACAAATTTAAGGCAACTTTTGAGTTGATGATATTTGAAAAATCTATTAGGGTAGAAAACATTACAGATAATGAAGAAATTGCTAGTATTGAAAAATTTCTTCATTTCTAAACGTTTCTGCAAGTTTTTTTCTTGACAGGCGTAAAAAACAGTATTGTGTGGAATGGATTTGTGAAAGAGAATTAGAGGCACATTGAGCATCTGTTTCGCTCCACAGGCCTAAATGTACTTATTAAGCAAATGATGTTTTCAGAACTTCAATATAAACTTAATAATCTTTGCCATATCTGGTAAATAAATCTGGTCATTGTTATCTTTGAAATAGTTCTAGAGAAGAATTTCTGTGACAAAGATTTTCAAAGTTTTCCCCATAAATGGAAATTAGCCCTGCCCATAAAAGCCCAAAATTCTTTGTAGGAATTCAATAAAGGGGCAAACCAATAACCATTCCTGTGAAATTTGGTTGAATTCTGTTCAATACTTTCTGAGGAGAAGATTTTTAAAGTTAAAGTTTAAGGACGGATGGACAGATAGACGCACAACAGACTCAACACCACGGTAATAGCCTGCTGACTTTCAGCCAGTGGAGCTAAAAATGATAGGAAAAGTAACTCACAACAACAACTAAGGGTATAAAACAACACTAAGCAGACTGCAAATTGTAAGTCAAAAAATAAATTACATTATGTTTCCTACTATAAGCCCCCTACCTAATAGTACACCTCCCCCCCCTGGTTGTTTTAAAGAATTTTTCACTAATTTGAGGATTATATCCTCAAACCAACAAATTATTTTAATAAGTGTTTAAAGGATTTGATCCACAATTCAGAAGAAATTAAAAACAGAAATGTTCACATATTGCATTTGACATATTTCATTATCAATACAAACATCATGTTTTGTAATGTGTATTACCCCATTCCCACACAAAAATTTAGACTGGTCCAAATTGAAAGGCGTTGCAGACAACAATTTCAAGTTCACAAAATACAGATATTTTCAACTTCGTAAAACAAAGAAATTTCTTGTTACAAACAATTCATTCATTTTACGCAATGTTTTTCCATTGTTTTTCTTGATGTCAAAAAGTGTTATTGTGTGAGAATGGGTTTAGGCTTTCTTTTCCTTTTTCCTCACTAGATGACTTACGTACTAAGATTGAATTCGAATTTATACATGAATTATGGGATTTATGCCTCATCAAAGTTTTAAGCTGTTTTCACTGCCCCCATATATACTCTTGCTATGCTAAAAAGAAGATGATGACATGTATAGAATTAAATTTCCCAGGTCTAAAAGCATTGGAAAGTCTTACCATGGAGCATTGCAATTTACATATATTTCTTTTGAAAATTGAAATGATGAAAAACACCAACTTAAAGGGACAGAAAGGTGGTGTTAGCTAGGATCAGATTGCACATTATGTGCAAGCTGATATTTTCGTGCTAACAGTCAAAAGAGGGTTTAACATGGAAAAGGTTAAGGTTTTCTTTTCATTGTTGATCTTGTTTGTTGCTGCTTAACCTGTGACTTAGATAAGCAAACCAACATTCTATTGACTTGGAATCGAAAATTGTAAATAGCAAGCCTGGTCTTTTGACTTTTTTGTAACTCAGCTAACTTCTGATTTCTAAATGATAGAATCTCATTACATGTATTCATTCATCAAGGCCTATGCTGTGGGTACTCATGTCAAGGATGATTCCAGAGATTTCAGAACATTAGTTTTTGATTAGAAATAACAAATTTAGATTGACAAAACTCTTTTCCTTATCTGAAACTCCAGTATTAAAATATTCCCAAGTAATCCTGCTATTAAATGCCCCTCAAGAAAAAAGCTTGGGGAAACATTGAAAATGAAAAGGTTGCTTGTAATAAGCTATTTCTTCATTTCCCACAATTTTTTCTACTTTGAATGACATTTTTTAAATTCTTATTTGAATTTCATTAACTAATAATTGTCCACTGCAACTACTTTGGACTTAACATTTGTTGTCTGGTAATGGGCTAAAATGCACCTTGTAGAAACAAGTAACAGGGATGATTTAAAATTGAGAAAGACAAATGATAAGCAAGCTGATAGATAGGCTACAAATTGGATAGAAATATTTCCTTACAACTCTCAGTAGTGCATGTTGAAGGGGCCACTTTAGGGTCAGAAATAGCCCTACCCTGACCCATTGATAGTAGTAAAGGGCTGAGAATAGAATCAAAGTTGATTGCTGTTCCTGAAAGAATTCAAACCCTAACATTGGTCAACCAGTATCACTTCAAACAAAATTCAATATCTTTTTTACATTAACCTACTTCCTCACAATGACAGTTTTTGATGCCTCTAAGAAAAAAACTTTGAAAGATATGGATAAGGAAGAAATTGCTTTCTACAAGTCATACTCCAATGAGCGAAGTTTGAGAACGCACCTGTTTTGTATCCTTGCACACAAAAGTAGATCCATAAAACTTTACTCAAAACTAGTAAATAATTTGCTTTGTTTTGCTTTATGGCATTAACCCATTCCCACTCAATCCCTCCTTTTTACGCCCCCCAAGAAAAAAGCTTTTGAAAACATTGTGGAAAATGAAGAAATTGCTTGTATCAAGCAATTTCTTCATTATCCACAATGTTTTCTACCCAAAATGACGAAAAAGTTTCAAATTCCATCAACTTGAAATTGTCGTCTGCAGCTTCTTTCAATTTGGACCGGTCTAAAATTCCGCTGTGTTGGAATGGGTTAAAAGAAATGATCAGAATATTTTTTGTTTTATTGAGGTGAAGTGGATTCAAACATTAATGTGATCAAGTTCTTAGGTTCATACCTCTTTGAAAACACAGAAAATTCTCTCCATTTTTACCAGTTGCCACACAATGACGCTTTTTGAAGCCCCTCAAGTAAAACAATTGGGAATACATTGTGTTAAATGAGGAATTTGTTTGCAACAAACAATTTCTTTATTTTCCACAATGTTTTCCAGCAAGAAAGTTGAAAAAATCTGAAATTTCATAAACTTTAGTCGTCTACAACCCCTTACAATTTGGACCAGTCTAAAATGTTGCCATCTGGTAATGGGTTAAATATATTACAAGAAATCACATGATGGTGTTTTTTAAGAATTCTATTAATTAATCCATTACCATATGACAAAATTTTACACAAATTGAAAGAAGTTGCAGACAACAATTTGACTATACAATATTAGATGGGTATAAAACTTTGTGAAAAATGAAGTAATTGCTTGTTGCCTTTCTCTTCGTTTTAAAGAATGATTTCCCAATTGTTTTTCTTGGGGGGCGTCTAAAAGCTTCATTTGTTGGGAACGGGTTAAACTGACCTATGACAGCATCTCATATTCTGTAA
Source organism: Fragum fragum (assembly GCA_946902895.1). Taxonomy (NCBI): domain Eukaryota; kingdom Metazoa; phylum Mollusca; class Bivalvia; order Cardiida; family Cardiidae; genus Fragum; species Fragum fragum. Next base: position 44,625,959 of record OX336372.1, read on the forward strand.
TTTCTTCCCACAAGGATTCAGTCCCAAGAAAACATAGAAATTTATGCGATATATACTGCATATGCTTTGCACTTCAGTAAGACATAGTTTCCAGCTAATCTGTTTAAAATGACACATGCATTGTCTGAAACTTCCAAGATGCCTGAAGTAACTTTTATTGTTATATCTGAAGTCTAAAATCTTTGCCTAGCTTTGTACAAAAGGGTTGAAATTGCATGTACAACTGACATGCAAATACAATAGTTTCGCACCAACTACTTTGTTTGATTTTACTTATCTTGGTTTTAAACCTCAATTTATAATACATTGATTTGGAAACAAGTTCTTACAACTTAGGTTAATCCCTCTCAGTTCTGATTCCTGGAGAATACACCAGTACTTGAGCCAAAGGTGAGGGCCAATTAACCAATTCCCACATAGTGACGCTTTTGGACGCCCCTCAAGAATAATAATTAGGAAAACATTGTCTAAAATGAAGAATGTGACAAGCAATTTCTTCATTTTACACAATGTATTCCAGCCAGATAGTTGAAAAAATCTAAAGTTTCATTAACTTTGAAATGTCGTCTTCAACTCCTTTCAATTTGGACCAGTCTAAAAAATTTCCATCAGCTAATAGGTAAAAGAACAAAGACCAAAAGCCTCTACCGGGCTAAAACTCAGGCCATCTTTACAATAAAGCTGATGTTCAACCAATGACCAAGGACACCACACAGTTTACTAACCTGAAGTTGGGCTTAGACTAGAAGAGAGTGACGATGGGATACCAAGTGGATTATTAAGACCATCTCCGAGACGTCCAAACAACGATGTCACTGGGAACGCAGGGTGACCTAACATGGAAAATGCCCCGGGTAGGTGGGCTAGATGGGCGAATGGTAAGGCAGAAAGTCCTGGACTGAATGGAGATGCTCCTGCAAAATAAAGGCAACAATTAACCCTTGTCATGCTGAATTAAAATCCTATACAAAAATACTTTAAAATCAAAGGACTGACAGCAATGAATTGTCTTAATGAGGGTCAATATTTCCTTTGAAAATTGATTATTTAAATAACTTTAGTTGAAAGGGAACAAGCAGGAGGTGTAGACCGATATCAGACTGCACTTATGTGTAGGCTGATCTTTGTCTTTACCACCTACAAAAACAGGAATATTCCAGGTTCAGTATGACAAGGATTAACACCTTTAACCAGACGAAAATTTTCTAAACTAGCCCAAATTCAAAGATGTTGCAGACAACAATTTTTTGTTGATGGAATTTATATAAATTCTTTGTCTTTTTGAGTAGAAAACATTGTGAATAATGAAGAAATTGCTAGTAACAAGCAATATCATGTTTTCCTCAATGTTTTCCAAAGTTTTTTTGCAAGGAGGCATCAAAAGGGTGATTTTGTGGGAATGGGTTTACATATTATTAGACAACAAAATTATGCACTGGTCCAAATTATAAGAAAATGCAAATGTTATTTTAAATATCCCATTTCAAATACATGATTTTACATTCCTGTGATTCTTATACTTGAGAAAACATTGTGGAAAAAGAAGAAATTGCTTGTAACAAGCAATTTCTCCTTTTTCCAAAATATTTTCCACCACATAGGATGGTTTCAATTCAAATAGCATCAAGTTTTCATTGTCGTATGCAACCTCTTTCAATTTGGACTAGTCTAAAATTTCCAAAAACGGGAAAGGGTTAAAAGGAAAAATAAGTACCAAATAGAACTGAAAATAGAATACTGGTTATAACCAGGAATTTGTTCTTTTTCATTTTTTTCCAAAGCTTTATTTATCTTCATTGCATCACAAAACTGGAATGAGCGGTGCCATGTTAACCCTTTCCTGGTCAATCCCCTGGTTTTTATGTCCCTGTGATTTTATAATTGAGAAAACATTGTGGAAAAAGAAGAAATTGCTTGTAACAAGCAATTTCTTCTTTCTCCACAATGTTTTCTACCCTAGTGAATGGTTATTTTTCAAATGAAATTCAACTTTCAAATTTTCGTCTGCAAAACCTTTGAATTTACACAGGTCTAAATTTTGCAAAACAGGAAAGGGTTAACCCTTGTCATGCTAAATAAATTTCTCCTTGGAATTGTTTTAACTTAAAAGGGCTGGTATCAATTTTTTCAGGTTAATAATTCTTTTTAAAATTTATCTTATAATCAACTCCTGTTTAAAAATGACAAGCAGGAGGTGTAGACTAAGATCAGACTGCACATATGTGCAGTCTGATCTTTGTCTATGCCTCCTGCCAAAACAGGAATATTCTGGGTTCAGCATGACCAGGGTTAAAATAAACCTTCTACAAATTACATGGCTGCAGCCATGGCACAGTCGGTGGCGCGTTGGACTCTCAATCATGAGGTCCAGGGTTTAATCCCCAGTCGCAGCAAATATGCTTTCTGATATTAAAAATTTTGTCTCCCACCAAGGGGTGGAATGGTCACAAGTCTACCTGGGATTAGCAGATTAAGCCTTGGGAAGGGTGTTGTGGTAGTATTGGTATGAGAAATACCAGGAATCTATGTTAAGGTACTCAAGCCACAGCGATATGACTGAAATACTGTTAAAAGTGGCATTAAGCCCCATTCAAACAATCTATTTTTATAAGAAAATTTCAGATCTGTCCGAATGTACATGTAAATTGAAACATTGAGGCAATAGAAGAAAGTGGTTGAGTCAAGCAATTTCCTTCTTTCTTATGGTTTCTTGGATGTTTTTTTCAATAGATTTTGAACATAAGTGAAAGCATGGGAAATAGTTAAAGGTTAAAGTAGACATATTTGTCATGGATGTTTATGTTTTATAGATGTCAATTAACTGTGACCCTTAACATCACAAATAAATAAATAGCTGACAAATTACCTGCATTTCCTTTTTCTTATCATGCACAACCCATTACAATGACTTGAGTTTCACTGCACACAGACACCTGAGGTCATTTAGTGTGCAAAAAACAAATAAGAAAAAAATTCTATGTAAAATTCAAGTTGAGATCGAAAATATATATGACAATAACATTCAGGGCTCATAAATTCTACTCATCCGCTCATCCCTCACAATTTTTTCCTACTTTGTCTATATACGCAGCATGGTGGAATTCGAAAGATTTGCATACAGAAATAAATGTAAGACTATATGTTCTCATCGTACAGGACGAGTAAAATTCAGATTTGTTGTATCAGACGTAAAAACAAAGCTATAAAGGCCTATTTACCCCTTACCAGATGGCAAAATTTTAGACTGTTCCAAATTAAAAGGAGTTGCAGACAACAATTCAAAGTTATATTTTTTTCTTTTTATTTTTTCAACTTTATGTGTAGAAAACATTGTGGAAAGTGAAGATAAATGCTTGTTGCAAGCAATGTCTTCATTTTGCACAAAATTTTTCCAATTGCTTTTTTTTTTGGGGGGGGGGTCAAAAAACATCAGTGTGTGGGAAAGGGAACGGAAGAACTAAATGGTCTGAACAATCCAATGTGAACATAAAGGTTCATAAACCCTTCCTGGAGATACCAATTGACAAGTTCCCTCCCACCTGTATTCGTCAAAACAAGAGTTGAATACCATACCAAGCAATCCTGTGGGATCAAACAATTTTCCATCTTGGAATGGGGATGATTTTTCTTTCTTTTCCATCCCTTCATCTGTGTATCTTTTCTAGTTAATTTCAAATCTTCCCTGAAAAATAAAGAAATTGAGATCTATCAACCCATTACAAGACAACAGAGCACTTTTGTTGGCCTGACAACTTAAAATATCATGGCTATAGCTTATATAAGCTGTAGTTACAAAATTAGGTTTCAATCTGAAGAATTTTCTTTTGTTTGATGTTACAGACTACAAATTATACAAATTCAGGTTGGTTTATATCTCAGCCAAACTGCCATGTTAGGGGTTAGAGGTCGAGGCAAGTTATTCATCCATTCAAATATTATAGACATCTTGCAAAATTTCTTTAGACAAACATAATATCATCTTTGGGCATGCAAAATGTCGTAACTACAGCTTAAATAAAGCTGTAGTTACGACATTTTGCTGGCCCAACAACTATTTATAATAAATGCATTGTGTAGCTGTCTAGGCTGCCAAGTGTCTATGCTTTATGCACTTGTGAAATTCATGGGAATGTTTGTCCATGGTAAAGATGTTTTTCATAAACATTAGATTTCAGTGATTACCAGGTAGATTTGAATTACAGTGCAATATTTTTTGTTTGTTTCTCCACTGTACCACTCCACTCTAAAGTTTTCATAAGGGAGATAACTAATGATGTCATATGATAAGTAGTACAGCAGATTACCTCTCTTTAATCGTTCAAAATCTCATTGTATATTTTTCATCTTTTTTTTTCTTTTTTTATTTCACATGCTACATTCATGTCAATTCAACATCTTTCAGTCAAAATAAAAAGACTAGTCTATAAACCTTAAAGGTAAAGGAGAAAATACTTTAAATGATTCCCACACAATCCTGCTTTCTTACACCCCTGATAAAAAAAAGCTTTGCAAACATTCTGGATAATGAAGAGTTTGGTTTTTTGTTGTTGTTAAAAAAAATAAGGTACCACATAGGGTAGAAAGACATTGTGTGGAAAGAAGAAACTGCTTGTAGTCTCACTTAATGATTTCCAGTTATATTTCTTTAGATATTCCAAATAAGAGATATAGAGATATAGTAGTTTATAAGTTAAACTAATCTGCAGCATAGTAGAAAACAGTGCTCATAAAAGAAGTTATTACTTGTAACAAGCAACTTCTGCTTTATTCACAATGGTTCGCTGGTTTTGTGAAATCTCTGGAGAGGATATATGCTTGACCCATTAGAATTCAACCCAATTTTACACTTAAATTTTACAATTAAAAGAGTTTGCCAACCACATTTCAAAGTGCTCGTAAATTGAAAAATAAAGGACCATTTTGATTAAAAAACATAAGTGAGAATAAAAAATAAAATTGCTAGTTACGAAATGCTTGTTTGATAGTGAACAAGTTTTGATAAGAACCTATAATAATAACAAAGTTATCTTTTGTATGCAACCAATTCATTATTGTAAATACAGCTTTATTGAAGCTGTATTTACTATATTTTGGTCAACTGAAAATTGAAGTATAAATGTCAATGAAAATGTATACTTCCTTGGAGATAAAAAGTCACTTGTTTACAAACATAAACCTAAAAAACACACAATTGGCACCTGAGTTGTTCTAACTAATTTAATGTCTGTCAGTCGCTTATTAACCCATTCCCACACAGTAGAATTTTAGACCTGTCCGAATTGAAAGAAGCTGCAGAAGACAATTTCAAGTTGATAGAATTTTTAGTTTTTTCGTCATTTTGGGTAGAAAACATTTTGGATAATGAAGAAATTGCTTGATACAAGCAATTTCTTCATTTTCCACAATGTTTTCAAAAGCTTTTTTCTTGAGGGGCGTAAAAAGGAGGGATTGAGTTGTAATGGGTTAACCCTTTCCAACACAATGACGCTTTTCTGACACCCCTAAAGAAAATAAAATGGGAAAAAATTGTGTAAAACAAAGAAATTGCTTGTAACAAGCAATTTCTTCATTTAACACAATGTTTTCTACCCAGCAAGTTGAAAATTCTAAAATTTCATCAACTTTAAATTGTCATCTGCAACTCCGTTCAATTTGGACTAGTGTAAAATTTCACTGTCTGGTAATGGGTTAAGTGATCAGGGTTTGTAGGCTAACTTAACCAGCATAATCAGGGCTCTGCAGACTCCCAGAATTTGGGGAGAAGTCACTTCTCACTAGTCTGAGAATTGGGAGAAGTTTTTCAAAATGGGGAGAAGTGGTGAGACTTTCAGGAGAAGTGGATCGCGTTAAAAATCAAGTTTTTGCGCGTATTCCTCATTTCTATCAGAAAATAAGATAGCTTTACAACCAAGTAGTTTCATTTTATATTATGTATTATGCAATAAACATAGAAAATACTGCTTATCCTTTCAGTACTTAATAAAGATCTTATTCCTGTGAACAAATACTTTTGTATTTTTTATTTTTTAGGTTTGAGAATTCAAGAGTTTGATTCTGAATTAATTTTTTTTTAATGTTTCATAATAGATTCATATATGTTAAAAAAGTCAACTAATAAAAAAATGCAAACAGTGTATAGGTGGTCTGAATGAAATGAGTAGTGTTCCTATTTGAAGCAGAAAATGAGAAAAGATTTTATTGTAACAAGATGTATTTATTAAAACCATTACCAGAAGAAAAAATTCAGACTGATACAAATTGAAAGAGGCTAAATAAGACCTTTCAAAGTGAGCTTAAATAAGAAAGAAGGTGCCAAAGAGGGTAGAAACATGTGGTGAAAGGATAAATTGCTTGCTGCAATCATTTCCTCCTTTTTCCACAGTTTCCCATAAAAACATTTCAAGATGTCAAAATGGGGGGATTGTGTGGTAATGAGTTAAAGTCTGTACACTTTACCTGATAACATATAGGGCCTAAATGGATAGAAATTGTCATTAATTAGTCAAAGAAGGTCCTCTGTGATTAAGTCAGTTATAGTGTGTAAAGGGTAAGGGTTACTGCTGAGTACACAAATACATGCAGAGGTTTAAAGTTAACACAGGATAATTTGCTCCATTTTATAGAATTACATGTTATTAAAAGGAATTATTACCAATACAAGTAAGTGAAATTTAGTTTTTGGAAAGAATGTATCATAACAAGAAACTCGGGAAAAGATCGTAGCAGCTTTAAATGTTTGCCATAATTTTCTTCACTTGTTACAATTAAAGCAGATAATTCAAATTGAAGGATTCTAATGAAAAATAAAGTTACTCTACGTAGGTTTTCGGCAGAATTATTTTTCATCAAGATTTCAAATGTTTAACAAAATTTTGACTTCTGGTAAATGACACGGCGTCTGTAAATGTCGGCCATTATTCTCATTATGTGAAAGTAAGCAACAAATCTCGTAGACTGTTGATAACTTAATTTACAGAAATAATTAAAACTTAAAAAGGGAAATGATGTTAAATAAAGATTTCTGGTGCCGATAATATACAAAGCATTGCCGAAACCAATCAGCGTAGGTGTGAATGAAGCAAGCACGTTGACTATTAGCTGCCAGAACATACCCCTCTGATAATCTGCTGGCCTCGCGACTATCGATACACGCTTGAATTACGATCAAAGGGCTTCCGACCGGCAGTTGTATAATTGCACACTGTCCCCCTACTTTTTAGCCACTGGGTCAGATTTGGTTATCACCTATCGTATTCAGGCGACTTCCAAAAAATTCCAGGCGACTTCGACTTCGCTTTGATCAGTAAATCAGGCGAAGTTTTATGAGACCAGGCGACTTTTTCGCCTGAGTCGCCCACTCTGCAGAGCCCTGATAATGTGAGAATAGACGTCAGGTGACACAATATCACCATCAGATTATAAAACATATTTTTCAATCCAAATATCATTGCCGTTATAGCGCAGTCGGCAGCGCATCAGACTCCTAATCTTCAATCATGGGGTGTCAAGGGTTCGATTCCCCGGCGGTGGCACATATTCTTTCTGACATTTGTCTCTTATCAATGGATGGATAATTGTAAACCTAAGTGGGATAGCAGCTTGAGGTTAGGAAAGGATGAAGTAGTAGTATTGGTGTGAGAAATACCAGGAATCCATTGTTAGGTGCTCCAGCCGCCGCAACATGACTGAAATACTGTTAAAAGTGGTGTTAAACCCCATTCAATCAATAAATCAATGCAAATATTGCTGTAACAGCAATGCCTCAGGTTTTCTCCAAAAACAGCCATGTTAAAAAAAACTGATGAAAAGAGTTCGAAATACACTGAAACTATGAAATTATAGAAGTACTGGTTTAATTCTTTGTAGTTTCAATACACAAGGTGTAATTTGACCCTCATTTCTTAAACACAGCTTTTCCTCTTTAAATCAAAAGATAAAATGTGTATAAATGTTTAACAGTCTACATACAAAATATACAACATTTTTATTTCTCTTCACTCCCTTAATACAAAAAGAAGTTAATACTGAAACCAGCAGCCTTCATCTGGTTTGTTCCTTGTAAAGTGGAATTCTCTAAATTGCGACTCTGATGATAGCAATTCACTGGTTAGTTAGAAATGACTCTATGCACAAATGATAGATATAAAGAACAAACAACGCCTTTTAACCCTTCCTGGTTAATCCCTGGATTTTACGTCCCTGAGTTTTTATACTTGAAATTATATTGTGGGTTAAGAAGAAATTGCTTGTAACAAGCAATTTCTTCTTATCCCACAATATTTTCTACCCTATAGGTTGGTTACAATTCAAATTGCACTCACTTTTAATTATCGTCTGCAACTTCTTTTAAATTGGATTAGTCTAAAATTTCAAAAAACGGGAAAGGGTTAATAGCAACTTCTGGTTTATTGTAACAAAAGTGCTGACAAACTGGTGTTACAATAAACAGGACTCCACTGTATTACAAATTGCCTTTCAATTTAACGTTTGTGCATAAAGTCAGTTGCAAATAAGCAGTGAATTGCTATTATCAGGATTGCATTATTAAGAGGATTCAAATGTATCACAATTGCCTTTAACAAAGTCCATGTCAGCTCTTATGGCAAAATTTGATTCTTGTTTTGCTCTGAACTACACCACCTCAAAATGCATTTTGAAATCCCTGTAAAACAATAGGAAGGAATACATTCTGGAAAAAGGAGAAATGCCTTGTAACAAGTTATTCCTCCTTTTCCAACAATGTTTTCTACAATATTTTGTCTTTAGTCTATAAATTGTACACATTTTCTAATGTCATCTGCAACTAAATTTAATTTTGACCAGTCCAACATTTTGTAGTTTGGAAAGGGGTTAAACCATTCCAAGACGGCCAAATTTGAGACTTAGTCCAAATTCAAAGGAGTTGCAAACAACAATTTCTAGTTTATAGAGTTTAGATTTTTTCAACTTTCTGGGTTGAAAACATTGTGTACAATGAAGAAATTGCTTAGTTCAAGCAATTTCTTCATTTTACACAATGTTTTGCCAATTGCTTTTCTTTAAGGGGCGCCAAAAAGCATCACTGTGAGGGAATGGGTTAATATTTGGCATGTTACAACAAGCATTTCTACTCTGAATTGAATAATACAGCAAGAGAGAGTTTCTGCCGTACAGTCATCAGCCATTATTGAGCTGCTGCAAGAATAAGAGTCCGACAGAACAAGTTCTCAATTAATGTAACCAAGTTCTAAGTTTCTTACAGTAGCAAAATTCTCAAACAATGACACTTAACCCTTGTCATGCTGAATAAAATCTCCTCTACAGAACTGCATTCAAGTCAAAGGGCTGACAGCACTGTATACACTGATTTTAGGTTAATGATTATTTTGAAAAATCATTTTATGAACAACACTAGCTTAAAAGAGACAAACAGTTGGTGTAGACTAAGATCAGACTGCACATAAGTGCAGGCTGATCTTTGTCTATACCTCCTGCCAAAACAGGAATATTCCAGGTTCAGCATGACAAGGTTTAAATGGGCATTAATTGCCAATTAATCAGAGTTCTTGATTGAAATTTTGAATTATAAGTTCCAATAAAATTCTAAATCTTGGGTAATATGTAGCAAAAGAATGATTGAAATTCCATGCCAACATAAAATAATTTTGAAATTATTTTTGTTTTATGTTAAGTTAGGCTTTTCATAGCAGGTTTGAAACCTTTTCTCAAATTGATTATAAAGAGGTTCTTAAAAAACTCTAACAAAATTTCAAGACTCTGTTTTGCTTTCTACCTGTTTTCCGAGACTTAATTTGAATTGAATTTTTTACCATTATCAACCAATTGGTGAGAGACAAATGTCAGAAAGGATGCCGCCAGGGAGGAAAGGGTTAAGAAATACCTTCTACAACCTCTTCAAATTTGGTACCATGAATTTTGAGTCAAACAGGGGGATAAAAACTATTTTGCTTTCAACCTATTTTCTGAGATTTAATTTGAAAATTCCACTTTCTATTATGTCATAAAAGTCAAGAGTGGTAAAGGAGTCATAGCTCGAAATCTTTCAGAATTTTAGTAATCTTTTTCAAATCTAAGGAATTCAAATAAACTGTCATGAGGTTTTTCTCTCTAAATTTCCATACAATCAAATTTGCATAAAAGTTGCTCTATAAAATATTGTAGAAAACAGAGAAAGTAACATCCAAGATCTTCATTTCCAATAATGATTTCCACACCCAAAGAAAAACTTTTTTTCAAAATTTCATCAACAAAGGTGTTGTCTACAAATGTCTTCGAATTTCGAATACTCTAAAGCTTTGGCATCTGATAGCGGGTTCAAATTGTTGGGGAGTTCCTGTCATAGAAGGTCCCTCTACCAAGTCAGTGACCTTGGAGCAGTAGGTTAACTTATTTAACCGATTACTCCACAATAAATTTTTAGACTGGTTCAAATTGAAAGAAGTTTTAGACCCCATTTCAAATTGCGCTAAAACTAGAAAATAATTGCCACATTGGACAGAAAACATTGTGTTAAAATGAGAAATTGCTTGTTGAAAGCCATTTCTCCTTTTCCCACAAAGATTTCTATGATCATATTTCTTAAGGGCATCAGAAAGAGTCATTATACAGTAATGGGTTAATACCTGAAGAAATGAGAAAAAGCTGATTTAACTGTTTGATCAATGATATTTCAATAAATCATTAAAAAAAATGACAGATCATGGATTCAATCGTCCGATCAAATAATTCTTTTATACAGGAAGTGAACTCCAACATTGGACGACATTTATTTGAAGCATTTACCCCATTACCAAACGGCAAAATTTTAGACTGGTCCAAATTTGAAATACAGACGCCAATCTCAAGCTTATGAAATTTTGGATTTTTTTACTTTTGAAGTAGAAAACATTGTGGATAATGAAGAAATTGCTTTTAACAAGCAAATTCTTCATTTTCCACAATGTTTCCAAAGCTTTTTTTCTTTGGGACGTCTAAAAGCCTCAATTAGTGCGGATGGGATAAATCGAAGTTGAAATCCCCGTCGGAGTCAGTGGGTGGGGCCAGTGATCCCTCAATTCCTATGGTAAGTGAAATAATGAAATATTATTATAGACCGCTATGCAATGTACTAATATTACAATTCATTGTAAGTTAATGCAATGGACAGTCAGAATCACTCCAAAACTTTTGCATTGTGTATTCAATTCTGTCACTCAATTGTTTAACGCAAATTGTATATACCAAAGATGAAATATATTTCCCTTGACAAACCAGCAATTAAATCTTAAACAAAATTTCAAAGATAAATAATCCACTTAAACCATAACAATAACCATTTAGGCAGCCATCTTGTTTTCAAGTTAATTTATCATTATAATTGTATAACTCAGCTACAAGAGCTATATTTGAATAATGTATCTAACTTCTGCCTTGGATATGGGAAGAGAAAATAAAAGAATCATCTCTTTTGCTACACATTTCATATTGATTTTTCAAGCTCTAAGCCTTTTATCATTCTTCTACCCTTCTCGATGTTGGTTTTCACCAACTTCAAAGAATATCAATTACGGAATACTAGCTATCAGATTATAACTTAGTACAGTGAAATTCTTTCAGGCTGCAGTTAGGAAGTTTTGAATCAAAGCAAGAGGATAATGGACAAACACAACAGTTTCTCTTTCATCCATTACCAGAATATAAACAATTTACTGTTGTCTAAATTCAAAGATAATTCAGTTTGCAGAGAATAATATTTAATTGGTGAAATTTCCAAAATCTTTTGTCTTTGGGGATAGAAACCATTGTGGATAATGAAGAAATTACAGGTAACAAGCAGTTTCTTCAATTCAACAATGTTTCTAAAGCTTTTTTCTTGAGTGACGTAAAAAGGCCAGATTGTGTGTGAATGGTTCAATTGGTCGCCATCATTGTCCTTAAAATTGGCCACTGTATCAATGCACGACATTTATCTCTCCCTGCAGTATCTGTGTCTGTCTGACACTCCCCTAGACCTATGTTAACCCTTTCCCACACAATAACGCTTTTTGATGCCCCTCAAGAAAAGTAATTTGGAAAACATTGTGGAATATGAAAAAATTGCTTGTTTGCAAGCAATATCTTCATTTTCAACAATGTTTTCTACCCAGAAAGTTTTAAAAATAATCTAAAATTTCATAAATTTGAAATTGTCATCTGCAGCTCCTTTCATTTCGGACCAGTCTAAAACTTTGCTGTCTGGTAATTGGTAGTAAAAGGCCTCTCTCATATTCAGTGATAAAAAGAGGGTCTTCAAAATATCATACAAAGGGATAAAATGTTTCTGTGATGGACAATTTATGCACGAAAACAACACTGATATTTTTCACAAACATGTATTACTTGGGGAGCAAATCAAACATTTTTTTATACAGCAAGTATAAATGATTGTCTTCAAAGGCTTAACCCTTGTCACACATACTAATTTGCTGTAAAATCAAAGAGCTGAAAGCACTGATAGAACTTGTTGTTCAAAGATCAATGTTTCTCTTAGAAATCAATTCTATAAACAACTCTGGTGGGAAAATTACAAGTAGGAGGTGTAGACCAAGATCAGACTGCACTTATGTGCAGGCTAATCTTGGTCTACATCTCCTGCCACTACTGCTAAAATTATGTAGTTTCTACAGTGTTTTGATGATCAACTGGCACAGTAGCAATCAAGATATAGATTAGGAAAATCAACCCTTTTCTTGAACCCAAATAATTCTAGTTGTAGCAGGAGATGTAGACAAAGATCAGCCTGAACATTATGCGCAATCTGATCTTAGTCTACATCGCCTACTTGACTCATTCTAGCCAGAGAAGTTGAAGTCAATATCAAATTATAGCTTGTGCATTCTATGCTTTCAGACCTTTGTTTTTAATGTAAATCTGACCAGTATTTTATTCAGCATGACAAGGGTTAGTTTTATAGGAAATCAAGAAAGAGATGATATTGCTAAGAGTGAGAAACATATATACCTTCAACAGAAATTATACAGCATTATAATTTTCTGGTATTTGCCCAAGTTCTACAGAAATGTAATACACACTACAAGAATCTTTGAATTGTGTAGTTCTGAATTTCTTTCTTTTGAATAAGGTAAAGTTTTGTTTGTCATGCTGAATAAAATTCTCTATTGAATTCTAAAGTTTTAGACCCGTCCATTTTCAAAGGTTTTGCAGACAAAATTTTAAAGTCAATCTTTATTGAAAAATAACCATTTAGTTAGGTAGAAAATATTGTGGAAACAGAAGAAATTGCTTGTCACAAGCAATTTCTCCTTTTTCCACAATGTTTCTCAATTTTAAATCATAGGGACGTAAAAACCAGGGATTAACCAGGAAAGGGTTAAAAAATCAAAGTCTTGTAAGGGCTGGAATATTTAATATTTGGTTAATAATTATTTTGAAAATTTACCTCTTATAAACATCTCTTGCATAAAAGGCCTAAACAGGTGGTGTAGACTAAGATCAGACTGCACATATGTGCGAGCTGAAATTTGTCTATACCTCCTGCCAAAACAGGAATATTCCAGGTTCAGGTTGACAAGGGTTGACTATCCCAGGACCCTGCACAACCTGTTTCACCCCTCAACGTTGTTGATGTAATTGATTTTCAAAATAAATATTGACCCACAGTACCTCTAGTGCTTTCAGTCTTTTGATTTAATAGTAATTCTGAATTTGATTTCATTCAGCATGAAAAGCTTTAAAGTTTACAACCATTCCTTGATCTGTTATTTACATCAATTATGAACTAATTATCAGACCTTTTTTAAACAATGACAACCAATCATCAGTTCAGTCCCATCTTTTGGCATTTCAAGAACTGAGAAATTTATGATCAGTATGTTTATTGTATCTTGGTCACTTTAAATACATGTCTAAAAAAGATCTGTTTTCATATTCAGTTAAGGATTAATTCTTGATATATTATCATTGATATTGAAAAACTTTATTTCAACCGTTTTTCTGTTTATGAAACTTTTCAAGGATAGTTTATTTCCAGTGGTTCATGAAATCAAAATATGAACTTTACATGTGAGTTTAAAGAATTGTTCAAAATCGGCATGAAAAGCGCATCACTTTTTTCAACATAGTTTCACAGGAGCCGAAGAAGCCATAATTTGGATCAGTCTAAATCCTGTCGTGTGGTAATGTGTTAATTATTATGTAGGGTTGCCTTTATATAATAGCAGATTTATACTGCATTCAAACCCTGTAACAAAACAAATTCAGGATCAAACAAAGCAATGAAAAATAGTGTTATTCAGTACACATTATCTTTAACCCTTGTCATACTCAACCCTTAAAATTGTCATGCTGAACAGAATATTCCGGTTTTGGCAGGAAGTGTAGACAAGAACAGCCTGCACATAAGTGCAGTCTGATCTTAGTCTACACCTCATGCGTTTCCCTTTCAAAGCAGAGTTGTTCATGAAATTTATTTGTAAAAGATGTATTGACCATTGAACAAGTACTACCAGTGCTTTCAGTCCTTTGATTTTCATGAAATTCTGAAAAGATTTTATTTGCATGACAAGGATTAATGCAATCCTTTAAATCTCTGAATGAAAATCAAAGGACTAAAAGTACTCGTTGTTGGTCAGTATTAATGAACAACTATGACTTAATTCTTTCCCGTTTGTAAAAACCTTAGACCAGTCCAAATTCAAAGGTTTAGTAGACGAAAATGTAAAGTGGATTTCATTTGACCATTCAGTAGGGTAGAAAGTATTGATAACCAAAGACCGACAGATGGAAAGACTGAAAGACAGACAGACGGACAATGGTAAAACAATATGCCCCCTATCTTTCGATGCAGGGGCGTATAAAACGGCAAATGCTCATCAGGTAAACCTGAAGACAATATCTGGATCATATTTAACCCATTCCAACACAATAAAATTCTAGTCCAAATTGAAAGAAGCTGCAGACGATAATTTCAAATTGATGGAATTTTAAAATCTTTAGTCTTTGGGCTTGATTCAAGCAATTTCCTCATTTTCCACAATGTTTCGCAAAGCTTTTTTCTTGATGGGGGTAAAAAGGAGGGATTGTGTGGGAATGGGTTAATTAAAGCCTGTTAAGGACTGCTTTTGGAATTTGGGGACATTTTCTCCCTGGGCTTCAAAAAGATGCATTAAGGCTTCAAGTTCAACTAACATTTAGTCGGACTGTCAATCTAGAGGTTCCGGGTTCGATCCCCGATGGCGGCACTCATCCTTTCTGACTATTTGTCTCTCACCAATGGGTGGATAATCGTAGACCTATGTGGGATAGCAGCTGGAGGCTAGGAAAGGATGTTATGGTAGTACTGGTGTGAGAAATACCAGGGTTCCATTGTTAGGTGCTCCAGCCGCCACATTATAACTGAAAGATTGTTGAAAGCGGCGTAAAACCCCATTCAAAGAAACAAACAAATCAACTAACATTTATCTAAATATGTTGATTGTCAGCTATGAGCATAAGCAAATCTATGACAATGGAACAGTTAAAAAACTTCGCCATCTTGTAATCATTTAACCCTTTACCTGTCAAATACATTTTAGACTGGTCCAAAAGCAAAAGGGTTGAAGACAACATTTCCAAAAAGGAGAAAACAACCCCAAAATATTAAATTCAGGAAAAACATTGTTGAAAAGAAAACAAGAGGGCCAAGATAGCTCTAATTCGCTCATCTGATTTTACCTTCTAAAGCTAGCCAATTGAGTCAGATTTGATAACAATAAGATATTTTTACAATGTCAAATGGACATGAATACAAAAGGTTGTGAGTGAATGAGCTGCTATTAATTCCAGCTTTTACCCCATCTAACCTATTACCCCACACAGTGACGCTTTTAAACACCTCTTAATGTGAAAGATTTAGAAAACAATGTGGAAAATGAAGAAATAGTTTGTTGCAAGCAATTACTTCATTATCCAAAATCTTTTCTGTCCCAAAAGACAAAAAAAATTAAGATTTCACCAACCTAGAATTGTTGTCTGCAACTCTTTTGAATTTGGGACAGTCTAAAATTTTGTTGTCTTGTAATGGGTTAACAGGGATTGTAACAAGGTCATTATAAATAAGGCCCCTTTTCCCTTGATATGAGTAATAATGATATTCAATAAGGTTTTCCTTTTAAACCCCCCCCTCCATTTTCAGCTAGTTTGAGAAAGACAGACAAAACAGCCTCTAAAGTGGAAACAAGGTCAATGTAAATAAGGCACCTTTTCCCATGGCATTGGTCAGAAGGTCCCTATATTCAACATGATTCTTCTGAATGACTATACAAATATTTTACAAAAAAAAGACCTGCAGAGTGGTTACAATTTTAGGTAATTATCAATGATGCTCCTTTCCCTTTACTTAAGTCAGAATGTCACCATATTCAACACAGTTCTTCCTAGTGACTACACAAACATTTCCAGCAATTTTGAGAAAGATTGAGCCAAAACTGTGACTCCTAGAGTGGTAACAAGATAATTAGGGACAAGATCAGAATGTCACAATAATCAATAGGGTTCTTTCTCAAAACCAGAGACAAACATTTTCAGCAGGTTTGAGAAAGATAGAGCTAAAATTGTAACCTGTAGCGCAATAACACCGAATTGTTGACAACAAATGACGGACATTCAAGTATCCCAAAACCTCACCACCAGCATGTTGTGCTCAGGTGAGCTAAATATGCTTGTTCAAAGCAATTTCTTTTATCCCCACAATGTTTTCTTTACCATATCATGACTTAATTTTCAAAATCAAATCCCTTTTAACTCTGTATGACCCTACGACTGTGTGGCAATAGTTTTAATCGAGGGCAATAATTCTATGAAACTCCCAAATATCCCGTTCTTCCATAAAAGGTAAAGGTTTTACAGAACACTTAGTTTTCCCTGAAAAAGAGAAAACTGTCAAATCAGAAGCAGTATCTTTCGATAGATTTTGTTTCTATAGTTACAATAATCTATACATTGTCTCTCTTTGTTTTACATTGGTAATTTCAATAAACTGAATGTAACTGCCATAGCTATTTAATCCATTCCCACATTATCACAATTTTTTACTCACTTCAAGAAAACTGCTTGAGGAAACATTGTGGAAAACAATTGTTTTCTACCCCAAAAGACAAAGCTGTTTTTGATTTATCCAACTATGATTTGTCTTCTGCATCTTCTTTGAATTTGGGCCAGTTGAAAATTTTGTCACGTGGTAATGGGTTAAACTAATTCAAGAGCTTAATCTACTCAGTTTAGGTAAGTTCATGTTCTGTGATTCCAATTTTCAACCCTCCTTTACTTTTTCCTAGGCAAAAATTAACCAAGAAAAGGATTATCAAAAAATCCTTCAATTTGACTCCCTTGCAGAATAACTTAAAAAAAAAACTTTGTCTTAATGATAATAGGTCAATGGTTCCAACATAAATTGCATACTTTGTCCCATTTCATCACAAATCAACATTTTTATGCCCCTCAAGAAAAATGCTTGGGAAAACATTAAGATAAATAAAGAAATACATTGTAGTTCGTAATAAGCAATCCGTTCACTTTCCCACAATATTTCTACCCTAAAAGAAAATGATTTCTAAAATTTCATCAACCTGCAACTTCTTTGAATATTGACCTGATCTGCTACTAGGTTAACAATTGCAGTTCTGGATTTTAATGAGGTTTTTAATGCCCCAAAAAGCACTTCTATATAAGTGTCCAAGGAAGATCTCTTCTCCTTTATCCAAAAGGCCCAAGTGAGACAAGTCAAGCGTAAGAAATCCAGATCTTAAAGTTCAATAATTAACGCCTCGTCTAGAAGACAATTAGCAGGTAGGTCAGGTCAGCCGTAGGCTGAACTGGCAATCTCAAAGTTTGAAGGCAAGTGCTTTACCAATTGAGCTTATAGGCCATGCAATAGCTTCAAACTCCTGATATATATGAATAAAGCATCACATTCTAGTGACTTCAATATAGTAGATGGCCTTCACATGATATAAATGAATGTGACTTAACACTAACTGAGAACAAATATTCATTAATTATTAAACATAACACTATTTCCTTTGATCTTCTACTCCAATGATTTTCCATGTACCAATAACCAATCATGGTTCAAATCCATAACCCTAGAATGAAAACCTAGCACCTGACTTGGTCACAATGACACTAGTTTTGTAAGGGGTTGACACTAACTATGCTTCAATGGGGTCCCACAGGAGACCCTATTAATTTCATTAGGGTTTCCTCCAGATAATCACGGATCCCTTCTTGATCTACATTTACTTGTTCCCACACAATCCTGCATTTTAAAGCCTTAATTGAAGACATAGTGGAAAATGAAGAAATTTCTTTTTGCAAGACATTTCTTCATGACCCGCAATGTTTTCTACCAAAAAAGACAAACATTCTTAGAATTCCATCAACCTAAAACTGTTGTCTGCAACTCCATTGAATTTTGCCCAGTCAAAGATTTTGTTTTTCTGGTAATTGGTTAAATGGCAAAGAAAGAAAAAGATGAAATTTACTGAAACATGAATCAGGAGCATTAGTAGATACATCAAGATCTTTAACTCTTGAATTATTGAAGGATCCTGACAGAATCCCGAGCCTGAAATTGCAGGGATCCCTTCCAGATTTCTCGGATCTTTGGGATCCCGAGACATTATTAGTGTCGATTCCTGTTTGAATGTCTACAAAGGCTAAAAGATAAAGGCTTTTACATTATGTGTGAACATTAAATTGCTGTCTGGTCACTAACTTTTTTTTATTTAGACTTTCTATCATCTGGAAATGGTTTATCAACTCTTTCCTGTGAATTTTAGTTCAGGTTCAGATGAGACAGGGGTACCCCCACTCTCAAATATTTCTCAGCAAAACCCTACATTGTGGGTAATCATATATTTTGTTTTGACAAGAAAATTTTATTGAGTACTCAGAACATAGTTTTATGGCGTTATTGCTGAATTATATAAATCTAAAATTAAAAGCGTTTCTTCATTATCCACAATATTTTCTACCCAAAAAGGCAAAACAATCAAAAATTTCATTAACTAAAATTTGTCGTCTGCAACATCTTTGAATTTTGACCTGTCTAAAATTTCTCTGTCTGGTAATGGGTACATACCAGTTCCCATGTTTTCCTCTGCTATAGGAATTTAGAGTTCTGCAACTTTAAGCTGGATGGTTCTTCGTGACAAAGCATACAATCTGGCAATTCTGCAATGTAAATGATAAAATATGATTGTTTCAAATGGCATATTAATCTTTTACTGTTTTGCCAAATCTAAGACCTGTTCTAATTCATAGAATTTGCAGATGACAATATGTACAGGCTGATCTTTTTCTATACCTCCTGCCAGACCTGTCATATTCTGGGACCAGCATGACAATGGAAATTTTAAGATGGTGCATACGACTGAGAAATATGGTGAAATCATTGTTAGACAAAATAGCTCTCCCAAAAAGACAGATTTTTAAAATTCTATCTTCTGCAAATTGTCCTCACTCTGCAACTTCTTTGAATTTGGACAACTCTATTAATTTATCATCTAATAATGGGTTAAGTTGAAAACACTAAATGAAAACAAGAAATTTCAAGAAATTTATTCCTTATATTCCTGATGATAAGTAAACCCATTTCAACACAATGACGCTTTTAGACGCTCCTTTAGAAAAAAGCTTACAAGCTATTTCTTGATTATCATAATGTTTTCTACCTCAAAAGATAAAGATTTTTTAAAACTTTCATGAACTTTGAATTGTCGTCTGCAAAGCCTTTCAAATTGGACCAGTCTAAAATGTTGTCGTCTGATAATGGGTTAACCCATTCCAACACAGCAAAATTTTAGACTGGTCCAAATTGAAAGAAGCTGCAGACAACAATTTCAAGTTCGTGGAATTTTGTACTTTTTCGTCGTTTAGGATAGAAAACACTGTGGATAATGAAGAAATTGCTTGATACAAGCAATTTCTTCATTTTCCATAATTATTTCAAAAGCTATTTTCTTTAGGGGTGTAAAAAGGAGGGATTGAGTTTGAATGGGTTAAGAGGAGTAAAAGCAGTTCACACTGTCTATTTGAACATATAAAATTTCTCATTAGCATTATCACCTTCAAAATACATGAAAAACAAGTCTTTTTTGCAATTTGTATTCAAATACAGTATTTATAGCCTAGATTATAGTTACATAACTGCAACTTATCCATAAACTGAGCTATCAGTTAACCAATGCATTACCCCACAATCCTGCTTTTCGATGTCCAATGGAAAAGGAGAAATCTCTTTTAACCAACAGTTTCTCCTTTTCTCTCAATATTTTTCAACTTATTTGGCAATTATTTTTCAATTCTAACAATCTTTGGAATGTTGTCTGCAACTTCTTTTAATTTGGACCAGTCCAAAATACTTTTGTTTGGTACAGGATCTATCCTTGTCATGCTGAGTATAATCCCTTTTTTGAGTTGCCTTAATAATCAAAGGGCTGAGAGCACTGGAAGCACTAATTCTAGATCGACATTCATTCAGACAAACAATTAGCTAAACAACTCTTGCTTTAAGATTACAAGTAGGACCTGTGCAGACTAATCTTTGTCTTTAACTCCTGCCAAAAAGGAAGAAATAACAGGTTTGACTCGACGAGGGTTTATATTGTGAAAATGATGAGGTTTCGGAGTAATTGCCCCTGAATTGTTTTCACTAAAGATATGCAGCCAAGCTTAAATAAAAAGGATAGTAAAGGATCAAAAAAAGATTGTGAAATATTTTCCCAATGTCCTTGTGGACAAGAAAAGATCTAGAAATACAGGGGTAAATGTCTAGTTATTGATTTTCAGACTAAATAATCATCAGAACTAAGAGAGAAAATCTTCCCTATCCAATATGACATGTGATTCACTCCTCTTTTGTCCAACAACACTTAACCAGTCTATCAAACTACACAAATTTAGACTAGTCCAGATAGTAAAGTTGTTACAGTTTATGAAATTCCAGATTTTTTCAATTTTCTGGGTAGAAAGCATTGTGTAAAATGAAGAAAATGCTTATAACAGGAAAGGGTTAATATTTTTAATTTATTTAATTAACCAGTGTCATATGCTAAATAAAATCCTCTTCAAAATTTGCATTAAGATCAAAGGACTGACAGGGCTCTGCAGACTCCCAGAATTTGGGGAGAAGTCACTTCTCACTAGTCTTAGAATTGGGAGAAGTTTTTCAAAATTGGGAGAAGTGGTGAGACTTTCAGGAGAAGTGAATCTCGTTAAAAATTAAGATTTTGCGCGTATTCCTCATTTCTATCAGAAAATAAAATAGCTTTACAACCAAGTAGTTGCATTTTATATTATGTATCATGCAATAAACAGAAAACACTGCTTATCCTTTCAGTCCTCAATAAAGATCTTATTCCTGTGAACAAATACTTTTGTATTTTTCTTTTTTTGTTTTAGAATTCAATAGTGTGATTCTGAATTTATTTTTTTTTTATATTTCATAATAGATTCATTATGATAAAAAAAGTCAACTATAAAAAAAAACAAAAATAGTGTATAGGCAGTCTGAATGAAATGAGTAGTGTTTCTATTTGAAGCAGAAAATGAGAAAAGATTTTATTGTAACAACATGTATTTAATCAAACTATTACCAGAAGAAAAAATTCAGACTGATACAAATTAAAAGAAGCTAAATAAGACATTTCACAGTGAGCTTAAATAAGAATGAAGGTGCCAAAGAGGGTAGAAACATGTGGGGAAAGGATAAATTGCTTGCTGCAAACATTTCCTCCTTTTTCCACAGTTTCCCATAAAAACATTTTCAAGATGTCAAAATGGGGGATTGTGTGGTAATGAGTTAAAAGTCTTTGCACTTTACCTGATAACATATAAATGGATAAAAATTGTCATTAATTGGTCAAAAAAGGTCCTCTGTAATTAAGTCTGTTATAGTGTGTAAAGGGTAAGGGTTACTGCTCAGTACACAAAACCAGACTCTGTACATGCAGAGGTTTAAAGTTAACACAGGATAATTTGCTCCATTTTATAGGATTACATGTTATTTAAAGGAATTATTACCAACACAAGTAAGTGAAATTTAGTTTTTGGATAGAATGTATCATAACAAAAATCTCAGGAAAAGACCGTAGAAGCCTTTAACCCATTCCCACTCAATCCCTCCTATTTACGCCCCTCAACGAAAAAGCTTTGGAAAACATTGTGGAAAATGAAGAAATTGCTTGGATCAAGCAATTTCTTCATTATCCACAATGTTTTATGTCCAAATGATGAAAAAATTTAAAATTCCATCAACTTGAAATTGTTGTCTGCAGCTCCTTTCAATTTGGACCGGTCTAGAATTCCACTGCGTTGGAATGGGTTAAATTGTTTGCCATAATTTTCTTCACTTGTTACAATTAAAGCAGATAACTCAAATTGAAGGATTCTAATGAAAAATGAATTTACTCTACGTAGATTTTTGGCAGAATTATTTTTCATCAAGGTTTCAAATTTTTAAAAATATTTTGACTTCTGATAAATGACACGGCGTCCGTAAATGTCGGCCATTATTCTCATTATGTGAAAGTAAGCAACAAATCTCGTAGACTGATGATAACTTAATTTACAGAAATGATTAAAACTTAAGAAGGGAAAGGATTTAAAAAAAATGATTTCTAGTGCCGAGAGTACACACAGCATTGCCGAAATCAATCAGCGTAGGAGCATGTTGACTACATACCCCTATTTCTGATAATCTGCTGGCCTCGCGACTACAGTATCGATACACGCTTGATTTACGATCAAAGGGCTTCCGACGGACAGTTGTATAATTGCACACTGTCCCCTACTTTTATGACCACTGGGCCAGATTTGGTTATCTACTATCGTATCAAGGCGACTTCCCGAAAATTCCAGGCGACTTCGACTTCGCTTTGATCAGCAAATCAGGCGAAGTTTTATGAAACCAGGCGACTTTTTCGCCTGAGTCGCCCACTCTGCAGAGCCCTGACTGATAGCATAGAAGGCACTAATTTAGGTTTAAGCAATTACAATAAAAATGTATCTTATAAAAAGTTGGCTTTTATAAGACATGAAGTAGGTCTGGACAAAAATCAGGATGGACATATATGGCTGATCATAATGCCTAGACCTTCTGCAAAGATAGGAATATACAAGGTTCAGCATGACAAAGGTTAAAGCTATTTTGACTTATTAACCCTTTCCTGTTCAAACACGGGATTTTACGTTCCTTTGATTTTATACACGAGAAAACATTGTGGAAAAAGAAGAAATTTGCTTGTAACAAGCAATTTCTCCTTTTTCCACAATATTTTCTACCATAAAGGATGGTTTCATTTCAAATGGCTTCCAGTTTTCATTGTCGTCTGCAACCTTTCTCAATTTGACTTGTCTAAAATTTCCAAAAACGGGAAAGGGTTAATATGTTAAATACCAATACTCTGATAATTTTCTTATAAATCTTAGATAAAAAGGGATACATTAATCAAAAACTGCCATTTCTCAATTAACCTTTCAGCTGTGTTATTTGAAACATATCAACAAAACAAAGACAGTTCACTGCAGACCCCAACGACTGACAAAAAGTTTAAATTGACTTAAACAGCATTATTTAGCAAAATATGTGGTCAGTAATATGTACCAAAATGTTGGTTTGTTTGAATGGCAACCTAAACATCATAAATACAGCTTGAGTAAGCTGTAGTCACAATGCTTTAGTTACCAAACCAACAAAAATGCTCAAGATGAACAATTTAGTTCAAAGTTTACTTTCGAACTACATGGATGATCTGATTAATATGTAAATTGTTTGACCGACAGTAGTGATCCGTCAGTTCAAATTAGTATCTACAAGATAGGATTAATGTTATTATGGAAATAATTTTACCTTTATTTAAAAATTACCTCCCCTGTCCCTGCATATAGCTCATGAATATGATTTTTTATAAATATAGTGCCTTATGTATAAAATCAGGGAAGGGTCCAATATTGCTCTTTTAACGGCAGATATAAACAAGTGATATTCTGCTTGGTTCTCTATAATGTGTATGAATTTTTCACAGGCTGTGTGCATAGATGTATAATTTTAATGCGGCAGACCCTGTTTCTAAGGGTTAGTTTTATAGGATTTGACTCAACCTTTGAAATAGACAGGCTCCCTTTGAAATTGAACAAAACTTCTAGTTATGTAACATTGCTGCTATACCTAACTTACTGCTATACCTAAATATGAACTCATACCAAGGGCTTAGTGCAGCACTGTCGTTAGTGTCTATATCTATATAAGCACTTAGGACCGGCTTGTGCTAAGAATCAGAAGATTCAGACATACTGCTCATTTGAAAAAGGTGAATCCATTTTGTCCATTGATGGTTAAAGACAAACGATTATTAACCCTTGCCTTGCATAATTACCTGATATATTACTTCTACAGCATGATTGAGGAACAGACAAAGATTAGCCTGTATATACTTGCAGTCTGACTGTATTCTAGATCACCTGCTTGCCTTTATAAAGAAAAAGCTGTTTATAAAAATTAATCCTCAAAAGCTCAGATAATTGTTGGCCAACAACTAGTACTTCCAGTGCTTGCTGCCCTTTAGCTTTTAACAAAATTCTGAAAAGAATTTAATTAAGCTCAACAAAGATTAATTGAAGAACAGCGACTGTCTATTCATCATTCATTTAGACAGAATTTAAAACTTTGAACTCCACAATTTGCTGACTTTTATGGGAATCATTTTTGCTGGTTTGGGGACAATATGCATCGTAACAACAGATTATTAGCGTGTGGTTACATATAATTATGTCGCCAACAAACCATTCTAATTTTTTTGTTACATGTAAATGACCACAAATTCTGCAAAATAACACCGCGTAATTTCTTGGTGGAACTTCCTGTTGGAGCTCAGTGGATGTGGCCAGCTATCCATTAACCTATTACCAGATGGCAAAATTTTAGACCAATCCAAATCAAAAGGAGTTGCAGACAACAATTCAAAAATTATGGAATTTAGGATATTTTCAACTTTCTGTGTAGAAAACATTGTTGAAAAATGAATAGAAATTGCTTATAACAATGTTTACCTACAGGTAATTGTATTTCTTGATGGGTGTCCAAAAGCATCATTGTGGGGGAATGGGTTAAATGTGGCTATGACTTATGTAAAATGTCCAATATAGTCTGCCACACAAAGAATATACCATAACTAAATGGTGTACTTAGTAATTTATACAACTATTATACTCTTAAGGATTTGAAAAACAAAAATTACGATTACACAAATCAACGTATCATAAATCTAACAATAATAAAATGAATTATACAGCTCTGTGTAAAGGGTTGGTGAGTTGTGAATTTAACCAGATGCCAGTTGATGAGCTATAGTGTTTTATGTGTGTAGTACAGATAATAGCATATTTGATCCTGCTTTTTACAAGAAAATCTAGTTCCACTGTTATCGTAATCTAAAACTAGACTTCAATTAAAGAAAATTATTAGTCATATTTACCCTTGTCATGCTGATTCTGGAATATTCCTGTTTTTGCAGGAGTTATTGACAAAGATCAGCAATGCACTAAAATGAAGTCTGCTCTTAGTCTAAACCACCTGTTTGTCCCTTTCAAGCCAGATTTGATTAAGAAAATTTAATTTTTAAAAGAAACATTGACCAATAATTAGTACTTTTGGTGCTTTCAACTCTTTGAAGGAGTTGCAGACAACTTTTTGAAGTCCATGACATTTTAGATTTTTCACCTTTATGGGTAGAAAACATTGTGGAAAATAAAGAAATTGCCTACTACTAGCAATTCTTCTTTTTCAAATTGTTTTTCCAATTGTTGTTCTTGGGGGGCATCAAAAAGCTTCATTGTGTGGGAATGGGTTAAATCTTAGAAAAAGATTGTATGTGGTTTAATGCCATCAACAGTATTTCAGTTATATTGTGGCAGCTAATGCATCTAACCACAGCTTCCTATCACTTCTCATTGGAAATGAAGGATTACTTGTTATTTGCAATTTCTTCATTTTCAATCTTTTTGTTTTCCTCGGCCTATGGGAGATGTGAAAAAGGCAGGATTGTGTGGGAATGGGTTGAGCTATATTGTTGTGGGTAACTTACTTAACTCTTGCCATGATGAACCCGGAATATTCTAGTTTTGGCAGGAGTTGAAGACCAAGATCAGCCTGCACTTAAATTCAGCCTGATCTTGGTCTATCAGAGCTTTACAGCATGACAAGGGTTACTTACAATATCATGCCAATATAATTTAATGTTTAGTTTCATCTATCAAAAACAAGCAATCTGATTGGTCGAAAAAAATTATACATAACTCCATGAACAAAATTATCAGCACGCAGCGATTTTGTATGCTTTCGAACAAAATAGTCCCACTCCAAATGGAATCAAAATTTGTAAAGCTTTTGTTTTTTTTGCTCGATGCTATTAAATTATAAGAAATGAAGAGAATATTTTTTGTTTTCATGGAGGTAATTGAACCAAAAAACCTAATCACACTGCATGAATACGTGAAGCAGATTCATACATTGTGTGATTAGGTTTTTCGGTTCATACCTCCATGAAAACAAAAAATATTCTCTTCATCTCTTAAATAATTCACATGAATTGTATTTATATAATATTTATACTATTGCCTTTTATGGTTAGTCATGATTAGATAAAATAAATCTTAAGTTTTCTTGATACTGATTGAGTTTGCTCTTGTGTGAATCACTTCTTATATCCTTGTTGAGCAGCAAAAAGGTCCTACCTACAGCTTTGTAGATAAAATGATATAGTGGTCTAGTCATAATTATATAGCTATTGCTGCTGCAAGATATAGAGTCTTGGAAAATGAAAAACTTCGAAACTAGTCCAAATTCTCGGTGAATGCAGACGACTATTGAAATTGTGTGTAAATTAGAAGGAAACAATTGACCCATTATCAAATGACAAAATTATAAACTGGTTCAAATTCAATGAAGCTGCAGATGACAAGGTTTAGCTGATGAAATTTTGAAAATCTTTGTCTTCTTCAGGAAGAAAACAGAGGGGAAAATGAAGAAATTGCTAGTAATAAGCAATTTCTTCATTTTCCACAATGTTTTTCAAAGCCTTTATCATAGCAGAAAAGGGGCAAAAAAGCGGAATTTTGTACGAATGGGTTGAATATGACCAGTCAAACTTAACCATTTCCTATTCAATCCCTGGATTTTACGCCCCTGGGTTTTTAAAATTGAGAAAATATTGTAGAAAAAATAAATTGCTTGTAACAAGCAATTTCTTCATTTTCCACAATATTTTCTACCCTACTGAATGCTTATTTTCCAAATTAGATCCTGTCTGAATTTTTGTTTGAAAAACCTTCATTTGGACAGTTCATTAAACTTTGAAAAACAGGAAATGGTTGAAAAAGGACCTTGATTCTTTGTGCAAAAACTTTTGACCCTGGTCTGACAGTATGGTATGTGTAGACTGACCAGGAGAGGTACTTTTTGCTCGTTTCAGATTTTCTTCAACTAGAATCGTAATAAACCTACTTAATGTTTTTCTTGAAATACTGTATCTAGTTTACCTCAGCAAGGTTCCATCTCTTTTTCAAATATTTGTTTCACTGAGTTCCCTTTTCAAAAAATGGAACACCAATTTTACAATAAAATTAAAAGTGTAAAAATAATTGCTTGTCAAGACAAATTTCTGTTGATTAACCCATTCCCACACAATAACACTTTTAAACGCCCCTCAATATTAAAGGTTTGGAAAACACTGGGGGCAATGAAGAAATTGCGTGTTACAAGCAATTTCTTCATTATCCACAGTGTTTTCTTCCCAAAATGACAATGACTTTGAAAATTTCACCAACTTAAAATTGCCGTCTGAAACTTCTTTGAATTTGGACTATTCTAAAATTTTGCTGTGTGGTAATCGGTTAATGCCATGGGTTGATTTCTCATTCCAATTTATTCCTCCTTCAGTCTAGGAAAGGATGAGTTTTTG
Source organism: Fragum fragum (assembly GCA_946902895.1). Taxonomy (NCBI): domain Eukaryota; kingdom Metazoa; phylum Mollusca; class Bivalvia; order Cardiida; family Cardiidae; genus Fragum; species Fragum fragum. The sequence goes on from OX336372.1 coordinate 44,653,933, forward strand.
TCCAAAAAGGTAAAGATATCACAAACTAAAATCCCCACTGATTTTACATGTATTTGTGTGATTTTATTCAGTGTAAAGTGTTTTGAGATTTTTCCCACCAAATGTCCAGATTCTGGCCACTAGTTGACCCTTCAGAACATAATTTTACATTAAACTGAAATGCATACACACAAGATAAAAGCAGCTGTGTGTTTTCAACATGTCTCTCAAAACCCTATTTTCCCTGGGCAAATGAATGCCTAGTGTATTTCTTTATGATTTTGTTCTTATAGCTAGAACTTGATTGAATAATTTATTGAATGGGGTTTAACACCACTTTTAACAGTTTTTTAGTCAAGTCGCAGTGGCTGCTGCATCTAAACATGAATTCCTGGTATTTTTCACACCAGGACTACCACTACATCCTTTCCAAGCCTCCAGCTGTTCATCCCACATAGGCTTACAATTATCAACCCATTGGTGGGAGACAAATATCGGAAAGGATATTTGTCACAGCCAGGGATTGAACCCAGGATATAACACACACACGCTACAACTGCGCTACGGCCACGGCCCTAGAATTGTGCACTGAATATATTCAAAAAGATTTGTAACCTTTATGCTTTTTCAATTTCCAATTGAAAAATGTCACATTTAATTGAAGAAATTTAAAATAAAAAATTTACTGAAAGAGAGTTTGCAATATGAACACAATTAACCTATCAAATTTAGCTTGGTTTCAGCAATGGATGACCATAATATCTTCTCTACACCTTGTTTAACCCATTCCCTAACAAATTTTTTAGACTGGTCCAATTTGAAAAGAGTTGCAGACATCAATTATAATGTGATAAAATCTGATATTTTTTTCAACTTTCTGGGTAGAAAACATTGAAATTTCTTCATTTTCCTCAGTGCTTTCCAAACTGTTTTTCTAGAGGGGCTTCAAAAGGGGTCCCACTCAATCCCTCCTTTTTACGCCCCTCAACAAAAAAACTTTGGAAAACATTGTGGAAAATGAAGAAATTGCTTGGATCAACCAATTTCTTCATTATCCACAATGTTTTCTATCCCAAAAGACTAAAAAAATTCAAAATTCCATCAACTTGAAAATATCTTCTGCAGCTCCTTTCAATTTAGACTGGTCTAAAATTCTATTGTGTTGGAATGGGTTAATCTATTGAAATAGCATTGATGGGCATGCAAAACGTCGTTATTACAGCTTGAACATAGCTGCAGCTATGACATTTTGCACGCACAAGGACAAATTGCTTATAGATCCAGATAAATAACATTTTCAAACTAAGAAAAGAAATAATATGTAATTCTTAATTTCAAAAGGCTCATATAAATATTAACCCTTGTCATGCTGAATACAATCCCTTTCAGAATTGTATAAAAATCAAAGAGTACTTGATGTTCAAAATTAATTTCCTAAACAACTCTTGTTTCTAAAGGACAGACAGCAGGTGTAGACTAAGATCAGACTGTGCAGTGTGATCTTTATCTATACCTCCTGGTAAAACGGAAATATTCCGAGTACAGCAAGACAAGGGTTAAAAAAAATTGTCCTTTTCTTTTTGAGTTAAAAGATTCTGTCAGATATTGGAGAAAGTTAAAGACTTATGTATTTTATTACATAATAATTTAGCAATAATTTGAAGTCTTTCATAATTATCATTGAAAAAAAGAGTATACTAACAGCCTCACAATTCTGTTTTAACAAATTATCAATTAACAATCCCTAGCTTTTTTCAAAGGACATCCTAATGAAAAAGAGACATAGAAATCATTTAAGGAAAAAGTTAAATTGTTTGTGGCAAGCCATTCTCTTTTCCTTGCATGGTTTTCCTATTCCTATTTGGCACTTTTTCCTTTCAATTTCTGTACACTTTGAAACATCTATTGCAACTTCTTTCTAAGTTGTTTGTTAACCCATTACCACAAGAGAAAATTTTAGAATAGTCCAAATTGAAAGAAGTTGCAGACGACAATTCAAAGTTCAGGAAATCTTAGTTTTCTTCATTTTACATAATGTTTTCCAAATTGTTTTCTTAACCCATTCCAACACACAAAATTTAAGACTGGTCCAAATTGAAAGAAGCTGCAGACGACAATTTCAAGTTGATGGAATTTAAATTTTTTTGGTCTTTTTGCATAGAAAGCAATGTGGAAAATGAAGAATTTGCTTGTGACAAGCAATTTCTCCATTTTCCACAATGTTTTCTTAAGTTGTTTTCTTGAGGGGCGTAAAAAGGAGGGATTGTGTGGGAATGGGTTAAGGTGTGTCAAAAAGCATTATTGTGTAGAAAAGAGTTAACCTTTGTCATACTGAACCCTAAATATTCTTGTTTTGCAGGAGGTATAACCAAATAATGTGCAGTCTGGTAACAGTCTACATCATCGTCATCCTAAGCGGGATAGCAGAATGGAGGCTAGGAAAGGATGTAGTGGTAGTACTGGTGTGAGAAATACCAGGAATCCAGTGTTAGGTATTCCAGTTGCCATGATATGACTGGAATACTGTTAAAAGCGGTGTTAAACCCCATACAATCAATCAATCAACATCATCTGTTTGCAAGAGATAAGATATCTGTAAATCTAATTTTCCAAAGAATTATTTACCCATTACCACTAAGTAATGCCTTTTGACGCCTCTGTAAAATATAACTAAGGAAAATATTGTGGAAAAGGGAAAAATGACTTGTAACAAACCATGTCTCCTTTTCCCACAATGTTTTCTACCTTATTCAATCATTATTTTTCAAATTACACACACTTTGAAATGACGTCTGTAACTTCTTCCATTTGGAACAGTCCAAAATTTTGTCGTTTGCAAATGGGCTAACTAGTGCTTCCAGTGCCTTAAGCCCTTTGATTTTAATGCAATTCTGAGAGTGATTCTATTCAGCATGACAAGGTTTAACCCTTGACCAAACTGCAATATTTCAGACTGGTCCAAATTGAAAGGAGTTGCAGACGACAACTCAAAATATATGAGATTTTAGATTTTTTTCCATTTTCTCCATAGAAAACATTGTGTAAAATGAAGAAATTGCTTGTCACAAGCAATTTCTTCATTTTACACATTGTTTTCCCATTTTTTTCGGGGGGGGGGGTCTGAAAAACTTTATTGTGTGGGAATGGTCTAATGTAGTTTCAATTTTATGGGCAAATTATGAAAAACTCTCCATATTATAAAGGGTAAGAAATGAGAATATATTTATATTCATCCCTACAAACTGTTAACTTTTATCTGTGTGTGAGTCAGGATATTAAAAACTTCACCAAACACTTGTATACTTTTAATACAACAATTTTTTCCTTGTACCGTATGATCTGCAACCTTTCTGCATTTCTTAACTGTGTCCTAAACAATCCCAATCCAACAATCTCATTTTGTGTTTAACAAGTTCAACACACTTCTAATTACCACCTGCATTTTTATTTCAATTTAGACAAGTCTAAAATTTTGTCTATCGGTAATGGTTGAACCCATTACCAGACGGCACAATTTTAGACTGGCCTGAATTGAAAGAAGCTGCAGACGACAATTTAAAGTTAATGAAATTTTGATTTTTTCAACTTTCTGGGTAGAAAACAAAGTGGAAAATGAAGAAATTGCTTGTGACAAGCAATCTCTCCATTTTCCACATTATTTTCCAGAGCTTTTTTCCTTAGGGGTGTCTAAAGGCGTCACTGAGTGGGAATTGGTTAAGAGAAACACAGTAAATAAGTAACTCTAAAAGTAAGTCAACTGTTGCAGCTAGCAATGGTTCCCTATCATTTCTCATACCAGTACAACATTTCGTTCTGATGCACCAGCTGCTCAACCCACTTACTGGTAGGCACATAACGTATCAATTACCGACTGCCGAGAGACAAATGACAAGCATGTTGTAAAGATTTTTGTAAAATGTCCATGGTTTTAACCCATTCCCACACGGCAAAAATTTAGACCGGTCCAAATTCAAAGAAGTTGCAGACGACAATTTAATGTTTATTAAATTTTAGATTTTTTCAACTTTCTGGATAGAAAACATTGTGTAAACTGAAGAAATTGCTTGTTACAAGCAATTTCTTTATTTTACACAATGTTTTCTCAATTGTTTTTCTTGAGGGGGCGTCCAAAAGCGTCACTGTGTGGGAATGGGTTAAACATGTGAAAGTTTCGTGAGTTTAACCCTTTCTTGTACAAAACCCAGATTTTACATTGCTGCAATTATATACTTGAGAAAATATTGTGGATAAAGAAGAAATTGCTTGTTACAAGCAATTTCTCCTTTTTCCACAATATTTTCACACACTTTGGATGGTCTCATTTCAAATTACATCCGATTTTATTGTCGTCTGCAACATCTTTGAATTTGGACCAGTCTAAAATTTCAAAACAGGAAAGCATTAGTAGCCAGGACTCCCAAAACTATCAGATTTGAGACCAATGGACCACCTTGAGCTAAACTTCATTAAAGAATTGAAAACTGTTTAACCCCTTACCAAACTATGGCCCTTCCTGAACCCAGAAGAAATACAGTCCTCAACAACTTTGTGGGTAAAGGAGAAATTGTTTGTTTTCTACCCTAATTGGCAATCATTTCCAATATAAGCACAATTTTCAATTTCTTTAACTTTGGACCTATCTAATTTTCTTGTCTGGTAATGGGTTCACTCATTACCAGACGGCAAAATTTTAGACTTGTCCATTTCAAAGGAGTAGCAGTTGACAGTTTAAAGCTTATGAAATTTTGGATTTTTTTCTAACAAGCAATTTCCTAATTTTCAGCAATGTTTTCAAAGCTTCTTCTCTTGAGTAAGAATGCCCACGGTCTTCAAATTTTTATGAAGTTGAGCCCTTAGATGGCCATAGCTGTGCGCTACATTGTTTACCATTAAGAACAAAATTTGTGTACAACACAGCTTGCCCTATGCTATTTGAAACAGGGTTATGTTAAGGGCACATGTTCAAAGAGTCAAGGTCACCCCTTATGAATGCATGTGTGAAATATGAGCACCCTAGGATGAAAAAAGATCACCATATTTTAAGTTAAAGTTTTGGTTAAAGTTTTATACAGGGTAAAGGGTTTAGGTCACATGGTTAAGGTCATTGGTTAAAGTTTTTATACAGAGTAAAGGGTTTAGGTCACATGGTCAGGGTCATTGTCTAAAATGAAACCCTATCCCCTGTAGAATTCTCGAGAAAAAATATGAGCACCCTTGAAAAAATAACCAAGACTGAGAAAATAATTTTGGTTATTTCTTTTTTTTAAAAATGTGTACAAGATCACAGGGTCAAGGTCATTGTCTGAAATGGAAGCCTATCTCATTCTGAGTACATATGAACCCCCCTCGCTTGGGAGATGACCAAGATAGACAAGTTAAAAGTTTTTTATTAAAGGTAAAGTTTTTTTAATAATGGGTAATAGGTCAATTCACAGGGGAAATGACATTGTCTGAAATGAAAACCTATTACCTGTCTGAAATATGAGACCCTAGGTTGAATAATGACCAAGATAGAAGAATTTTAAGTTTATTGGTTAATTTTTTTAATTAATGTTTTTGTTTAAAGTTTTTCATAATAGGTGAAAGGTCACAGGGTCAAAGCCATTGTTTCAAATGAATGCCTACATCCTGATGAGTGCATGTGTGAATTATGACCCCCAGTCCACCCCCACCCCAACACTACTCATAATAGAGATATAGAAACTTAACCAGTGGGACATACATGTCAAGGGTTTGACATAAATAGCCCTTCCAAGACATTTGACCAAGATGAGCTAAAAACGTGGCAATTGTAATGAACAATGTTTAAATCAGGAACTTCTTAATTCAAAGTAATCAAATAATTTTTATCAACTATAGATTTCTGTTTTAACTTCTTTGAATGTGGACAAGTCTGAAAAAGTGTTTCTGGCAATTGGTTAACCCATTCCAACTTGATAAAATTTCAGACTAGTCTTAATTGAAAGAAAATGCAGATGACAATTTTAGGTTGGTGAAATTCTATAATCCTTTGTCTTTCTTCTATGTCATCAATGTTTTCCAAAGCTTTTTTCTTGAGAGGAGTAAAAAAGAGGGATTGTGTGGGAATGGGTTAATTCCTTTTTATTAACTTGAGCTATATATCTCACATGTTTTATTCAATCTTCTCCCTTAAATCTAACAATAATAATTGAAATATTGAATTAACTTTTACTTTACATATGGGTGAATTTTCAATACCTCACTGTTCAAATAACTTAACCCAATACCAAATAAAAACTTTTAGACTGGTCCAAATTGAAAGAAGTTGCAGAGGACAGTTATTAGTTAGTGGAATTGTGAAAATCCCTGTCTTTTGTGGTAAAAAACATTGTGTAAAATGAAGAAATTGCTTGTAACAAATAATTTCTTCATTTTCCTTAATATTTTCAAAGTCTTTATTTCTTGGGATCGTCAAAAGGCGTAATCATGTAAGAATGGGTTAAGCCATTACAAAACAGCAAAATTTTAGACCGGTCAAAATTCAAAGGAGTTACAGATTACAACTTAAAGTTTATAAAATTCTCTGGGTTCTTCAACTTTCTCGGTAGAAAACAGAGCAAAAATTGAAGAAATTGCTCTTCATTTTCCACCATGATTTCCAATGCTTTTTCTCTAGGGGCATCAAAAGATGTCATTGTGTGGGAATGGGTTAATCAATTTGCTGTGATCATTAGAAAGGGTTACACACTTTTTTTTTCAATAACATATCTCATGTTTTCGGTATAGGGGATAAAAGTTTTCTTTGTATCTCAACTTTCATTTGATTTAAAAAAAAATTCTACCTGTTAAAACCCATCATATGTTTAACAATTTCCAACTTGAATATTTGACTTTTTACCTTTTCATACACAATGTTAAATCTTTTAACCTTTTTTGAAATTTTAGATTGGTCCAAATTCAAAGAGATTGCAGAAGACAATGAAATTAGGATGCAACTTGAAATGAAAATTTCATCTTGTGTCAAAGAAAATATTGTGGGAAAAGAAGAATTTGCTTGTTACAAGCATTTTCTTCTTTTCCCAAATGCTTTCCCAAGTATTAAGTCACAACAACGTAAAATCCTTGGTTTGTATAGGAAAGCGTTAACTTATCTTCCAAACTAATTACTAAACAATCTTTCCAAGAGATTTTACATCTTAACCCTTGTCATGCTGTATAAAATACCTTACTGAATTGCTGTAAAATCAAAAGGCTAAAAGCACTGATATAACTTTTCATTCAATAATGAATATTGCCTTTAGAAAACCAATCTGGTAGGAAAAGTACAAGCAGGAGGTGTAGACCAAGATCAGACTGCACTTGTGTGCAGGCTGATCTTTGTCTATACCTCCTTCCAAAACCTGAATATTCCGGGTTCAGCATAACAAGGGTCACTCTTGTCCTGCTGAGTAAGAATCCTCTTTTCATTATATTTCAAAACTTTGACATAGATGCACATGCAGTTAGCCATGTTAATAAATTTTCATCACAACAAGAAAAAACAAGTCATGTAGGCGAAGATCAGAGTGCATGTCTGTGCAGGCTGATCTTATTCTACACATCATCTATGCACCAAAGCAATTGTCAAAGCAGGATATTCCGGGATCAGCATGACATGGGTTGACCCCTTTCCACATTGCAAAGTTTAAGACTGGTCAAAATTAAAAGAAATTTCAGACAACAGTTTTCAATGGATGGAATTCTAAATTTTTTGGTCTTTTGAGATTAAAAAAATATGGATAATGAAGTAATTTCTTGTTCATTTTCCACAATGTTTTCCATTTTTTTTATTCTAATCTTGAGGGCATCCAAAAGGTCATCATATGGGAATGGTGACATGTTTTAGTTGATGAAATTATAAAAATTCATAATGAAATTTCTTGATTGTTTGATATCCAAACCTTTTTCTTGAGGGTGGTTAAAAGCAGGAGAGTAAGGGAATCAGAAAAGAAGAAAATATTTGTAGCAAAATAAAAGATATTTGCTTAATGCATTACAACAGTTACCACACAATCCTACATTTGAATTGGGCCAAAAGAAGAGTTGCTACAGAGAACATGGTGCATAAAGGCTTCTTAAAGCTTGTAACGTCCCAGGTTCGATCCCCGACGGCGGCACTCATCCTTTCCGACTATTTGTCTCTCACAAAAGGGTCGATAATCGTAGACCTATGTGGGCTAGCAGCTGGAGGCTAGGAAAGGATGTAATGGTAGTACTGGTGTGAGAAATACCAGGATTCCATTGTTAGGTGCTCCAGCCGCCGCGATATAACTGAAAGATTGTTGAAAGCGGCGTAAAACCCCATTCAAACAAACAAAAGCTTGTAACAAGCAATTTCTCCTTCCAAACTAATTTTCTACCCTATTTTTTAATGATTTTCTGATTCTAATGCACTTTTTGGATGAGACTAAAATGTGTTTCAGCTAGTAATAGATTACTTAACCCATTACCAGAAGGCAAAATTTTAGACTAGCCCAAATTGAAAGAAGTTGCAGACGACAGTTTCTAAGTTAAAGATTTTTTGTTTTTTTTTATCTCTCTGGGTAGAAAACATTGTGGAAAATGAAGAAATTGTTGTAACAAGTAATTTCTACATTTTCCACATTGTTTTCCAAAGCTTTTTTCCTAGGGGGCGTCTAAAGGCGTCACTGAGTGGGGATGGGTTAACCCATTCTCACATGACAATGCCTTTTGATGCCCTAAAAAAACAATCCAGATAACATTGTCTAAAAAAAAAATGCATGCATGAAGTAATTTCATTTTCCAATTTTTTCTACTCAGAGAGTTGATAAATCTAAAATTTCATAAACGTTAACCCATTACCAGATGGCTAAGTTTTAGACTGATCTAAATTGAAAAGAGTTGCGGATTACAATTTAAAGTTTATGAAATTTTAGACTTTTTCAATTTTCTGGGTAGAAAATGTGGTTAAATTGAACTGGCATGAATTTGAAGTAAGCACATCACATTTCAAAGCCTTCGTTCATGTAAAAAAAAATCAATTTTAACACAATTACACTTTCTGAGGTCCCAAAGAAATCTAGTTATGAAAAACTTTGTGAGAAAATAGAAATTGCTTCTAGCAAGCAGTTTCCCCTAATTCCTTGGGTACTGGGTAATCAACCTTTCTCAACAGGTTATGGGTTAAAAATAATATCAATTATATGAATAAAAACATTGTAGTAAAAAAGAAATGAATTTGCACAATCAAATTCTCCCTCTCTCACAATATATTTCATGACAGTATTCTTCAAGACAACAAATATTGAGAATGGTCTGAATTCAAAGAAGTTTTATACAAAACAAATTGTATTCAAATGGTAAAAATGTACAAAATCAATGCTTTGTAACTTCTAGGCCCAATGGCCAAATGGACAAATAAAAAAGTTTTAGATACTAAACGGATTTGTATCACAATGAATCATTAACAATTTATCATTTTATAGCACAGATCTAATCCATTTTCAGAGCTTTTGAAGAGAAAAAAAATTCATGTTTAAAATCAGTTTGATTCTAGGGAAAAGTCTGCTTATGGAATATAATAACCATTCATCATGATTTACTTTTACCCTTTCCAGTACAAACCCAGGATTTTACCTTGCTGCGATTTTATACATGAGAAAACATTGTGGAAAAAGAAGAAATTGCTTGTTACCAGCAATTTCTTCTTTTCTCACAATATTTTCTACCAAATAGGATCATTTCATTTCAAACTGGTCCAAACTCACAAAGAATAGTATCTTATTTTTACTTTAAATGACTCAATTTTCTATTCCATAATAGCTCAATCTTTTTTGCCATTTAAAGACAATCATTTCTTTTCAAATTTCAGCTACTTGACTAACTTTCGGTTTGAACAAGTCTATATAATGTTAATTTGGACAATGGTTAATTAAAACTTTTCATAATATAATTTCAAACCCCTGATATAGTTTTAAATACAATGTAACACATTTTCTAGTACTGAAAAATGGGTGCACAGCTAGTAATGTCATTGCAGATATAATATATTCAATGAACAGAACTTACAAATAGATATTTTAATTCAAAGCTATCCAAATTAAACCAACACTTCTCTCTTGATTAATCCAACTCGGCTCAAAATACAAATGAGAAATCTGTACTCTTCTAAACACGATATTTATTTGCAAACATTTACCTTTTTTCCCCATTCAAAACGCCGATTTTATAAATCCTTCAAGGTGTAGTCCGCAAACAAAGGAATTCACTATTTGCTGTAAATATGCTCGAATAAATTTATCTCGTACGAGAGTTAATAATAGTCAATATATGCTGCATGAATCAACTTAGTGGAGGAAAAAATTACATCGTTTTGCGATCGTTTTTATCGCATGAAAATTAATAAAACATCGACAAAATATACATGTACATGTCGATAAGCCACTGTAGCATCCTATGGCGATGTTATTAAATGCAATTTGTCATTATAAAGGGGCAAATCGGACAGTTTTAGATGACTCGTACCTATTAACAAATGGATAGTTTTATGTACACAGTCGAACAAAACCCACTGATCAATTACAGTACAAAAGATAGCTTTCTTGATGAAAATTGCTGCTATTTACCGATCTTTATTTCCGAAAATGGACGATCTCGCGAGCAGACGATGCATGTCGGAAATGCATTGATCATATATTGGTGGAATTATGACAATAAAATGGATAAATACCTCGTTTTTAAATCCTTTCTTGTAATCTGTTCGAAGGCAGTAAGATTGTAACGGTTTTACCGAGCCGCATGAAGTTTATGTGACGTCACTCACGCAGCTAACAATAATAATACAAGCTTTTGGATTGCATGCGGAAATTTCTAAATATTCTTTCTGTATTAAACATTCATTAGCCTTTTGAAATTACACACATCTTTATTTACTTCACACATTTTCGCCTTTTCGCACAACAGAAACAATCAGTAGTAACTTCTTGCAGAAGGGTGATGGAAAAATGATTTTGGAGTCATATAAATTAGGAAAATGAAAAAGAAAAAAGTGTTAGATCATGGGAAATATATTTCCCTCTTGTTCGCCGCCGACATATATCAAAATTTAAGTTAAGGTTTCGTTTAATGCATTGGGAAGAAACGTGAATCACATTAGGGCCTATTTGTAATTACTGCGTGTTTTTCTCTCCTTTCCGTACGATAACTGCAGACGATTTTTTGGGATTATGGCGGCAATAATTTCTGATTGATTTGTTACGTAATAGTGTGATATGACCGAATGGGACTAGACCCTCGTTTATAGGGTTGATAAGATGAATAATACAGATACACTTTGAGATATCGAGTAAGAAGATATTTTAAGGGTTATTTGTGTATTTCGCTTCTAAAATTTCTGTATGCAATTTTCTTAGTTTGACCTAGATTACCCTTACCGCGATCACGTGTATCTAAAAATAGTATATATTAATTCATTGTTTTGCAGTCTGATCTGCGCCTACAAAAACTTGAATATTATTTGAGGTTTCTCATAAGACTCGCCAAACCCTTTGGCTATTGATATAATGAATATTTCTTTCTTAATCATTCGTATAAAGCGTGGTTTTACAATCCTTTGCTTTAAGATAAAGTTCGAATTAGTATATTCCGGGGTTTTGATTTTGTTTACCAATATTGTAATCGACCATTTTTCTGAATATCCGTTTTCTCTGTGTAGTTGTTTGCAGTTCGAAGTAAACTGCCGATATATCTGTTCAGCATATAGCAGACGCTTAAATTAGGACACGAAGATGAGGCGAAATGGTTTTCTTTGTACTTTGACTGTGGAGTTCAGCGGACGCGTCGATTGCGATGAAAAGGGACGTGCGATGTGATTGGCCGCGTCATGAGTAAACCAGACACCTCCGTAATTAAGGAGCTTAAACGAATTGATGAAGGATATTTAGAATATGTTGATGCGATTTGATCTGTAATAAAATGGAAACTGGCCAGACGCCCAATGCATTCTTGTGTCATAGATTTTACACCACTTTCAGTAAAATGACATTATCTATCATTTTTCCCTTTTCCCTCTATAGGGATAGACTTCTTTTATTTCTGTTATTCAAACCACTGGCTAGTGCAAGTCAATGTGTGTGCGGACGTGTGTGTATTTGTTATGCCCCCACCACTTAATGTGGGGGTGGGGGTGGTGGTGGTATAGATTTGCCTTTGGCCGTCCGCCCATACTTCCGTCCTTACGTCCGTACCGAAATTGTCCGGGACATACCTCGAAAAGTATAATAACTATCAACTTGAAACTTCATAGATGGATAGACCTCATTGAGGAGAAGTGCAGTGCACAATAACCACAACTCTTGCTTTCATAATTTAGAGTTATTGCCCTTTGTTATTTAAAAGACTTTCATTTTGTCCGGGGCATATCTCTAAAAGTATAAAAGCTATCAACTTGAAACTTCACAGGTGGATAGACCTCATTGAGGAGAAGTGCAGTGCACAAGAACCACAACTCTTGCTTGCATAATTTTTGGAGTTATTGCCCTTTGTTATTTTAAAGACTTACATTTTTCCGGGACATATCTCTGAAAGTATTATAGCTATCAACTTGAAACTTCATAGGTAGATAAACCTCATTGAGGAGAAGTGCAGTGTTTAAGAACCTCAACTCTTGCTTTCATAATTAAGAGTTATTGCCCTTTGTTATTTTAAAGACTTACATTTTGTCCGGGGCATATCTCTGAAATTATAATAGCTATCAACTTGAAACTTCATAGGTGGATAGACCTCATTGAGGAGAAGTGCAGTGCACAAGAACCACAACTCTTGCTTGCATAATTTTGGAGTTATTGTCCTTTGTTATTTTAAAAACTTACATTTTGTCCGGAGCATATCTCTAAAAGTATAATAGCTATCAACTTGAAACTTCACAGATGGATAGACCTCATTGAGGAGAAATGCAGTGCACAAGAACCACGACTCTTGCTTGCATAATTTTGGAGTTATTGCCTTTTGTTATTTTTAAGACTTATATTTTGTCCGGGGCATATCTCTGAAAGTATAATAGCTATCAACTTGAAACTTCATAGGTAGATAGACCTCATTGAGGAGAAGTGCAGTGGACAAGAAACACAACTCTTGATCGCATAATTTTGGAGTTATTGCCCTTTGTTATTATCAAAGCTACCGGTGTGGGCATCTGTGTCCAGTGGACAAAGCTTTTGGGTTTTTTTATTTCCTACATCGGCAGTTCCACCCGATTATGACTTACCACAATATCGTTTCATTATTAATTTCAGAGCCGAAAAACTTTGTCGGGAATGTGCTGTTACCAGAGGAAAACGTTTTAGAATGGTACAAATTCAAGGAGGGTGGCGCACTGACCCTAAATAAACATCTAGACCTCCTTTCTTGAAACGGCCACATCAAACAAATATTGAAACGAATAAGCCGTAGAGACTAGGAAATATTATGAAAAACGGAGAACATGCATAATGCAAACAGATTTTCTTTTCTTTCAATGTATTTTAGCTGATTTTTTTCTTCAGTGTATCAAAACTCTGCAGATTGTCATGATAGGTTAACCAATTCCCTCACAATAACGCCTTTTGATGCCTCCAAGTAAAAAAAAAAACGTTTTGGAAAACATTGTGGACAATGAGGAAATTTCATGTCACAAGCAATCTCTTCATTATCCATAATGTTTTCAACCTCGAAAGTCATATATAAATTTCATCAAGTAAAAATTTGTCGTCTGCAAATTTGAATATGGATCATTCTTTTCGTGTGTGTGTGAGGGGGGGGGGGGACGAGGGCGCAAGTCCAAACGAATATCCCACTCGTCTTATAATATTCGCCAGTTGGTGAGCAAAATATCGTTATAACAGCTTGAACAAAACTCTTGTAATGGACGGCATTTTGATGGCCCTGAAATTACTTTACTTTGAAATCCAAATTTACGGATCTTATAAACTATTTTTTGCCGAAATTTTAGGAGGGGGAGGTCTGGTCCCCTACCGGCCCTAGGCTCTGGTTCCGCTCATGTTTTGACCTGACGGAACTGAACCTTTTCATATCATTCTGACACGGTAAGATGATCGAGAAATGGGTCAAACTTGAGTGAAACTGCAAAATGTGCTTATTTTGAAAATAAGTGCGAAGTAGGATAGTAAACATTGTGAGAAAAAAAGTAATTGCTTCAGGCCGTAGGTGGTATTTCAACATTAAAGTCCCGGTAACACAAGTTGGTGAATTTAAGAGAAGTAAATAACTGTAGTTTTTCCAAAAGATGATTTGTTGGAGCGTCATATACGAATTTAATTATCAACCAATTCGGCCCGAACTTATAATCCATTACCAGAAGACAAACTTTCAGACTGGTCCGAATTGCAATGAGTTGCAGACGATGAATTGATCATTTTCACGTCTTTGGATTAAAAAAAAAAACAAGATGTGTTTGTGAAACACTATGCCCCCGAAACAGGAATTCTTTCGAAATGGGTGATTTTTTTTCTTTGTTTTAGGAAAAAGGCTTAAAATTCTGACCTTGACCTTTATGAAATGACCTTCCTATTTTGCGCCTTGTTGAGACCTATCTACATGCCAATATTAGCATTGTAACTTAATCAGGGTTGAAGTTATAGGAAAATGTTTAATTGGAAGGTTAAGTTTTGCAGACAGACAGACAGACGGACAGACAGACAGACGGACACCGGTAAAACAATATGCCCCCGATCTTATCGATGTGAGGGCATAAAAATACCTTTTTTTTAAGTATTTAAGTATTATGGATATGAAGTAAAATATGAAGGTTTAAGAGCCCAATATCCTTCGATTTATTTTGTCGGAGATAGTATTACTGGGACTTTATCCCTTGCCCACACAATCATGATTTTTTAGCATTTTAAGAAAATAGCCTTTGAAAATATTGCAGAAAATGAAGAAATTGCTAATAACAAGCAACTTCTTCATTATCTACAATGTTTTCTATTTCACCAGAAAAGGAATTTTTAGACTTCATCAACTCAAAATTGAATTAGAACCAGACTAAAATATTGTCATCTGGTAAGGGGGTTAATGAGCTTACTTTTAAACGTGCGAAGATTAGATGATATTAAGCTTTTAACTCATTCCCACATAAATCGACATCCTTGAAAAGGACTTGCGAAAAAATTGAGGAAAATGAGAAACTGCTAGTTAGCCATTTCCAAACAATCCACCTTTTTAACGCCCACAAGAAAAGGCTTTGGAAAACATTGTCGAAAATGAAGAAATTGCTTGTATCAAGCAATTTCTTCATTATCCACAATGTTTTCTATCAAAAAAGACGAACAAATTTAAAACTATAGAACCTTGAAATTGTCGTCTGCAGCTTCTTTCATTTGGACCAGTCTAAAATTTTGTCATCTGGAAATATGTTAAGCTCTTACATTCCGATTGTGTTTTTTTTTTTTACCCTGAAAGACCGAGATGTTTGAAAATACATCAACTCGTAACCTCTTTGAACGTGAACCATTTTAAATTGTTTGTCTTCTGGTAATGGGTCGAGAGATAAAAAAACAACAACAGGGATTGGGTGGTAATTGGCGTGAATCAGTTGATTGATTTAACGCCGCTTTTAACAATTTTCAGTCATATCGCGGCGGCCTGAGCACCTTACAATGGATTCCTGGTATATCTCGCACAATTACTACAACTACATCTTTTCCTACCGGTCTCTATCTGCTATCCCACTTAGGTTTACGATTATCCACCCATTGGTGAGAGACAAATGTCGGAAAGGATTTGTGCCGTCGCCAGGGATCGAATCCATGACACCCCATGAATGAAGATTGGGAGTTCACGTAAATTAAACAGTGACTATTGCGTTTCCCACTTGTTTTCTCTTCTAGATGTTATAAAATTGTGGCAGCGGTCTTAGCGCTGTTTTAAACGGCGAAGGACTGCTACTCATGGGGGCCGAGGTTTTAACTAGTTACCGGCCGACAACATTTTAAACTGATCCAAATCTAAAGAACTTGCAGACGACAAATCTAAATTCGTGAAATTTGCCGTTTATCTGCCTTTCAAGGTGGAAAACACCGTGGTTTGTTACGATCAATTTCGTCATTTTCCTCAATGTTTTTCAAAGCCGTTTCACTACAAGTCATTTCTCACTAATGGGCATATCACCTAAATGGGGCGAAGAGATTGATGTTCGGATAAGATATCGTTGTAGTGCTAGTATGAGAAATACTATGAACTCATCGCCTTTGGGTGTGCAAAATGTCGCAACTACAGCTTAAATAAAGCTTTAGTTACGACATTTTGCAACGACGTCATGGCTGGCTCTAGTCGCAGAGATAATACTGGCATAATGTTGAATTGAGCCTATATAAAGTTTTGTCAAATTTGATGTCAAGATATTGCCCAGGACAGACGGACGGAGAGACGGACGGACTGGTCCTTCGATGAGAGTCTTCAACAATATACCCTTTGATATCTAAATCGAACTAATTTGTGGGAGGACATTTGGCTTGACCAGCGATCCATCAATTGTAAATCTGGTAGGACCTGTAACCCCCCTCCCCCAATAACGCTTGTTATCCAATTCTCACGCAATCCTCCCCCTTTTTACGCCTGTCAAGAAAAAAGCCTTGGAAAACATTAAGGAAAACGAAGAAATTGCTTGTATCAAGCAATTTCTTCATTTTCCACAATGTTTTCTACCGTGAAAGTTGAAAAAAAAAATTCCATCAACATGAAATTATCGTCTACAGCTTCTTTCAACTTGGACCAGCCTAAAAATTTGTAGTGTGGGAATGGGTTAATTGGCCAATGTATAACTTCTTGTAGTACCTGTTAATCATTTCCTGTTTATCAAGGTTTTAGACTGGTCGAAATGCAAAAAAGTTACAGATGACAATGAAAAGTGAGTGCAATTTGAAATGTAAGCAACCTACACAGTAGAAAATATTGTTGGAAAAGAAGAAATTGCTTGTTACAAGCAATTTCTTCTTTTTCCACTGTTTTTTCTTAAGTATGAAACCACAGTGACATAAAATCCGGGGTTTGTACAGGAAAGGGTTAACGAGGGTAAGTAAGCATATTCATTTTCATGAACCTTACTATTTAGCCTAGACCCAATTCTAAAATTTAGAAAAGTTTGGTGAATACGGGCCCTGATACAACATGTAGCTCTTCCCCAAGGAATCATGTTTGTGAACTGTTGGATCACTGACCCCGCCCACTGACACCAATAGCTACGCCTACTGACTCCAACAGGAAGTTCCACTTCAATATCAAATGTGTTATATTGCAAAATTTGTGGCTGTTATAAAATGTACCAAACAATAGGGTAAAATGGCCCTAAATCGCTCACCTGAGAATTAGTTCATGATTTAATAAGCATAACCCTGTCACACCTCTAATTCAAGGGGAATAAAAAATCACAAACAAGTTTTGAAAAGGGTCACCCAAGGATCATTTCTACCAAGTTTGGTCCAAATCTCTTTAGTGGTTTAGAAGCAGAAGGTTTAAAGAATTATTTTTAAGTGATTTCTCCAAGTCTAATAAGCCCACCCTGCAGTGCCCGTCTTCAAAATTCCATGGGCAAGTTTTGAAAGAGGTCCCCTAAGAAACGTTCTTGTCAAGTTTTGTCCTAATTGACGTAGTGGTTTAGATCTTTTAACAAGATTTATTTCATTTCTCAAATTCTGATAAGCTATGCATTATCATGCCCCCCCCCCTTCCCCTATTTTTTGCAAATCAAAGTTCCACAAACGAGTTTTGAAGAGGTTCTCCCAAAGAGCATTCCTGCTAGGGTTGATTCAATTTGCTCATTAGTTTAGGAGAAGAATTGTTTCATGATTTCTCGAAGTCTGATAATCCTACCCTGCCATGCTCCCTTTTTTTTTAACAAATCAAAATTTCATAAACAAGTTTTGAGAAGGGTCACCCGAGGAATATTCATGTCAGGTTTGATCCTCATTTGATCCTGCGGTTTAGAAAAAGAAGATTCTTAAAGATTTAATCCATGATTTCTCCAAGTCTGATAAGCTCTACTCTGTCCAAGCTCCCTTTTTTCATGAATCAGAATTTCGTGAACACATTTTGAAAAGGGTCACCAAAGGAACATTCCTGTCAAGTTTGGCTGACAGGTGGTTTAGGCAAAGATATTTAAGGAATTATTTCATGTTCTATATATAATACATGTTTATGTAAAGCAAAGACAAATCTTAAGACCCATCTTTATTTTATTTTGTTTCATATTTTAACATAGCTAAAGTATAACACCAATATTCGATAACAAAAAGAATTAACAACATTAAAATGATAACTAAAGAATACTTTGCACTACTTTCAGTAACATTTAAGCTTAAAAAAAGAATTAGATTATTACTTAACAATCCACTGTTTTGATTTCCCTGAAATGTTTTTAAAGAAAACATTATTAGAAACTGTAAAATTACTTCTTATTCCTGTGTTAATGCTTTCTACCCTGTATCAAGTTTTCATTTAATTAATTCCTCGATTTATTACCTTCAATGAACCATCGAAAGGTTTGTCAGCTAATTAAAAATTTAGTGAAACTATGGACAATCAACAGAATATTGTTTCAATTCCAGTGGAAATAAATAATTAAGTACACATATTTGAAATCAGCTTCTGCAAAAGAATCAGCCAGAGATTTGATTAAGGCAAAGTCATGTATTTGATAAAAAATACTCGATCACTAAACCAATTGTGGTTCTCAAAGAATGAATTTATCAATCAAAACATTCATTTGGACTGGAATTGAACTTTCAACTCCGTCATTGGCTGCCATTTATATGAAGCAATTTTGTTGGTTTGGCAATTTTAACATCACAAGTACAGCTTATTCAAGCTGTAGTTTTGACATTTCGGTCGTGGACCAACAATTTTACTTTTTTGTTCCATGTTATAAATTTTGAAAATAAATGTTTAGTACCAAAGTCGAACTTCCTGTTAGAGTCAGTGGTCTGGGCCAGCAGAGTCAGTGATCGAGGCCAGCAGAGTCAGTGGTCGAGGCATGCAGAGTCAGTGTTCGGGGCCAGCAGAGTCAGTGGTCGGGGCCAGCAGAGTCAGTGGTCGGGCCAGCGATCCATCAAGTAGTTTAACTCTTTCCTGTTTTTTTTAAATTTTAGACAGGTCCAAATTGAAAGAGGTTGCAGAGTACAATGAAAATCAGATGCAATTTGAAATGAAACCATCCTATGTGGTAGAAAATATTGTGGAAAAAGAAATTGCATTTCTTCTTTTTTTCACAATGTTTTCTCAAGTACAAAATCACGGCAGTGTGAAATCCCCGGTTTGTATGGGAAAGGGTTAATTTATCTTGGTTTTCTATATCCAGAAAATCTGCCTAACGCAAAAAAGTTTCAATCCTTTTCTGTCTAGCCATTTTGTAAATTTGATGAGGGGAGAAAATATCTCTATATACATTACCCATTGTCACACAATCACGTTTTCTTTAACACCTGTGAAGCTTTGTAAAACATTGTAGAAAATGAAGAAATTGCTCGTCACCAGCAATTTCTTCATTATCAACTAAGTTTTTACCCCCAAAAAAGACAAAGAAATTGAGAATTTCACCAACTGAAATTTGTTGTCTGGAACCTCTTTAAATATGGTTCAGTCTTAAATTCGTTGTCTAGTAATGGGTTGATCAGTAAAGTTGTTTTTTTCTCTTAAATATTTTCCTGCACATTTACTAGTGTTCCTGACTATATATGTTAACCCATTTCCAGACAACAAGACTTTAGACTGGTCCAAACCTTAAGAAAATCAAGTGCATATTGTGTCTTAATGGATTAGGACTAAAGTGTGAAGAATATGGGATTTTTTTTGCTGTTTAAAAACTATCTTTTCCCCTAAAAGGCTTGAAAGTATTAAAGTATTATTACTTTTCAGTCAAACTCAATTATTTAATTTTTTACCTGTTTGTTTTTGTCACCCCTTAACCCCCATTACCTGACAACAAAATTTTAGACTGCAGTGAGAGCAGGTGCAAAAGATATTTTATAGTATGTTTAAATTGAAATTTAAGTGCTAGATAGGGTAGATAACATTGTCAGAAAAAGAAAAATTGCTTTTGACAAGTAATTTCTCTGCTTGTCATAGTATATTTCCTACAGGCATTTCTTCAGTGCATAAAAACATGGATATTTAGTGGAAATTGGTAAAAAAGGACTAGTTACATATTTTTTGGTATGGCTATGTATTAAAATGTGATTATTAACCCATTACAACACAATGACATTTTCTGACACCCCAAAGATAACTGATCATGGAAAACTTTGTGGGAAAAGGAGAAACTGCTTGTGACAAGCAATGTTTTCCACCTTTTTTGGCATGAATTTTCCAACAATATGAAAGGTCATCCACAACTTCTTTCAATTTGAATAAGTCTTAAATTTTGTCATCTGGTAATGGGTACACAAAGTGATACTGAATATAGAAATAAATTATCTCCAAATGAAATGTGCTTGCATAGCCAACTTAAACATAAATAAATGATGAATAAATTACATGTTTAATTACAAAGATACAATATACTGCATGCTATATGTTTATTTACATGTGTTCTATATTTCAAATTAACTTAACCCGTTCCCATTTGACAAAATATTAGACAGGTCCAAATTGAAAGAAAATGCAGACGACAATTTAAGGTTGATGAAATTCTAAAATTCTTTGTCTTGTGGGTTAGAAAACATCATGGACATTGAAGAAATTGCTTGAAACAAGGAATTTCTTCTATGTCCACGTTTTCCAAAGCTTTCTTTCTGAGGGTGTAAAAAGGAGGGATTGTGTGGGATAGGGAACTCATACGTCGCTATGTGACATACAATAGAAAGTATTTTGTTGGTTGGCGACCTAAATGTAACTAAAGCTTGAAAAAGACTAGTCTGAAAATTTTGTTGTCTGGTAATGGGTTAATTAGATCCCTCGATTTTCCCCTTTAGCATGCCCCATAAAGGCTTTGGAAAACATTATGGAAAATGGGGATGTTTATACAAGCAATTTTTTAATTATCCACAATGTTTTCTAGACAAAAAGCAAAAGATTTCATCAATAAAAGATTGTCATCTATGACTTCTTAAAATTTGGACCAGTCTAAAATTTTGTTCACTGGCAATGGGTTAAATACCCCCATTTTCCCATTGATGGTTGATAATTTCCCCTTTGTATTTGGCTAAGTGCAAAATCTTGAAAATTCTTAGAGTCTCTTGATTTTAACACAGTTCTAAAAGTGGATTATATCTAGCATGACAACAGTTAAATTACATTTACATTGTAAAATAAAAGCAAGTAGAAAGATGTCCAGGAACAAAATGTCATGCCCATTAATAATATTACCTTGAGTTGTGACCTTAACCTTGGAGCTATCTGACAACTTGTTACAAATTGCACTTTTACTCATAATGGAGAACATTTGTGCCTGGTTATTTTGAAATCCATCCATCCATAAATACGGGAGTTATGGTCAGGACAAGCTAAATTATGTTTGTCCTTGGGTAGTGACCTTCACCTTGAAGCTATCTGAAAAAATGTTTTGCATGATCTAGTAATGACAGATATAATTTTGCCGAGTAATTTTAACCAATGTCATGCTGAATAAAATCTTTGTTCAGAAAAGCATTAAAATCAAAGGACTGAGGGAACTGTAATTGCCAGAGTCAATTTTTAGCTTGGAAATTGATCTTATGTACAAATCTGACTTAAAGAGGACACACAGGTGGTGTAGACTAAGATCAGACTTTACATATGTGCAGGCTTATCTTTGTCTATACCTCCTGCCAAAGCAGGCATATTCCAGGATCAGCATAACAAGGGTTTAAATCCATCCATGAATATATGAATGAATATACATGATCTAGACAAATTCAGGTGGACTAACGCATATACACCGACTTGTCATAGTGATAACTATGTCTCGCTCACTGCAAGCCAGCTTGACAAAAATTATAAAAATACATTGGGCAAAGGAGAAACTGTATGAAATATCTCATTTATCCCTTCCCAAAACCTTTTATATAACTACATTTCTTCAGGGCATAAAAACCAGGGACTTGTTGGTAATCCGTTAAAAGACATTATCCATTTCACTGACTGCTGTTTCCCTGAACAAGTTGATGAATGTTGATCAACTTTGGTATCAATCCGATAGAATTCGGACCAGTTATAACACTGATTGTTTCCTGGTTATCTTGAACTGCTTGCGGATTCACAGCTAAAAACTGCGGAACAACTGGTTGATTGACAGCCGTCGTAGCGCCATTCAGGTGTCCTTCCAATGGTAAAATGTTTGGAAGGATATAATTTTTGGCTGTAATGTTGTTCAGCGTTATCACACTTTTTGCTGTGTTTTGAGTTGTCGATGGTTGTCCTCCACTATTGAGTATCACACCTGATGGAATTGTTGTTGCAATAGTTTCATTACTCTCAGGTTGATTATCACTTATCTCTATTACATGGTTCTCTGATGGATCGGACTGTCCTTCTATATTATCTGGAAAATGTAAGACATTGTGTTAGCCTAATACTGTCAAAATTCTTAGACTGGTCCGAACTCTAAGAAATTGCACAGTACAATTAAAATTATAATTAACCCAATACCAGACAGCAAAATTTTAGACTGGTCCAAATTTAAACAAGTAGCAGATGACATTTTCAAGTTTTTTTTTTTTTATTTTTGGTTGGAAAAAATTGTGGATAATGAAGAAATTGCATGTAACAAGCAATTTCTTCATTTTCCACAATGTTTACTAGAGCATTTTTGGGGGGAGTCCAAAAGTGTCATTGTGAGGTAATGGGTTGAATTTGAAAAATAAATGTTTAATAGAATTAGAATAATCATGGCAATTTTATCTGCAACCCTGTTCAGTCTCTTCATCAACTCATTATAAGATGATAACAAAAGTAATAGGAAGAAAAGCCGAGATAAAATAGTCACATTTTCAGAAATATATTGTACCAAAACCAGCAATACAAGAGGCATGAAGGTACTGATTGAGCAAACTATTTTGTGAATTCAATATAAACTGAATATAAAGAAAATAAATCTAAGGATCTGAGGATCATTCCTGCGAAATTTGGTTGAAATCTATCAACAGGTTTCTAGGAAATTTACAAAGCTTTCAGTATATACCATATATGGAAATTAGCCCTACATAGCTAAGTCATATTTTTCATCGGATCAAATTTCTTTTTAATAGACTGATATAGGGTCATGCAAGGATCAAACCAGTAAAGTTTGGTTGAAATCCATCAACTGTGGTCTGAGATTTTCAAGCTTTCACCATATATCAAAATTATTCCTGCCCAATAAAGACATACTTTTCACTTGATCAAAATGCTTTGAAGGAATCTGATAAAGGGTCACACAAGAATCATTTCTGTGACATTTGGTTGAAATCCACCCACTAGGTTCTTAGATGAAGATTTCAAAGCTTTCACTATATATGGAAATAAGCCACACCCTCACCATATATGGAAATAAGCCACATCGGGCATGTTTTTCATCGATTCTAAATTCTTTGAAGGAATCTGGTAAAGGGTCATTCAAGGATCTTTTCTTTTAAATTTGGTTGAAATCCACCCTCTAGGTTCTTGGTAGAAGATTTTTTCAAAGTTTTCACAATATATGGAATTAAGCCCTGCCCATTTAAGCAATGTTTTTCATCTTATCAAAATTCTGTGAAGGAATCTGATAAAGGGTCATCTAAGGATCATTTCTGTAAAATTTCTTTGAAATCTTTTCACTGGTTTCTATGAAGAAGATTTTCAAAGATTTCACCTTATATGGAAATAAGCCCTGCCCATTCAAGCCACCTTTTTTATTGGATTGAAATTCTTTGAAGGAATCTGTTTAAGGGTCACCCAAGGATGATTTCTGTGAAATTTGGTTGAAATGTGTTCTTTCTGAGGAGTAGATTTTCAAAGAAGTGGTTTTGGGATGGATTGATGACCAGACGGACGCATGCATGATGGACACAACGCCATGGCAATAGCCTTCTGACTCTCAGCCAGTGGAGCTAAAATTGATTCAAAACAAGAGATATATTAGTCATAAAATCAGTGACAAAATGGTCAGTGACAAAGCCAGAGACAAAATAGTTACAAGCCAGAGACAAAATAGTCGCAGAACCAGAGTCAAAATAGTCACAAAACCAGAGACAAAATAATCAAGAAATCACAGACAAAATAGTCACTAAGCCAGAGACAAAATAATCAGTAAGCCAGAGATAGAATAGTCACTAAGCCAGAGACAGAATAGTCACTATGCCAAAACCAAAATAGCCAGATACAAAATAGTCTTTCAAAACTTGTAATTATAGAAATAAGGATTTTTTTAAAAATCAATGTCAGGGTTAGCTCTGGCTAAAAAAATGTTGTTGCCATCACTTTAACTAAATTAAAAAAGCTGGGGCCAAATTGAGAAGGAGTTGGTGCCAAAGTCGAACATTTCATAACTGCACATTTATTTTTTTAACTTATATGTTGTAAAATAAACAATATACATATTAAAGAGGTTGTAAACATGGTAATTCATTTGTAATTTAGTCTTGAATGAATGTACCTAAGTCATACACCTCCTTTGAATTGACTCATCTTTTATCAGTGCTTTCAGTACTTTGATTAGAAATTCGAGACTTAGATGAGAAAATAGAGAGAAGGAAATATCATTAAGACTTATATATTATGCCTGATTTGATGATAGAATAACGTAGTCCTCTGTATTAAAAAAAAAAAAACGGTGTAAGGATGAACATTCTTGGGTACGAATGAACAAAAAAGAAATGGTTCGTTTGCTCTTAGTACAGTAGAACTCTTGAAATTTCTGACAAATTTTGACAAACTACCACAGTTACTATCAACAGACTGTACACTCAGTCACATCACAATCACATCACAACAATTTTTCTTTGAAAGTTCTGGCCAATTCTTTCAAGAAATATAGGAGGATAGTATAAAGATTTCAAGACATTAAACCATTCCCACACAATGACACCTTTTGACACCCAACATGAAAACCATTTGGGAAGACATTTTTCAAAATGAAGAAATTGCTTACAACAAGCAATATGTCCATATTACACAATGTTTTTACCCAGAAAGTTTTAAAAATCTAGAATTCTATACACTTTATAAGTCGTCTGCAATTCCTTTCACCTTGAACCAGTCTTGAAGTGGGTTCAGCTCCTTTTTCCATGACACATCTATTATTCATCAAAAATGGTTGAACAATCAGTTTTGTGAAAATTTCATCCAAATTCATCAAGATATGTGGAAGCACCAGGTATTCTCAATGCCTGCTTGCATTTGCAATTTTCCTTGGAAATTGAAACTGGTCCATTCACACAATGTTTTACATAGGTATAGTTTTTCAGTTAGTCAAAACATAGGGTCATGTGATAAATAGTTAAAATTCAAGTAAACATACATGTTTCTGATGTAATTTCGCCCTTTGATCGTTGCTGTTTGGTTACAGGACAATCTTTGTGGGCCAACAACAGCGTTTTTAACTGAGCGACCTCATCTCTTAGAGATTTAACCTCTCTCTGAAATAAAGCAAAATATGGTTACAATTGACAATTTGCGACTATCCATCAAACAAGAGGACCATGATGGTCCTAAATCGCTCACCTGAGGCATCTGCAAATTACAGTACTTTTTTGTATAAAAAAGACACAACTTGAGCAAAATAAATAAAACAAATATAAGATTTTTGGCTTTGTACAAAACAATCCAGTAATGCTTCAAAATGAAAATGAATGCCTTTGGCTTCATAGTTTAATCGATTACCAAACTATCCCAGAATTTGTCACCCTAAGGGAAAAAGGTTTAAAAAAGCATTGTGAGAAAGCAAGCTATTTCTCCATTTTCTATCTAAGAAGAATCCTTTCAATGCGATTTATGCAATTTTCAATCCCAGGAGCAGAGACATTTTTTATCCTAAGAGCATATTTTCCTGTAACATAGTACAAAATTATTTAGTCATGCTACAGAGCAAATATGAATGCCCTTCATCTTATATTTCAGAAGGAGAAGACTTTTGAAGTTGCTCTAATTGGGTATTTTCCAAAATTTTTGTCGCAGTGCCACGTTTTATCCCAGGGCTAAGATTTTAGCTAACATAGTAGAAAACCATCTGGTTATGCTATAAATCAAATATGAATGCCTTAGACTTTGTAGATTGGGAGGAGAAGACTGTTGAACACGGTCTAATTGAGCATTTTTATGAACTTTGGACACCCAGGGAAGGGGTGTTATTTAACCTACAGGCATAATTAAATCAAAATTGATAGATAACAGTCAGGCTATGCTACACTCAAAATATAAATGCACTCCACCTTAAAATGAAGAATTTTTTCAACATACTCAAATTTTACGTTTTTCCAAATTTTTGGACCCCTAGTCAGGGCCGTTTTTGACCCTTGGATGAAAACTTTTTGTGATATAGTACAAAATCATCTAGTTATGCTACATACCAAATATGAATATCCTAGACCTTATAGTTTACGAGGAGAAGCCTTTTGAAATTGCTCTTATTAAGAATTTTTCCAAATTTCAGCCCTCAGGGGCGGGGCCATTTTTGACCCCAGAGATTAAATATTTAAAAAATTGGTAGAGAACCATATGATTAAGCTCTTTACAAAATATAAAGGCCTTTGGCCTTGTAGTCTATGAAAAAAACAACATCAAAGATTTACTAAAATTTCCAATTTTCATATGCCGCGGTTACAAGTGTTTTTCATGGAATGAAACTCTTTTAACAGCTTTTGAAGAGCTTCATCCAAGTAACATCCCTGCAAAGTTTCAGCTTGATTGGCCTACTGGTTTAGGAGGAGAAGATTTTTAAAGATATTAAAAGAATTACTAAAGATTCCCATTTTCAAATGCCGCGGCAACCAGAGTTAATGACAGAATGAAATTCTTTTAACAGCTTTTGAAGAGCTTCACCCAATGAACATCCCTGCAAAGTTTCAGCTTGATTGGCCTACTAGTTTAGGAGGAGAAGATTTTAAAGATATTTAAAGAATTACTAAAGATTCCCATTTTCAAATGCCGTGGCAACCAGAGTTTTTGACGGAATTAAATTCTTTTTACAACTTTTGAAGAACTTCACCCAAGGAACATCCCTGCAAAGTTTCAGCTTGATTGGCCTACTGGTTTAGGAGGAGAAAATTTTTAAAGAAATTGTGTACGGATGGACAGACGGACGACGGACAACGACCGATCACAATAGCTCACCTCGCACTTTGTGCTCAGGTGAGCTAAAAATCACCTGACCAATCAAATAATTCATTTAGACAAGAAGTGAAATGTTAACTTTTGACATTTATCCAATACATTTTCGATGATGGGTTCAAAAGCTTTCTAAAACATTGTGGAAAATGAATAAATTACAATTTTTTCATTATCACCTATTTTTTCTACCCTCAAATACAAGGATTTAAAAAATTTCATGAACCTATATTGTTGTCTGCATTTTGTTGATACATGTAATAGGGTTTAAAATTTTCATGTCTGGCATTTACAAACCCAAAGTGTGATTTTTCAAAATAAAATAAGCTATAACAAGATGTGTTTGTGAAACACTATGCCCCTGAAACGGGAATTCTTTAAGGGTTAAAATTTTGACCTTGACCTTGATGAAATGACCTTCCCCAGTTGCGCCTTGTTGAGACCTATCTACATACCAAATATCAGCATTGTAACTTAATCAGGGATGAAGTTATAGGAAAGTGTTTAGTTTGCAGGTTAAGTTTTGCAGACAGACAGACAGACGGACAGACAGACAGACAGACAGACGGACACCGGTAAAACAATATGCCCCCGATCTTATCGATGCGGGGGTATAAAAAAAATATTGGGAAATGGATTATTACCTGTATCTATGTTCTCTAATCTAATGGCTTTTATTTTCAAAATTGAACTCATTATAACTTGTCTTGCCTTTTCAATGTCTTCCAGTTCTAAAATTGTGTGCCCTGATTATAGGTTAACTCATTCCCACACAGTGACGCTTTTAAACGCCTCTCAATATAAAAGTTTAAAAAACATTGTGAAAAATGAAGAAATTGCTTGTCACAAGCAATTTCTTCATAATTCACAATGTTTTCTACCACAATAGACAAAGATTTTAATGATTTCTTCAACTTTAAATTGTCGTCTGCAACTTCTTTGAATTTGGACAGGTCTAAAATCTTATCATGTGGGAATGGGTTAATGCAGAGTAAAGATTCTTTATCTACACTTTGTTGTATTTTCTAGTGAATGAGAATCAAGTTCTTTGAACTTGGATTAATCCCTCCCGACTCTGCTTCCTCGAGTAAAGAAGAAATAATGAAGGATAAACTCACACAAAGTTTACTGTTCTGATTGGTTAATTCATCAGCCTTAGATTGTAAGCTCGTCACCCAGTACTTTCTCTTTTGACGACATCTTGCAGCTGCCGCCCTGAAAATAAGTCAACAGATGAGAAAACCACTATTCCCCATCAATAGTTCAGAAGATTCAGTTGTAACTGCCTATCAGCATATAGGCAGTTGCAACTGTTTCCCATTGACTCATCAATATGTAACTTATGGAAGGGTTCATCCAGCAATTTTACCCATTACCAGATGGCAAACTTTTAGACTGCTTCAAATAGAATGGAGTCACAGACAATGATTTAAAGTGTACAAAATTTTGGATTTTTTTAAACTTTCTGAATAGAAAACATTATGTAAAATGAGGAAATGGCTTGTGACAAGCCATTTCTTCAACTTACGAAATGTTTTCCAAATTGTTTTTCTTGCGAGGCGTTAAAAAACATCACTGTATGGGAATGGGTTAATAATACAAGTACATCTATTTGAAACAGAGACTGACACCAGCATAGGTCAACTGGAGTTGTACTACAGGGAGAAAATCTATCAAAGTAATAATTTCAATCTCTTAATGGCCTGCACAGCCTATGCAGGCTGACCAAAGTCAATACTTCTTACCTTTCCCTACTGGTTCCTTTTACCCATTACCAGGTGAACATTTTTTAGACTTGTCCAAATTGAAAGAAGTTGTAGATGACAATTTAAACTTAATGAAATTTGAGAATTTTCAATTTTCTGGTTAGAAAACATTGTGGAAAGATAAGAAATTGCTTTTTGCAAGCAATATCTCCATTTTCAAAATGTTCCCCAATTGCTTTACGTGAAGGTTGTCAAAAAACAACAATGTGTTGGAATGGCTTAACATTACATGTCATAAATCATATATATATCTACACAATGACCCATAAGGACACTAGTCTTCAGCATTAACGAAATATAAAACAATTTCTACTTCTACTACTTCTTAAAGACTTTTACCCATTACTAGACTACAAAATTTTAGACTGGTCCAAAATCAAAGAAGTAAGAGATGATAATGTAACATTTATGAAATTTTAGATTTTTTCAACTTTCTGAGTATAAAACATTGTGAACTAGAGGTGCTTGAGAGCCTGTAATGCTCTAAAGGCATGAATGTACTGATTAAGCAAATTTTTCATGAATTCAATATGAACTGATTTAAGGAAAATAATCGAAGTCACTGAAACAGTTGAAATACTTCTAGAGAAACATTTCAACTTTTTCATTGTTTTTACAAAAGTCAAGTTAAGTTACGTATAATTCATTCACTGGGGAAGATGAAAAGGTATTAACAAAATTTAAAAATTTGTCAACAAATGGACATAAACCATAACCATATGAGCCAAGCTTTTCAACCAAGCAAAATCATATGAAGGAATCCGACAAACAGTCATATGAGGATCATTCCTGTGAAATTTTGTTGAAATCCATCAACAGTCCATTTTCAGTACAAACCATATATGTAAAATAAGCCCTGCCAATTTAAGCCATATTTTTCTTGCGATCAAAATTCTTTTTTCTAAATCTGATAAGAGTCACTAGACAACCAATTTGGTGAAAATTTGGTTAAAACCATCCAACTGGTTTCTGAGACAAAGAATTTCAAAGCTGTTACCAAATATGGAAATTAGCCCCACCCAATTAGGCCATGTTTTTCATTTGATCAGAATTCTCTGAAGGAATCTGATAATGGGTCACCTAAGGATCAATTCTGTGAAATTTGGTTGAAATCCATCACCTGGTTCCTGAGAAAATGATTTTCAAACATTTCACCATATTGATGGTTCAATGCAATACAGTTGTAACTGCCTATATGTTTATCGCAGTTACAACTGTTTCGCGCTATTCAAATTAGCCCGCCCCTAAAAGCCTTATTTTTTTCATCCAATCAAAATTCTTTGAAGGAATAAATGTTGACCCAAGAATCATTTCTGTAAAATTTGGTTGAAATAAATCAAATGGCTTCTGGGAAGAAGATTTTTATGGTTTAACCATATATGGAAATTAGCCCTGCCCATTAAAGCAATGTTTTCATCCTATCAAAATTCTGTGTAGGAATCTGATAAAGGGTCAGCCAAGGATCATTTCTGTGAAATTTGGTTGAAATCCATTAAATGGATCCTGAGAAAATTTTTAAAGCCTTATCCATGTATGGATATTAGCCCTTCCCATAAAAGCCATCTTTTTCATCCTATCAAAATTCTTTGAAGGAATCAAAAAAAATGTTTACCTAAGAATCATTATTTGCAAAATTTGGTTGAAATAAATTAAATAGTTTCTGAGAAGTAGATTTTTAAAGGTTCTACAATAAATGGAAATTATCCCTTCCCATGAAAGCAATGTTTTTCATACGATCAAAATTCTTTGAAGGAATCTGATAAAGGGTCAGCCAATAATAATTTCTATGAAATTTGATTGACATCTGTTTAGTACTTTCTGAGGAGAAGATTTTTCAAGGAAAAGTTTACAGAGAGTCGCACACATTACAGACCCCATGCCATGACTTTCAGCCAGTGGAGCTAACAAGAGCACCGCCTACGGGTGCCTACACTTGGCTGTTGGGTTCTTATGAACAAAATGCATCTAGAGTTATCCCTCTTGATAGTATAGGTTGCTCTTTTGATAGTGAGCAACTGTGCAAAGTTTCAAGTGAATGCCTTTAGTAGAACCATAGATAGCACAAAATGTCAAAATTATTGCACAACAACAACGACCTCGACAACACCAAGGCTATAGTAATACCTCGGGTTTTTTCTGAAAATAGCCGAGGTAAAAATGAAGAAATTGTTTTCCCAATTGTTTTTCTTGAGAGGTGTCAAAAAAATAAACATTGTGTGGGAATGGCTTAACATTGCAAGTCAAATACAATACTATACAAGAGGGCCACTGACCCTAAACCAGATGACAATTTAAAAGTCATATTATTTCGGATTTTTTTTTATTTTCTGAGTAGAATACATTGTGAAAAATGAACAAATTGCTTGTTGCAAGCAATTTCTATATTTTACACAATATTTTTCTCATTTGCTTTTCTTGAGGGTGTCAAAAAGCATAATTGCCTGGGAATGGGCTAATGAAGACAATATGCTTTGTATGAATTGGACACACCGACACAACCCGCTAACAGACATTTTTCTGTTTGCCCATTACCATTACAATGATGATGTCATTTGAAGACTAGTTCTACACATGTATAAACCAAAGATGCCTGTTCCATATGGAAAACAAGGGTAGTTATATAAGGAAAAAGATTTTAGACAAATAAGCCTACCTGTTTCTTTCCAAAAACTTTTTCCTTCTAACGTCTGGATCTTCTGAAGAGTCATTTCTGAGAGAGAAGGAAAAAACATCTTAAAGATGTTTCCTAAATACAGTTAATCCTTTCCTGTTCAAAACACAGGATTTTAGGTTCCTATGATTTTATACTGGAGAAAACATTGTGGAAAAAGAAGAAATTGCTTGTAACATGCAATTTCTCCTTTTTCCACAATATTTTCTACCACATAGGATGGTTTCTTTTCAAATTGCATCCGGTTTTCTTCGTCGTCTGCAATCTTTCTCAATTTGGACTTGTCTAAAATTTCAAAAAATTTGGAAAGGGTTAAACTTGTATTAAGCAACCACTCAAGGGACAGCAAAATGTGGTTGTTGCAGAATTCTCACTTAATCCTATGTTGATTTGCCAAGACGTCCAATTATAATTGACAGTATTTTAGTCATGCTGCGGCAACTGGAGCACCTAATAATGGATTCTTGGTATTTCTCTCGTCCGTATTACCACTACATCCTTTCCTAGCCTCCAGCTACTATCCCACTTGGGTTTACGATTATCAACCCATTGGTGAGAGACAAACGTGGGAAAGAAATGCTGCCGCCGTGGATGGAACCCATGATACCTCATGATTGAAGATTGGGAGTCTGATGTGCTACCAACTACGCTATGACAGCAGTTCACAATTCCAATTATAAAGATGCTTAGTTTTGGGGAGGGGAATTTTGGTGCTGGTCGCTTAAAGGTAGGTATCGATGTTTTTTGCATGTCACAGATTTTGATTATTCTTATTCCCTCTCGTATACTATTATATTGCAATATCATGAAAAGTAGTTTTTGCTTAAATCAGAGGTCGTTTATCTGAATAAACAAGGGTATTTCCCTTATAGCCTATGTAGACTGTTAATCTATTTCTAGATTTAAGTGAGATAATTGCGAAGAATATTGGGTCATTCATGTAGTGTGTATTAGCATTGGAATCCAATGTTCAGTTTGAATTTGCTCAAGCAACGTAATCAATAAGTCATCAATTTAATTCTGTAAAGATCAGTCCAAAACTATCATAAGCGTTAATATGAATATAGACACTTACCATACTTTTGTGCCAACCATTTCATGTGACAAGAGGACATTCATTGTTTCTCTTGTCAATTTGTTACCTTCCGTTATCTGGGTCATATGCAAATGAAGTCATGCGATGTTGACTACCAAATTCCATGATAAATAAAAAACTCTAGAATTCCGCTGAACCTTTTCTATATAACCAAAAAGGGTCACTTTAAGCCTATCAGATTTCCAAAGTATAAAGTGTCAGTTTTAGCGATTTTTTGGCAATTGACCATTTTTTCAATAGGTTTCAGAAACATCAATACCTCCCTGTATGAAAGAAAGTGGTTACTTAATAGAGGTGGCCACTTAAGCATGATTGGTTGTTTTCCAAAGATTTCTTTTCATTGGAGGTATAAGAAAAGTGATTGTGTGGCAATGAATTGAGCAACATATCATTTTTTTCAAAATTATCTGGTAATAAAGGTCATCTAAGGTACATTCATGTGAAATAAAATCAAAACCAAACTTATAGTTTCTGTTAATGTGAACCCTTTTCCATACAATCCTTTGTTATTAGGTCCCTGTGACTTTTTACTTGAGAAATCATTGAAGGAAAAGAAGTCAAAGTTTGTAACAAGTAATTTCTTCTTTTACAACATTTTTTTTCTAACCTGTAGGTTGGTAACATGCACACACTTTTAATTGTAGTCTGCAACTTCTTCTAAATTGGACCAGTCTAAAATTTTGAACAAGGTGCCAAATTGTCACAAGATACGCCCGTCACACTGCTTAATATTATCTAGGGGTTTGAATAGAACTGAGGTTATTTTGAATGAATATTTTTTGTCAAACAAAGTATGAAAAACAACAAAGGACAACAACTCAAAATATACGCTAGGTAGAGTTATGGTTCTTGTACACTGCACTCCCACTTGGTGAGATCTATACACTCATGAAATTTCATGATTCTAGCTATTATACTTTTAGAGATATACTCCGGACAAGATTCAAGTATGAAAAACAACAAAGGGCAATAACTCAAAAAATAGGCCAGGTAGAGTAATTGTTCTTGTGCACTGCAGTCCCCCTTGGTGAGATCTATACACCCGTGAAGTTTCATGATCCTAGCTATAATACTTTAAGAGATAGACTCCGGAAAAGATTCAAGTATGAAAAACAACAAAGGGTAATAACTCAAAAAATAGGCCAGGTAGAGTTATGGTTATTGCGCACTGCACTCCGTATTGATAAGAAGAATATAACTGCCAAGTTTAAAGTCAATCGGACTTAGGATGACAGAGTTATGGTCCGGACAAAGAAGTGGACGCCGCCTGGACGCCCGGAAAACCGGACGCCCGGACACCACGGGTGATCCCATAATACGTCCCGTCTTCGACGGGTGTATAAAAACGATAAAGGGTTAAAGAATCAGATACTCTTTTTTTTTCTATTAAAATTCCTTAATACACAACTAAACAGAGCAAATTAAAATGGTGTTTGATGCTTTGCTGTTTGACAGTGAAACAAAACAAGAGGACCATGATGGTCCTAAATCGCTCACCTGAGGCATCCGCAAATTACAGTCCTTTTTTGTATAAAAAAGACTTCACTTGAGTAAAATAAATAAAACACTTTTAAGATTTCGGGCTTTGTACAAAACAATCCAGTAATGCTTTCAAAAAAAAATCAATGCCTTTGGCTTTATTGTTTAATCCATTACCAAACTATCCCACAATTTGTCACCCTCATGAAAAAAGGTTTAAAAAAGCATTATGAGAAAGGGAGTGACAAGCTATTTCTCCATTTCTATTCAAGAATTCTTTAAATGCGATTTACGCAATTTTTGACCCCAGGAGCAGAGACGTTCTTTATCCTAAGAGCATTTTTTCCTATAACATAGTACAAAATTATTTAGTCATGCTACATAACAAATATGAATGCCATTCACCATATATTTCAGAAGAAGTTGCTCTAATTGGATGTTTTCCAAAATTTTGGACCTATAGGGCAGTGCCATGTGTTATCCCAGGGCTAAGATTTTAGCTAACATGGTAAAGAACCATCTGTTCATGCTATATACCAAATATGAATGCCTAAGACTTTGTAGATTGGGAGGAGAAGACTGTTGAACATGGTCTAATTGAGCATTTTTACGAACTTTGGACACCCAGGGAAAGGGTAACCTACAGGCATGAATTTAATCAAAATTGATAGATAACAGCCAGGCTATGCTACACTCAAAATATAGATGCCCTCCGCCTTAAAATGAAGATTTTTTTTTTTAACATACTCAAATTTTACTATTTCCCAATTTTTGGACCTCTTGTGCAGGGCTGTTTTTGACCCTGGGAGGACAACTTTAAGTGATATAGTACAAAACTATCTAGTTATGCTACATACCCAATATGAATATCCTAGACTTTATTGTTTAAGAGGGTAAGTCTTTTGAAATTGCTCTAATTAAGAATTTTTCCAAACTTCAGACTTCAGGGGCGGGGTCATTTATGACCCAAGAGATTAGATATTTTAAAACTTGGTAGAGAACCATATGATTAAGCTCTATTGAAAATATAAAAGTCTTTGGCCTTGAAGTCTATGAAAAAAACAACAACAAAGATTTACTAAAATTTCCCATTTTCATATGCCGCGGTTACAACATTTTTTCACGGAATGAAATTCTTTTAACAACTTTTAAAGAGCTTCACCCAAGGAACATCCCTGCAAAGTTTCAGCTTGATTGGCCTACTTGTTTAGGAGGAGAAGATTTTTAAAGATATTTAAAGAATTACTAAAATTTCCCATTTTCAAATGCCGCGGCAACCAGAGTTTTAGATGGAATTAATTTCTTTCAACAACTTTTGAAGAACTTCACCCAAGGAACATCCCTGCAAAGTTTCAGCTTGATTGGCCTACTGGTTTAGGAGAAGAAGATTTTTAAAGAATTACTAAAGATTCCCATTTTCAAATGCCGCGGCAACCAGAGTTTTTGACGGAATTAAATTCTTTTAACAACTTTCGAAGAGCTTCACCTAAGGAACATCCCTGCAAAGTTTCAGCTTGATTGGCCTACTGGTTTAGGAGGAGAAGGTTTTTAAAGATATTTAAAGAATTACTAAAGATTCCCATTTTAAAATGCCGCGGCAACCAGAGTTTTTGACGGAATTAAATTCTTTTAACAACTTTTGAAGAACTTCACCCAAGGAACATCCCTGCAAAGTTTCAGCTTGATTGGCCCACTGGTTTAGGAGGAGAAGATTTTTAAAGAAATTGTGGACGGACGGACAGACGGACAGACGGACGACGGACAACGACCGATCACAATAGCTCACCTCGCACTTTGTGCTCAGGTGAGCTAAAAAGTCTAATATAAAAGATGGTCATAATTCATACAAAAATGCATTTACAGTAACTGGTATTTCTTTTAAAAGTCTTTTGACAGTAAAGAGAATCTAGCACAAAAAATTGTAAGATTTCTTTCAAAAGTAGATATATCTTTTGAAGGTAAAGATATATGAGCCAATGCATGACATTTCCAACAATTACACATGTGCGCCAAGTAAAGACTCAGATCAGCCTGTGCATCCGCACAGTCTGATCAGAGTCTTCAATCTGCGCTCTGTAGATAGATACTGACCCAAAGCTTCTTTAAACAACCAGCGAATATTCTAATTGCCCCAAATGGCTGTGCAGGGTGCTCAGTGTGTGCGAGTCACGCACATGCGAAATTGTATTCTAAACCCTGTTCATGTTTCAAGTAAAAATAAGGATTAATAGCATAAATAGCAGGGATATCACTAATTCTCATCTGGTAAAGGGAATGTACAAAAACCAGTTGTAGCATTGTCGGTTTATTACAATATTGAAATTTTTCTTCCGTTTTGAAGAAATAGAAATTTGAAAAAAAGAAAAGAGAACATTTTTTCCTGGTTATGTAAAGTATACACCAGTATTTTACACTGGTGTACCAATTAAAACCAGTATTATATACTGGTGTACCAATTATAACCTGTGATATACACTGGTGTACCAACTAAAATAAGTATTATTCACTGGTGTACCAACTAAAATAAGTATTATTCACTGGTGTACCAACTAAAATAAGTATTATTCACTGGTGTACCAATTAAAACCAGTATTATATACTGGTGTACCAATTATAACCAGTGATATACACTGGTGTACCAATTATAACCAGTGATATACACTGGTGTACCAACTAAAATAAGTATTATTCACTGGTGTACCAATTATAATCTGTATTATACACTGGTGTACCAATTACGAAAGTACTTACCCACTAATTATTGCATATGATTGGTCATCTGAAGACGACACATTGCCTGTTGACGACACAATGCCCTGATTGTCCATCTCAAGCAGGTGCTCTTGTTTGATCTCATGAGATGGTAATACTCGTGAGATTCTATAACCACCTGCTGTCCCTGTCTGTTGTTGGATAGCCTCTTTTAATTTCTGTAGATTTACAAAATACAATTCATCTTTACCTGAATCAACCCATTCTCACACTATGACACTTTTTGACGCCCCTCAAGAAAAACAATTAGGTAAACATTCTGTAAAATGAAGAAACTGCTAGCGACAAGCAAATCTCTTCATTTTTCACCATGTTCTCTACCAAGAAATTTAAAACAAGAGGACCATGATGGTCCTATATTGCTCACCTGAGTATGATGGCTCCGCATTATGATATTGTACAATATCAAAGCCCTGCACCTAATTATTTTGGAGAATAAAAATTATTATAAGCATTGATATATACCAAATATCAAAGCTCCAGGCTTTAAGGTTTGGGAGATCAAGATTTTCAAAAATTTCTTTCTTTATTTCTGTGTAAAATCATGGATCACACAGAAAAAGGTTAATTTTCAGAGTATGGAAATAATTTGAATTATTTTGGTAGAGGGTCAATTGGTATTGATAGACACCAAATATAAAAAATTTAGGTCTTAATGTTTCTTAGTAGAAGATTTTCAAAGATTTCCATCTTTATTCCTATGTAAATCAGGGATTGTAGAGAAAAGAGCTAATTTTCAGAATATGGTAATTCTTTGAAGATTTTTGGTAGAGGGTCAATAGGCATTGATACATACAAAATATCAAAGGTCTTAGTCTTCTTGTTTTGGAGGTGAAGATTTTCAAAGATTTCCTTCTTTATTTCTGTGTAAAACCAGGGATCACACAGAAATGGGCTTTTTTCAGAGTATGGTATTTCTTTGAAGTTTTTTGGTAGAGGTCAATAGATGATGATTTATGATGAAATATCAAAGGTCTTAGTCTTCTTGATTGGGAGGAGAAGATTTTCAAAGATTTACTTCATTATTTCTGTGTAAAATCAGGGATCACACAGAAATGGGGTAATTTTCAGAGTATGGTAATTCTTTAAGTATTTTGGTAGAGGGTCATAAGATGATGATTTATACCAAATATGAAAGGTTTAGGTCTTATTGTTTGGGAGATGATGATTTCCTTCTTTATTTCTATGTAAAAATCAGGGATTGCAAAGAAAAGGGCTACTTTTCAAGATACAGTAATTATTTGAAGTATTTTGGTAGAGGGCCAATAAATGTTTTGGGGGAGAAGATTTTTGAAGTTTTTTCACTTGGTTGCCATGGACGGACAGACTCTGGATGATGACCAATCACAATAGCTCACCCAGAGCACTTGGTGCTTAGGTGAGCTAAAAAGAAGAGATAACCCTATTAATGCTGAAAAAAAATACTTTTCAAATTTATTTTAAAACTTAAGGACTGAAAGCACTGGAAGCACTTGTTGGGGATTGATATTTCTTTTCGTTATCAATTAATGAAACAACTCCTCTGGCTAGATTTGGAAAACAGTTGGTGTGAACTAAGTTGTGTGTACTGCATATATGCACAGGAAGCCTAATTATGCCTATACCTCCTGCCAATAAAGGAATATTATAGGCTCAGCATGACCAGGGTAAAAGATGAAATACCTACCTGTTTTATGTAAGGTTGACTGCCAGACTGTAATTTGGTTCCTGTAGACTGGTATCGGGGTGGTCCTACCTTCAATGTTTTATCACCAGTCTGGGTTTCAGAGAACTGGGTACCAGCACTCTGTTGAATCAGAACTGGCTGTTTATCCATGGTAACTACAGTCTTTCCATCCTGAAGCACTAAATTTGGCGCCACAACTTGCGGAGTTGTCTGTACCTGATTGGCCCCTAATGTAATTGTCCGTACAGTCATGGGTATATTGGCCTGAGGGGCGGGTTTTACTATCACTGGTTGATTTATCTCTGTCATATTCTGTAAAACTGGTTGTTTGCCTGCCACAACCAAAGAAGATAAATTTGGATTATAAACAGTTTGTTGAACATTTTGAATTAGTTGAGGTTTTGGGATCTCATTCTGTCGGGGCAATTGAGGTTGGACTGTAACTTGCCCATTTGGTGAGGTCTGCACAGCTATTTGTCCACTTGGTGCAGCCCGGACAGCCACCTGCCCACCAGATGAGGCTATGTTTGATGCTGGGACTTGAACTGGGATGGTCTGACCACCTGGTAACTGCAGCAATACCTGAACCATTGTTTGCTGTGGCGGTTTGGCAACTTGAGGCCTGGAAATACAATCATTAATCCATTGAAACTTTTTTTTTATTTCACTTTTTCACACTTTTCAAGACAAGTTAAACCCATTACCAGATGACAAATGACCCAAATCTTATTGGTACATGTAACTTCTCCCTTTGTTATTTGAACTGAAATTCCCGCTAAAAGGAGCATTATTGATAAAGTGTGCCCTTAAATACACATGTGACCTTAAACATGCAGCTACTTGTTTCAAATGGCAAATCTAGTTGTCTTTGAAATCTATTTTGAACTATATCTCTATAGGTAGATGATATGCTCCAGACAAATTGAATTTATGCCAATTTGAACAATTGGCCTTGACCTGTGACCTTGAACCTATCAGAAAATTTGTCTGGCAAGTTTCTTTGAAGTTTAATTTTAACATTTTATGTGTGACTATGACATTAACCTATTACCAGACGGCAACATTTTAGACTGGACCAAATTGAATAAAGTTGCAGACAACAATTCAAACTTTATGATTTTTTTCAGCTTTCCTAGTAGAAAACATTGTGTAAAATGAAGAAATTGCTTGTCACAAGCAATTTCTTCATTTTACACAATGTTTTCCCATAAGTTTTCCAGGAGGGGACGTTGTTCAAACTTTCACATCTATTCATAAGGGAGGACAACTGTATGACATGATAATAGAGAAATCCATCTATACAGGTAGAAAAATAATGCTCCGGAAAATCCAATTTTGAACAGTTGAAGTCTATGTGTACCCTTCTAGCTATCTTTTTTTTCCCCAAATGGCACGTATACTGATGGTGGTTATTCTGGAATCCATAGGTTAATGTAAAAGTTATACTCTTGAAAATCCCAGATGCAAAAAAATGGTGAACACACAGATGGACAGAATGTCAAAACAATATCCCTATGCTTATAAACTGGGGATTAAAAGATCCTTACTCCATCAGTAAGCTATGAGATTAAATTAGCCTGTCCTTGCAGGTACATAAATATTTGGAATTACGTAGGTAGAAAGCGATCTGAAAATGCAGTGAAATATTTATTATTTTCATTCACAAATAGAAGATCCAACCTTAAGCCTTGGACTTAAGTCAACTTTTTTACAGTTTATTCACAGCATTATAACACTACATGTATGTCAAGATATTTTTCAAAGTAGTAAGAGCCTATTTCAAGATATTTATTTACAGTAATATGAGCCTATTTCAAAATATTCATTCAGAGCAAAATAAGCCTATTTCAAGATCTTACTAAAATCATACATACTCTACCACTAGATTGTTGGTCACGACAGGAGCTGGACTAGGGGAAGATATCACAACAGTGGATGGAGTCTTTACAACATTCTGTGTGGATGACACCTGTCCTTCTACAGATAACGGTTGGGTATGTACTGGTTGGGGAGGAGATTTAACTTGTATTGGTTCTGCTGATTGGTCAACTGGTTTTAAATGGGAGGAGCTTATCTCAGCAGATGATGAACCAATCACAGGCTCTGATTCATCCTCTGACGTAGTTGATGTTGGCATACTTTGCTGAAATACACAGTCAGATTGACATTCTACAGTATTCATTGTTAATCAAAGAACCCTGTTAAGCAATTCTTATAAACACATTACCAGATGACAAAAATTTAGACTAGTCCAAGTTGAAAGAAATTGCAAACAAATAAAATTGGAATATAAGTGCCACATAGGATAGAAAACCTTGTGAAAAAAGGAGAAGTTGCTTGCCACCAGCAATTTCTCCTTGTCTCACAATGTTTTCTGAAAGCTTTTTTCTTCAACGCATAAAAACACTGAATCTAGTTGTAATGGGTTAACATATCCTGCAGTGGTGATGATATACATGTGTTTATGATAGCCTAACCTGCAGAGGTGGGGAAGACACATCATGTTGTCTTGGAAAAAGAAATACATTCTCGATCACCACTTCATGAGTTTCTAATCTGCTGAATATTATTGATACTGAAAGATTCAATTCCCATGTCCTAGTTTACCTCTGTGCACATTACTAGACTACTTCCCACATTTTTCCACTTAAACTTTCAATAGGCTAAATCATTCAGACTTACATTTTTGAATGAAGAATCTTTTTGACCACTGTTGCCCTCTTTGTACACAAGCTATGTCTTTAGGTATTTATTTAAAAAGAGTTTAAATTCTGTCATTCCACAAAATGGTTTAGAATTATGACATACTACAAGACCAACCTGACGTAAAAATTTCTTCCGCTTTTTGGGTACAATGGATGACAAAGTATCTTTAGCTTTTTCCATTCCTTTCATTTCTGAATCTTCATCGCCAATCACAATTCTTGGTAAGGTTGGTTGTGGCGTGTCAAGGTCATTAGTGTCTGGAAGCATCTGGAAGGAAATTTCAATATAAGCAGTTGATTTTCTAAAAAATGTCACCTTCATAATATCTTAAAAGCTCATGCAGAAGTAAAGTTCTTGGCCTAGTTTTATCAAAGGTTTTATGTAAATAACACATTTTAATCCATCATACGACATTTGACAAACGGGAAATCCATTCTATTTTAATATTGACTTAACCCTTTCCTATTTTTTTAAATTTTAGACTAGTCCAAATTCAAAGGTTTGCAGACAACGATTCAAAGTTGAATTTATTCTAAAAATAATCATTCAGTAGGGTAGAAAATATTGTAGAAAAAGAAGAAATTGCTTGTCACAAGCAATTTCTTCCTTTTCCATAATGTTTTCCAACGTATAAAAACACAGAGACGCAAAAACCAGTGATTGTACGGGAAAGGGTTAACTAGAGCTGCTTGAGCACCTGAATTGCTAGACAGGCCTGAACTTTCTTATGATATAGGTAATTTAGTTTTCTTTAACACATGGGGCAACTCATTTTGGAAAGAATTGCAATTCACTTTGAGCAACTTTCTTTGATGCAACAAATATTCTCATTCAAGCAGTATTAATTCCATTGCATCACCATTTGATTTCTACCTGAAATAAGCCCAATCCTCCAAAGTAATATATGAGCCCATGCGTGACATTTCCAACAATTATACATGTGTGCCCGGTAAAGACTCGGATCAGCCTGTGCATCTGCACAGTCTGATCAGAGTCTTCACTCTACGCTCTGTAAATAGATACTGACCCAAAGCTTCTTTGAATAATCAGCGAAGATTCTGATTGCCCCGAATGGCTGTCCAGGGTACTCTATGTGTGCGAGTCACGCACATGCGAAATTGTTGGAAAGGTCACGCATAGGCTCATATTTTTCATTTATCAATTTTTTTTCAAGAATTCTAATAAAGGGTCACCTAAAGATCATTCCTATGAAATATGTTTGAAATCCATCCTCCATTTCAAAGAAGAACATCATAGTTTTTACTGTATATGGGTACCAAATATGGAAATTAACCCATCTGTAAGGGCAATGTTTTATAAAACTGATCAAAATTCTATGAAAATATAAGAAAAGACATCACCAAAAAATCATTTGAAAATGAAATTCGGTTGGAATCTACCGGCTAGTTTTTGAGAGGAGGATTTTCAAAGTTTTCACTATATACATGTACCATATATGGAAATAATCCCTGACAGTTACAGCCTTTTTAATCCGATCTAAATTCTTAAAAGAAATCTAATAAAGAGTCACCAACTGATCATTCCTATGAAATCTGTATTAAATCATTCAACTAATTACTTAGAAGATTTTCAAAGTTTTCACTATATACCATATAGGAATCAAGGCCCGCCTATTTAAGCCTTGTTTTAAATTCAATCTTAATTCTTTGGAGGAATCTGATAAAAGGTCAACAAAGGATCATTCCTATGAAATCTGGTTAAAACCCATCAACTTATTTGTGACAAGTTTTCACTATATACCATACATGGAATTTAGCCCAGCCCATAAAAGCCATGTATTTCACACAATCAACTTTTTTAAATGATAAAGAGTTACCAAAGGATCATTCCTGTGGGAAAATGTTGAAATCCATTCAGTGATTTCTGAGATGTAGATTTTCAAAGTTTTCACTCTATAGCATTAATGAAAATTAGCCCAGCCAATAACAGCTATGTATTTATATATATATTTTTTTTTCAAGAATCTGACAAAAGGTCTCCAATGGATAATATGTGAAATTTAGTTAAAAGGAAGATTTTTAAAGTAACAATTCATGGAGGGACAGTTGGAGGCATTAAGGCAATGACAAACGCACAATGGATACAACAACATGATAACTACCCTCTGGCTTTAAGCCAGTGGATCTAAAAACCAAACTGAATTTACCTTATTTAAGAAATTATTTGAAATGTAACATATGCAGCATCTATAGTAGTTAGTAATATTTCTCCTTTTCAATCAATGTTTCCTTATTTGATTTCAGTTAATTGCTAAACATGATATTAATGAAAGCTCACCTCTGCCACTGTGGGGTGTTCCATACTTTCGTCCATGGCTTTCTTGAAGGAATCATCAAAAGGGTTTTTGGTTAGTTCTTGAAACAGACCCATTTCTTCCAAATTCTTCAGGAATTTAGTAGGAGTTGGTGTTTGATCTAGTAGAAATGGAGAAAATGAGGGTTTGGTTCAAAATTATTGTTAAGTGCTTATAGAATGTTCAGAGTAAGAAAAAAAATGTTACAGTGGGGATTTTGAAAAATGCTTCAAAAGGGTTTTTGTTGTTACATTCATCATCCACTAATTTATTTGTTTGATTTGAACCCATTACCAGATGGCAAACTCTTATTTCCATTGTGTTTTTAACTCATTCCTGATGTTGCCATGCCCACTAGAGAGAGACAATGGAATCTAACCACTGCACTGCCACCCACTTTTACAGCTAGATGGACTGGGGCTCTGTCTGTAAAGTATCCTGCCTAATATACTACCCGCCACTGGTGGGACTCAAACCCACAACCATCCAATTACAAGTCGAGCATGCTAATCACTCAATCAACATGCCAGACACATAATTACCAACCCATCCACACACA
Organism: Fragum fragum; assembly: GCA_946902895.1. Lineage (NCBI taxonomy): Eukaryota > Metazoa > Mollusca > Bivalvia > Cardiida > Cardiidae > Fragum > Fragum fragum. The sequence continues at coordinate 44,698,148 of OX336372.1, forward strand.
GAAAGAAGTAACTCTATAATGTCCGTTGCCATTACATTGTAGGGGCATAAAAAGAGTACATACATGTACTCGCTAACTAGGTTTGTTGGGGGGCTTGTTTACCTGAAAAAACACCAATAGAGGGAGAGAGCATCCCAGTGCCTGTCAAACTCAAAGCCAAGTTCATGTCATGCTTTCTCATATGGACGGCCAAGTGATCTTCATTGGTGAATCTCTAGAAAATAAAAGCATTTAACCAATTACCAGAAGGTAGAGTTTTAGACTGGTCCAAAATGAAAAGAGTTGTAGACAACAATTTAAAGTTTAAGAAAATTTAGATTTTTTTCAACTTTCAGGGTAGAAAGAATTGTGGAAAATGAAGAAATTGCTTGTTGCAAGAAAATCTCTTCATATTAGAGAATGTTTTCTCAATTGTTATTCCTTAGGGGGGTCAAAAAGATTTTGCCATCTGGTAAAGAGCTAACCCATTCCAACTCAGTGACGCTTTTAAAAAATCCCAAGAAAAAAAACTTTGGAAAACATTGTGGAAAATGAAGAAATTGCTTGTGACAAGCAATTTCTTCATTATCCACAATGTTTTCTATCCAGAAAGTTGAAAATATCCAAAATTTGATAAACTCTATATTGTCGTCTGAAACTTCTTTAATTTGGGCCAGTTTAAAATTCTGCCATCTGGGAATGGGTTAAGGAGATTTATGCTAATGCAATATAAGCTATATACATGTTTTTTTAAGCAAATGAGTTCACCATCGTCATTTCAAATCCATTGTTGGATTTAGATTGTTAATTATTAGTGTTTGATAGCATAATCATGAAGGTTTAATCAGCTAATCCTAAGCATTGCTAGTTCACATGCAATTGAGATGATACAAAACTGGAATAAAAACCCGAAAGAATTTGGGATTAACATTAAACATTAGCTGTAAACATATTTATAATCAAATATCTTATAACAAAATTCAAATTTCAAATAGTTTGAAGAACAGTCATTTTTACACAATTGATTGAAGTGATATAGTTTTCCGGCAAAAAACATCATATACCTACTCTTTTCTGGTCACCATGACATTTCCCTTTCCAGATATTGATTTCCATCCAGTAATTATGATGTACAATACCTTCATTCAACCAATTCCCACACAATGACGCTTTTTTGACAGCCCCCAAGAAAAACAATTAGGAAAACATTTGTGGAATTTTGTAAGATTTTAACAAGAGCACTGCCTGTGGGTGCCTACACTCGACATTTGGGTGCTGGATAGTGGATAAAAGCACAAAATGGTGCTAGTATAGGTTGCTCTTTTGATAGTGAACAAGTGTGTCAAGTTCAAGTGAATGCCTTTAGTAGAATCAGAGATATCACAAAATGTCAAAGTATTGCACGACGACGACACCAAGGCTATAGCAATACCTCAGGTTTTCTCTGAAAACAGCCCAGCTAAAAATAAGAGAACTTTTTGTTAGTCTAAGTAGCTGAGTTATTTGGACTGGCCCTTAGATAAAGAACAAATTCCAGAGCAAAGTAGTTCCTGCCTCAGGTAAATAGATTGATTTCTATTTTTGAATTGTAAATTTCATTTTTGTCTCATCAAAACCCAATGTTGTAGTTTCTCTTTGGAACCTCAAAAAAAGATTTCATCAAAACAATTCCAATGAGTACTCACAAGAAGAGGAATTTGTATCATACCTTCTTATCTAGAGCCTAGCAATCACAAAAACCCACTACTAACACCCCTTACACACCAGAATACACCCAGAATACACCTGGAATACACCCACATGACAACAAAATGGCAGCCAAACTGATTTTCCACAATGTTTTTCAAAGGTTTTTCATTGCAAGCATCAAAAAGCCTCACTGTGTATGAATTTATGAATCGATTAAACAATTCTTTTCTGGCAAGGATTCATAACTTACCATTCCACAACCAGTCTCCATACAAGCAAAGGGCTTATCCTCGTCTGCCATCCTTGTTTCTCCTTCATCCACATCTATTCTGTTACATACTAAAATTTAAGAAAGGTATAATTAATTGCATGGTATTTTACCCTTTCCTTATTTAATGCCTGGTTTTTACATCCCTTTGATTTTATGATTGAGAAAACACTGTAGATAAAGAATAATTTCTTCTTTTTCAATAATGTTTCTACCCTACTGATTTTTTTTTTTTTTCAAATTAAATCCAATTTAAATTTTGGTCTGCAAAACCTTTGAATTTGGACAGGTCTACAATTTTGCAAAACAGGAAAGGGTTATCCACTTTCAAATATAGTGCCATACAAGAGAACTTCAAAGAACAGAGAACTTCACACATGTATGTTGAATAAATACCTTTCACATAATTGCAATAGAATATAAGTTCTTAAATCACTGGAAGTCCTGATATGGGTCAATAACTCTTTTGAAATTACTACTCTGGCTTTAGAAGGATAAACAGATAGTTTGCAGGCTAATTTTTGCCTAAACTTCCTGCCAGAACAAGAATATTGTGGATTTACATGAAAAGGGGTCAAGTTAATTAGATTGATTGAGTGATTGAATGGGGTTTAACGCCGCTTTTAACAGTATTTCTGTCATATTGTGGCGGCTGGAGCACCTAATAATCGATTCCTGGTATTTCTCACACCAGTAATACCACTACATCCTTTCCTAGCCTCCAGCTGCTATCCCACTTATGTTTACGATTATCCACCCACGACAACCCATTATTGAAGATTAGAAGTCTGAGGCACTACCGACTGCGCTATGACGGCGGCAGGGGCAGCAGGCTTAGAACGCAAAAGTCGATGACAATATACCAAATAAGTAATAAGATTTATTAATATTCAAATTTGGTTCTAATCAAGAATTAATTAAAGTGCACAGTGCTCCAGATAATTTCAAGAGGCATCAGTACTGTACTGATCAAAATAATTTTAAATCAGTACTTGATATGAGGATCAGTACCAGCTTACTTTTAGTATCAAATAAACAGAAGGAATATCAAATTTCGTGTCTTCGTTTATTAAGTAACCTTTTAATCAAAACTGAGCTCTTTAACCCAACACAGAGATGGTCAACATTTACACCATAATGTTAGAATATAGCAAGAACGCTAGAACATTTCTATGTAGCCAATTGATCGCTATCAAAGCAATAGTCCTGTTTATATATTATTCTTAAAGTAATTTATATAAACAGGTCAATTGCTCACCAAACAATGAATTGCAGTTAGTAACTGCAAATCAAAATCTGAGCTATAGCTCTGTTTGAAGAAAATTAGACAATATGACATTTTATAAATATGAGTATCTACCGTAGTAGACACCCGAACTCTTCCTTAACTTCTATGAATCGTCCGGAATTGATTTTACATTCTACTCAGCAAAAAAACTTTAAATCTTTTTTCATTTCGTTTTTGTGTCACAAATTCCATTTAATTAAGCAAGAAACCATTTCTATTCAGAATCATCACTGATTTCTCGTTTCAAACAGATGTCAAAACGGGCGAGAACGAAATTGCTGTGAGTGAATCAATATATACGTATTACGCCCTATACTTACCATGCCTTAGAAAATGTTTCTCCACGATGGAGCAAACACTTTCCTCTATAATTGGTCTTATGATTTCTTCTGGCTTTGGGAAGGATTTGTCCGTAGACGACTGAAAAAAAACTCATCAAAGTTTACTGTCTCGACATTTTGCTATTTAGTCTGTCGGAACGCCTGGTTTCACATCCCTCACGACATTAAATCATAAAGAGATTCAATGCCGGGTACCGTCCTTGTTGACACGAATTTTCCCAAAGTCTGCATTCCAATGTCATGGAAAGAGACAGAAAATCGATCAGTAATTAGGGAAGGCGATAACAAAGGAACAGGGATTTTCGGCAATATCGACAATAGCCGAGTGATTACATGAAATGCTACAAGAATATGTTCCCTTTTGTTTACGCGTCCGTACCTAATAATGTCCATACACTTGATTATCGGTCCGTAACTTGTACGGCAATTTACTTAAACATATGCATAACCAGCCAATTTCCGTCCGTAAATTACGGAAAAACGGACCTTATCTGGAGCACTGGTGCAATTAATGTTCATATCTTTAATTGTTGTGTGTTTCATTGAGTATAGTTTTGTTATTAATTTTATGTGGTTTGTGTGAGAGTATGGCTTTAAAGCATAATATCACTTTTATTTTAATTGAATTTTCATTTCAATGTTATTTTTTTTAACATTTCAAGCAATTAAATTATAATTAAAGTCCTGCGATAGTGGGTTTTGTTTGGGAATGGAATATGCTGGATGTTTTATTACTGAATTTCGTCAGTTTGTTAGCATTTTGTCGGCATTTTACCCCGATTTTCTTCAATAAATCAGAGACTGTGATCTTACCCTTTATTGTAAAGACGCTATTTTGTTTTAAATTTAGAAACCTTTTAATGTTGAATGTTTACAAAAATCTATATTTTTTCTTCTAAAGCCGGTGAATATGTACATTCTTCCGTGTTGATTGTATGGTCACACCGGTTTGTTTAATTAGACTAGAAGCTTTTCAATACCGACGGCAATTATCTTGCTCAACGCTAGACTGGTACCACTGTCGACTTTAACAAATAATAAGAATTATCAACAGTTTAATGACAACACCTTTCCCAAAACGCTACTATAAGACAGAAAATCTTTTTGGGGGAAAGGAGAAAATGCTTTTCAGAAGCAATCATACTTTTTATTTATCATATTTAATTCCTTATACTAACACCTTTCAACACACTTAAAAATGGGAATTAACAAACAACTGTCATTCTTTATCTCATAATTCAAAAATGTTTCATCTTATAAAATCAAGTTTTACCCTTTCCTGTTCAAATATGGGATTTTACGTTCCTGTGATTTTATACTGGAGAAAACATTGTGGAAAAAGAAGAAATTGCTTGTAACAAGCAATTTCTACTTTTCCCACAATATTTTCTACTACATAGGATGGTTTCATCCATTTTTCATTGTCTTCTGAAAACTCTTTGAATTTGGACTGGTCTAAAATTTCTAAAAACGGGAAAGGGTTAACTCTTTTTATAAATAGAACAAAAGCAACAGAAATTGTCACTGTCAAAATAAAGATAAAATATCAAGATTGATTAGTGGGCCTTTTTGGTTAGATATAACCCTTGTCATGCTGTATAAATTACTTTACTAAATTGCTGTAAATCAAAGGGCTGAAAGCAGTGATAGAACTTGTTGTTCAAAGATTAATCTCAAAATCAATTTCATAAACAACTCTGGCATGAAAATTACTATCAGGAGGTGTAGACCGAGATCAGACTGCACTTATGTGCAGGCTGATCTTGGCCTACATCTCCTGCCAAAACCGGAATATTCCGGGTTCAGCATGACAAGGGTTAATAGTGGGCCTTTCTGATCTGGGCTTTTTGGAATCTTGCCTTTTTGGTCAGTTTTGGTCAGTTTTGATAGTACTCCTTTTTGGGCCGGGCCTTTTTGACCCAACACTGTGTTGTACTTTCTGAGGAGATTTTCAAAGTAGAAGTTTATAGATAGACACATGGATGCATTAACAAACAAACACTATGACAATAGTACAAGCTTTCAGCCAACAGCACTTAAAATTAATTTTGGTATTTTAAGCATAAACACTGTGACAAAAAAAGAAATTTCTAGCAATGTAGGTTACCTGTTTTTAGTTCATTCTAAGTAAGATCATAACATTGTCATGAAATCAAGTGAAGCAAGAAAATAAAAAAAATATAAGACTTGTGCTAGCCTTTGAAATTAACCCATTACCAGACGACAAAATTGTAGACTGGTCCAAATTGAAAGGAGTTGCAGACGACAAGCAAAAGTTGATGAAACTTTAGATTTTTTTAACTTTCTGAGAGGCATCCAAAAGCATCACTATGTGGGAATGGGTTAAAGAGTCATTTAAATTTCGAAAGCCAAACTGATTTTGGAGGGGTTGTAAAAGCAAAAGGAATGAATGAAATGTACTGATTATCTTTTCTTGGACATGTATAAATCTCTTATAAAGACATGAAGTAGAAGCTGCAGTTAATTTATATGAATTTCAGCCTATTACCAAATGACAAAATTTTAATGGTCAAAAAATTGAAAGATGCTACAGACGACAATTCAAAGTTGTTGAATTTTTAGATACATGTATTTCGACTTTCTTGGTAGAAAACATTGTGGAAAATGAAGAAATTGCTTGTTTCTTCATTTTACACAATCTTCTCCCAATTGTTTTTCTTGAGGTGTCCGAAAGCATCATTGTGTGGGAATAGGTTAAAAGTAAAGCTAATTTGAAATTTAAAATGAATCCCTTGAGAGAAATTTCTAAAGGTCGAATGAGGGTATTTTTATACCTTTGAGGGTCAAAACAATGGTTTACAAAACACTGCACTGCAAATATATAGATTTTTTTTTGTTTGTTTATTATACCCCCCAAAACTATGTTTGGGGGTATATATAGGCGTCAGCTTGTTGGCTGGTTGGTCTGTCTGTCTGTAGCTGTTTCATGTCCACTCAATTTCTCGGCAACTATTGGATGGATTTTATTCAAACTTTACTTATATAATCAGTATCAAGCAGAGATGTGCATATTCTATTTTAATTACAGTCCATTGATTTTGACGGAGTTATGGCCCTTTTGTGAAAAATCATGTCCGCTCAATTTCTCAGCAACCACTGGACGGATTCGATTCAAATTTCACAGAAAGGCCTGGTATAAGTCAGGCATGTGATATCATATTTTGGTTATGATCCCTTTATTTTTGACTGATTTATGGCCCTTTAATTACAAAGTCATATTTTTTTTGACGGCCCTTTGGTGGATGGCACTTGTATATGGACAAGCGCTGTTTGGGGGTTTTAGTCTGCTATGCGGCAATTTCTAGTTATTAGAAATCAACATGTATTCACAGTTTAAAGCATAAAATTATTCTGTAGAGAAGTATCAGAAAAGAATCTGAGTGGAACAATACTTCAGGCAAGTGCCTTTTTGCCTAGTACAAGTAAATAAACAATTTGAATGAAGTTTAAAACCGCTTTTAACAATTTTTCAGTCGGATTGCGGCTGGAGCACCTAATAATGGATTTCTGGTATATCTCACACCAGTACCACTATCATATCCTTTCCTAGCCGCCATCTGCTATCCCACTTAGGTTCACAATTGGTAAGGGACAAATGTTGGAAAGGATATGTGCCACCGCTGGGGATTGAACCCATGACACCCAATGATTGAAGATTGGGAGTCTGATGCGCAACCAAGTGCGCTTTGACGGTGGCTAGTGAGTAAATAAACAAAGAAGTAAGTATACAAAAGGACTAATGAAAACACGAGGGTTGACAGATTACTTCATCCTAATTTCCTATGGTTTGGCAAAAGATGTGAACATATATTGATGACTCATCTTCTCTTGGGATTAGAAACATGCAAATTCTTACAACTATTAAAGATCCTAGGATCACAAAGCCAGTGATAGTAAAGAAAAGGTTAGCTACATTCCGTAAAGAGTGAATTCAGACATTTTCTTTATTTTTTCAAAAATAAGATTAGTCAAAACTAAACATTTGTATAATTATCAACATCTTTATTCTTAAGTAATAAACTATTACAATATAACACAGGCAAATTGTAAAACAATTACATCAACAAAAATACAATAACTGCTGACAAATAAACAATATTTCAACAAAATAAGTGGTAGCAGGTGGGCTATGAATAAATGATCCTCCCTTACCTCTGAATAAATGTTGATGATATTTAGATAAACAATTTTATAAGGAGAGTGCTTTTCATAATTGAATCAAATTGAAACAATAATAACTTGGCACAATGTCTGAAGGAATATGTGCGATGAAGTATAATTAATTTTGTTTAGGGTAGAATCTCTTTTAAAAGCATTCACTTGTTGGGGATAGTATTCTGCATAAATCAAGAAATTAATGGGGCCTTACTTTTTGTGTACTATACTTTTGTGCTCTTGTAATGTAATCATGCATAACTATACTATCACTGAATGTGATTAATAACCCTGAAAAGCTCTGTATCACAGAATAAGATTTTGTCACTGGAGTAAAGCCTTTTTTCAACAAAGGTCTGTAACTCCAAGAAATGTACATGGACAGTTTCCAAAACAAAATATGCACACCGTTGATTGACGGACCAACAAGCTGACTCTTAAACCCCCAAAAAAGCATAGCTATAAATACTAACCAGTTCCCACTGACTCCAACTTATTTATGCATTGAAGAAATTACTGATGAACACATTGCGAGAAAAGAAGAAATTTGTAAGCAATTACTCCTTTACCTACAATATTTTCTACCCAATATGCCACATATTTTTCCATTTCAATATATCAGAATTGTCATCTGAAACTTCTTTTAATTTAGACCAGTCTAAAAACAAGATCACTGCCTACGGGTGCCTACGCTCGGCTGTTGGGTGCTGGATAGTGGAAAAAATGCATCTAGAGTTATGCCCCTTGATAGTATAGGTTGCTCTTTTGATAGTGAACAAGTGTGCCAAGTTTTGAATGAATGCCTTTAGTAGAACCAAAGATATCACAAAATGTCAAAGTTTTCGCACAACAACGATGACGACACTGAGGCTATCGCAATACCTCGGGTATTCTCGAAAAACAGCCAAGCTAAACATTAGTCTGTTAATGAATTAATCATGCTCTTATAAGAAATGGCAGGAATTAGCAATCCTAAATCAATTTAACCTTTCCTGTTTAGGTAAATTTTAGACTGGTCTAAATTGAAAGAGCTTGCAGATGACAATGAAAATTGGGTGCAATTTGAAATGAAACCATCCAATGTGGCAGAAAACATTGTGGGAAAAGGAGAAATTACTTGTTACAAGGCTTATATGTGCTATCTCCACCAACTACTTTCCAAGCAAAATGTAATACTTTACCAAAAAACATGTATTTTTTGAGAATAAGAGTATAATTCATACTTACACAAATTATTAACCTATCCCCAAATTGTATTGCATTTTGACGTCCCTCAAGAAAAACATTAGGGAAAACAATTCGTAAAATTAAGAAATTGCTTGTTACAAGCAGTTTCTTCATTTTCCACAATGTTTTCTACCTATTTAAAAATCTGACATTTCATAAATTTTAAATTGTCATCAGCAAATCCTTTCAATTTGGATCAGAGTAAAATGTTGTCTTCTGGTTATGGGTTAAGAAAGATTCAATAAAATTTTAACACTACAACACACATGAATTATGAATAAATAAAAAGTCATTAACCTCTGATAAATAAAATAGAAAAAGGACACTAGAATGGAAGTCCAAGGATAACTTGTGTCGGGGCCCCAGTATTTGACCTTCAAGCGTGACAAAATAAGGAATCTGTGAGTCAAAACTCACAGCATATAACCCCCTCCTCTTGTACTACCAAGTAACTGCAGTGAAATGAAATTCTCCCTCAATGGAATGTATTCTGTAGAACCATGTAGAACTCCTTACTGTATCTCAACATCAAGGTTTAATGCCACTTTTTATAGTATTTCAGTCATAGAGTGGCGGCCTAAGCACCTAACCATTGATTCACGGCATTTCTCAAGCAAGTACTACCACTACAGCCCTTCTGAGTTTCCAGCTGCTCATCTCATTTAAGTTTATAATTATCCACTCATTGGATACTTGCCACTACATGGGATGACACCAGGTGAAACCCCAACCTCATTATTGAGAGTCTGAAACTCTACCAACTGTTCTACGGCCGCAGCCCAATAGGCTCTAAGAGAAATGGGACAAAAATGCTAACGATAGTGAACACTTGTTTTAATTTGTATCCATAAATGTAGGAGTTATGGTCCTAGAAATGAATTACCTTCAATTGTAACCTTCACCATGAATTCCATGAACACATTTTTGAATGGCAAATTTAATCATGATGGAAAACAATTATGTAAAATTATGTCAAATAACATTGAAATCTGTATATCATTATGGTCAAGACAAAACTTTGACATTGACTGTGACCCAGGACCTACCTGAACAATGTTTGAAACAACACATGTTCTTGTCATAGAGAATAATTGAGCCAAAATCATTTAAATCCATACACAAATGACAAAAAATTCTAAAACTGGAAACAGATTGTTATAATATTATTCGTCTCCTGACCTTGTTGCAGAAAAAGAACCAAACAAACAATTGATGGGTTGCGCAGTCAATCAAAGAATCAATTAACCAAAAAAATAGTTCATGAAGATCAAAAGTGAACTTTAAACTCCGACACTTATACCAAGAATTTTTGTGGTTAAACTTATTCAAGCTGTAGTTATGACATTTAGGTTACAAACCAACCATTTTACTTTTTGTTACATGTTACTGGCCATAAATTTTACAAAATAATACCATTTAACCCTTTCCCGATTTTGGAAATTTTAGACTAGTCCAAATTGAAAGAGGTTGCAGACGACAATGAAAACTGGATGCTATTTGAAATGAAACCATCCTTTGTGGTAGAAAATATTGTGGAAAAAGGAGAAATTGCTTGTTACAAGCAATTTCTTCTTTTTCCACAATGTTTTCTCGAGTATAAAATCACAGGAACGTAAAATCCCGTATTTGAACAGGAAAGGATTAATATCGAAGTGCAACATCCTGACGGATTTCAGTGGGCGTGGCAAGCAATCCACCAGTAACAACAATCAGTTTATTCTAACTTTAAAATGTGAGCTTAAATCAGAACCTTTAACATACGATAAGAACATTTTGGTGAATGAGGAATCAATGAGTGAAGTAACAGCATGTTCAGCCCTTTAGGTTTGGTAATTTACATTCAGCTTTGATTTTTGATATGTGACCTAGAATTTTAGGTTCATCACAGGAGTTGATACATGCAGTGTGAGAAATAACATACAAAATAGCAGGATGTACTACACAATTACCATAAAATCCTGTATTTTATCACACTGAAGAAAATAGCTGTGGAAATCATTGTGTGAAAAGGAGATATTCTTTTTTAAAAGCAATTTCTTTTCTTCTCACAATGTTTTCTTCACATTGCACATATCGTGCTAGTTGTTGGCAACTTCTTTCAATTTGGACTAGTTCAAAATTTAGTCCTCTATTAACGCATGAAGACAAAATTATTGTCCTTGGACTTGGACATTCAACTAACAACAAATGAGATCATTAACCTATTACTACATTACAAAATTTTAGAATGGTCCAAATTGAAAGAAGTTGCAAACAACAGTTATTAGCTAATGGAATTTAAAAAAATTTCGTATCTTTTGTTCAAAACATTGTTACAAGCAATTTCTTCATTTTCCACAATGTTTTCCAAAGCCTTTTTTTCTTAAGGGGCATCAAAAGGCTTCATTGAGTGGGAATGGATTAAAGCTATAGCCCATTCCCCGCACAATTGCCTTTCTCCGCACTTCCCCTCCCCTTGAACAAATTGGAAAAACATAGTGAAAAAAGAAGAAATTTGTTGTAACAGCAATTTCTTGTCTTGTATCTATAAAAACAACAATTTGTTTTCAAAATTTCACCAGCTGAAACTTATTGTCTGCAACTTCTCTGAATTTGGACCAGTTTACAATTTTGTCTAGAGGAAATGGGTAAAACATAACTACCAATAATACTAAATAAGCATAAGTTTGAATAGATGTGCTAAGTTACATAAGAGTTTGGCCTATAGGTAAACAAAGATTAGTCAAAACAAGAAATTTAAGTCATCAAAACAAGAAATTTAAGTCCGATCTTTCAACTGAATTTGAACTTGGACCTTAAATTTTGAACAATTGACAGTGCTTCTGCTTTATGGCTAGTTAGGAATGATAGCAAATAGAAAAAGCCTTATCAACCCATTCTCACACAGTCCTACTTCCCTAAGAAAAAAAGCTTTGAAAAATATTGTAGAAAATGAAGAAATTGCTTGTTACATGCAATTTCTTCATTATCGACAATGTTTTATACCCCAAAAGACTAGGATTTTTAAAAAAAATATCATCAACTGAAAGCTGTCATGTGTAACTTCTTTGAATTTGGACCAATCTAAAATTTTACCATCTTGCAATGGGTTGAAGTCTTCTCTATATATTCCGAGATTTTTTTTTTAACAAGGAAAAGCAGGCAAACAGATTCTAACATCAAAACAATTTGTCGTATCACCAGCAACCTTTTTTTTTTCAGATTTTCCAGTCTTTGACACAGTTTACATAAATTTTGTTGGAATGTGGTTCTAACAAAAGTGATATTACAACATTAAACACCAACATTAATGCTGTGTATAACATCAAATAACTGACAAAATGTTTTACAATAGGCACAATATTATCAAACGAATAAGGCAAAAGCAAAAGTAAGGCCTTTAACACGATAGAACAAACATCAATTTCAAAATGCCTTTTCCTTTCAAAGATGTTATGGTTCAGAATAGTGTTTACAAAGCATCAAGGACTGCAATGATGGTATGCCTAATTAGAACCAACACTTAACCGATTAGCGCTGACAAAACTTTAGACTGGTCAAAATTTAAAGAACTTGAAGATGACAATTTAATATTGATAGAATTTAACACGCCTCTGTTTTTCTTGGTAGAAAACTGTGTGGAAAACGAAGAAATTTCTTCTTGAAAAAGGCTTTTTCATATTGTTTCCTTACTATTTTTAAGCTCGTAAAACAGCAGGATTTCAATGGAACGGATTATTTCATTCATATGCTAAGGTTTGACATTTTCTAAGTAATAACCATTTTCAAAAACTTTTAAACAATTCTTTTTAATTTTGTCACTGAAGGTAATTGTTGCTAGAATAAAGCACCTTCTTAATCCAGTTGTAAATTCCAAAGATGATCACAATTCTCTTAGCTTTGTATTTCTAGTCATGTCTGAAAGAGAAATCATATGTATATACAATTATTTCAAATTTTCAAAATCAAAGCTTTGCCACTGATTATTAGACAGAGAAAAATACCAGTATAGTAAACATGCAAACTTCTATGACCACTCACAATTTTTTGAAAAAAAAAAAGGATTGTTCATCCTATGTTAGACTGGTCCAAATTGGAAGGAGTTGCAGATGCCAATTTAAATTTGATGAAATTGAAGATTTTTTCAACTTCCTAGATAGAAAAGATTGTGGAAAATGAAGAAATTGCTTGTGACAAGCAATTTCTTCATTTACCACAATGTTTTCTCAATTGTTTTTCTTGGGGGGCATCAAAAGGCATCATTGCGTGGGAACAGGTGTTATGAGATTAGGTGTATTGTGAAAAGTAAATACAGTCATGGTAGTTCAATAATAAATTTTGGTACAGTCAAAAATGATATGACGTATTATTAAAACATTTGTCATTTACAAACATACATTATCTATTGAGAGACTTAATTGTCACGGAACTAGATTTTCAATGGCTTCATAAAAATCCATCAAGAATTATAGGATTAGTCATAGATTTTGAAAAACAGTCTCCTTTTGAATGATGAAGTATTGAAGCACAAAACGCTGACAATATGCACTAGGTCACATGATAACAAACATTTGGTGAAAATTTCATTTAACCCATTCCAACACAATCACGCTTTTTGACAACAACAGGAAAAGAAGTTTTGCAAAAACATTGAGGATAATGAAGAAATTGCATGTTACAAGCAATTTCTTCTTTATCCACAATGTTTTCTACCTCAAAAGATGAATAATTCTTAAATAACATCAACTTAAATTTGTTGTCTGCAACATCTTTGAACTTGGACCAGTCTAAATTTTTGTTAAGTGGTAATGTAAGAATTTTAGGAGCATTTGTGCATACAAGGTAAAGTTAACATCTGCCCAATCAGCTGTGTTTCCGCCAGCCATCTACAGACATTCAACAATCTATTCACCAGATTTTTCCTTCAAAAAATCTTCTTGAAAAATTCCACTATACATTTTAATATTTACCTCCGTAAAAATATAAAATATGATCTGTGAATAATTATGTGTATGGAAGAAAAATGTATTTCAGTTATCTTTTCCTTACAATTTTAAATTTCAATTTCATTTATTTAGGTTCTTCATGATGATTTCTGTGTTAACTTCAAGAAACTCATGTTCTCTCTCTGTCTCCTTCTTTGTCTCTCTATCTGCTAACTGATCTCTCTCTCTCCCTCATAAATCTATATTCTTTCAAGAAAAGTAATAGTTTTTATGATGTCCTAATAGATTACTATACCTGTTCAAATTTCTTTCTATCAAGAGTCAGATTCTGGCTGTGAAGTATTGGAATTTGCTGCTAAGTTCATTTTCTCTGTCACATGTGCTATAAGCTGCTGGATTTTGGGGTTATCTGTATATTTCTTTATACTCAAAGGATCCTTTTTGATTTCTGTTAAAGCTGCATTAATATCTTTGTCCTGTATAAAAAAATAAGAGGGCCAGGTAAGGCTCTTTTTCTTCAAGGCCTAATACAAACTGGGTCGGGAGAAGACCAGCTTTAACATATAACTGTAATCAACTATGTTACCATGCCACCCAATGCTTTCAACAGATTTCAATTTTTTCAGTAATTATAAAAAGGGGGCAAACTAACATATTTCTACTTAATTTGGTTTAAATTGGCAAAATAGTTTTGAAAGGATTGCCTTCTTTATTTCTATTTAAGCCCCAACCCTGTTATCAATTTTGAAAGAGGTCATAGTACTGATACTTCATGCAAAATTCAAGATTTTTCAACTTCTGGGTCAGGAGGAGATGATTTTTTTCCCCAATTTAACTCTTGTTGTCAAAGAACAACCAGAGTTTTCAACTGATTAAATTCTTTGAATGAAATCAGCCAAGTAGTTTTGGGGAGGTATTGTTTTAAAAATCCTTCTTTATTTCTATAGAAGCCCCAACCCTCTGGGGCTCCGCCCCTGGGGGCCCTAGGTTGATGATTTAGCAATTCTGAAAGAGGTCATTGTACTGATGCTTAATGCAAAATATAAATGCTCTACACCTTCTTGGTCAGGAGGAGTTAATTTTTAAAGTTTTATTAAAATTTCAGTTTTGTTACCATGGCAACCAGAGTTTTTAATGTATTTCAATTCTTTTAGCAATTTTTAAAGGGCACCACCTAATGAACATTTCTGCCAAATTTGGTTGAAATCTATCCAGTGGTTTAGAGGAGATGTCATTATAAAAATCTTTCTTTATTTCTATATAAGCCCCACCCCCCTGGGGCCCCACCCCTGGGGGCCCAAGGGCGATGATTTTAGCAATTCTGAAAGAGGTCATTGTACTGATGCTTCATGCAAATATCAAGGCTCTACGCTTTCTGAATCAGGAGGAGATAATTTTTTATCAAAATTTCAATTTGTTACCAGTGCAACCAGAGTTTTTAACGGTTTACAATTCTTTTAACAATTTTTAAAGGGCACCACCCAAGGAACATTCCTGCTATATTTGGTTGAAATCCGCCCATCAGTTTGGGGGGAAGATGTCATTTTAAGATTGTTGACACCCGATGGACGACGCACGCTGGAAGCCAGACAGAGGATGATCAAAATACCCCACCATGAGGTGAGCTAAAAAGAAAGAAGAAGTGTTTGTAAAATACTTATTTCCCAAAAAATGACAGATTTTTCATGATAGACCTTAACCAAGTACCTTCCCAGATGACCCTGACCTTGTCAAAGGAAGATGCAATTCAAAGCTGCATTCCAACTAAAGCTACCAATAACAATGGATTTGTCTTAACCCATTATCAAAGGGCAAAATATTAAGACTGGTCCAAATTTAAAGGAGTTGCCGAGGACAATTTAGAGTTCATGAAATTTTTAGATTTTTTCGACTTCCTGGGAGAAACAATGTGGAAAATAAAGTAACAAGCAATTTCTGAATTTTACACAATGTTTTCCCAATTGTTTTTCTTGAGGAGCGACAAAAAGGGTCGTTGTGTGGGAATGGATTAAATAGTCTATGAGTAATGAAGAATTATCTTGGTGGTCAAACTTCTTGACATGCAGACAGATGGGAGATAAACAAAAGATTTTAAGCAAAATTGGAAGAAAAACATTGCATTAAAACTCAATATCTTTCTATTTGCTTAAACAAGTTGACTTTTCAATTCATTCATATCCACTTACCTTAAATGCATTTATAATAGCAGGATCGGACAACAAAGCTTGGAAGTCAGATGAATGGGATCCTTCTAATGAGGCATCTGGAATGCAAACAACATTGAATTAAAACTAATTTTAAGAAAATACTGGTAAATTTTGAATGTAAGCACAACCTAAGGCAACTCGTACAGGTGCATTAGGTTTGACATTACGTGCTTAATAGTCAACAAATATCAAGAAGAAGACAAAATTGTCACAAAACCAGGTTTTCAAAGACTTTATCATAATCTGTCGAGTATTGTAGGAGTAATCATATACATGAGAATTTTGACAATAAGTCTCCTTTCAGCAAGATGCAGCATTAAACAACAAAAGTCTGTTTACTGGTATATGCACTAGGTAACATGAAGATTGACAATTGGTAAAAAATTCATCAAAATTGGTCAAGAACTTTAGTATATATAGTTGTGCACAAGAATTTGACAACAAGTCTCCTTTTTGCATAGCCTAGACTCAATCATCAAATGCTGATAAGTTGCGCTATGTAAAATGAAGAAAAATATTTGGTGAAAAAAAATCCGTAACTAACTATAGGAGTAGTCGGTTGCAAGAATTTTTCCTTTTTGCATGGCGCAGACGGACCATGAATCATCAGATGCCGATATGTTGTGCTGGGTCACATGAAGAAAAACATTTGGAGAAAATTTCATCAAAATCCATCAAGAATTGTAAGAGTAGTTGCATTCACAAGGTTAAGATAAATCCCACCTAGCCAACCAACCACCCATAGTGCAAAATGTATAATATACAACAGGTTTTCTCTTTAACCCATTCCCACACAGTGACACTTTTGGATGTCCCTCAAGAAAAACAATTGGCAAAAAACAATGTGTAAAATGAAGAAATTGCTTGTAACAAGCAATTTCTTCATTTCACACTTTTTTTCCACCAAGGCAGTTGAAAATTTCTAAAATTGCATAAACTTTCAATTTTAATCAGCAACTCCTTTCAATTTGAACCTGTCTAAAAATTTGCCGTCTGGAAATGGGTTAAACAATTCCAACACAATCTGACTTTTATATGTCCTTTAAGGAAAATAGATTTGGAAAATACTGTTGAAAAAAAATTGCTTGTAACAAACAGTTCTTCTTTACTTACAGTTTTTCTTACCCAAATGACAATGATTTTAAAATTCCATCAACTAAAAATTGTCGTCTGCAACTTCTTTGACTTCTGACAAGGAAAAAATTTCTCTTGTCTGGCAATGGGTTAAAACAACCACAGTAAAAATCACTTTGTCACATCCTTCTTATCTAATCAAGTTTCCCATAACACAAAAAAAATATAGTTTTACCCTTTCCTGTTTTTTGAAATTTCATTTTGTCCAAATTGAAAGAGGCTGCAGATAATGAAAATTGGATGCAATTTGAAATGAAATAATCCTTTGTGGCAGAAATATTGTGGGAAAAGGAGAAATTGCTTGTTACAAGCAATTTCTTCCTTTTCCACAATAGTTTCAAAAGTTTAAAATCACAGCAATTTAAAATCCTGGGTTTGTGAAGGGAAGGGCAAGTATCAAATTTTTGAAGTTGTCATTCCTCAATTCGAACACTTTTTGTGTTCATAGTATCTTTGTTTAACTCTTTTCCATTTTTGGAAATTTTAGACCAGTCCAAATTGAAAGAGGTTGCAGACGACTATGAGAACTTGATGCAATTTGAAATGAAACCATCCTATATGGTAGAAAATATTGTGGAAAAAGAAAAAATTGCTTGTTACAAGCAATTTCTTCTTTTTCCACAATGTTTTCTCAAGAATTAAATCACAGGAACGTAAAATCCCATGTTTGAACGGGAAAGGGTTAAGAAATAATATATACTCTATGTTGATGCTGCTACACAATAATAACTGAAAAACAATTTCATTTCTTTCCATTGACAGACCTTTCGTACTTTGCTGTTGGTCCCCTAATGAAGTGATCTCTTCTACCACTTGTTTTGTTTCTGTGTCTGTATCATGTGGTTGTGTTTCAACACCATTTGTTTGCATATCTGTAATTTTACCCTCTGTACTACCATTAACTGTCTGTGCCTTTGTCTCTTCCTTTAATTTTCTTTCTGCCTCTGCTTTCTCTTCTTTTTCTTTTTGCTGTTGAATCTTCTTGTATTCCTCTAAAATTACAAAATATTATGCTTTTAACTAGAGGCACTTGTATCGCTCCATATGCTCGATTGTACTTATTAAGCAAATAGTGTTTTAAGGAATCATATTCATCATGTGTGGCAAATAAATCAATACTTCAACCTTTTCATCGATTTACAAAAGTCATTTCATTTACCAAGTCAGATGAAAAAGGTTTTCACAATTTTTAAAAAAAAAAAAAAATCACTGGATACCATATATGGACATAAACCACAACCTTAAAAGACATATTTTCACCAAATCAAAATTGGCTGATAAAATCTGAAAAAAAGAGTCACCAGAGAATCATTAGTCAAATTTGGTTGAAATCCATCAACTGGTTTGTAAAAAAAAAAGATTTTCAAAGGTTAGATCATAATGAGGAAATAAACCAAGCCCTTTAAAGTCAAATTTTTCATCTGATCCAAATTCTTTGAAGGAATCTGATTAAGGGTCACCCAATGATCATTCCTGCAAAATTAGGGTTGAAATCCATCAATTGGGTTCTGAGATTAATTTTTTTAAAGGTTTCACCATATTGAGAAATACCCCCCCCCCAATTGAAGCCATGTTTTTCATCTGAGCAAAATATTTTGAAGGAATCTGATTAGGGGTCACCCAATGATCATTCCTGTAAAATTAGGGTTGAAATCCATCCACTGGGTTCTGAGAAGAAATTTCTTAAATGTTTCAGCATATATGGAAATTAGCCCCCAAATTCAAGCCATGTTTTTCATCCGACAAAATTCTTTGAAAGAATCTGATGGAGGTTCACCATAGGATCATTTCTGTGAAATTTGGATGAAATCTATCCATTGCTTTCTCGGAAGAGGATTTTCAAAGCTTTTACCATCTACGGAAAATAGCCCCACCCATTTAAGCCATGTTTTTCATCCGATCAAAATTCTTTGAAGGAATCTGATAGAGGGTCACCCAAGGATCATTTCTATGAAATTTGGTTGAAATCCATCCACTGGTTTCTGAGAAGATGTTCAAAGCTTTCACCAAATATGGAAATTAGCCCCCTCCCATTAAAGCCACGTTTTTATCCGATCAAAATTCTTTGAAGGAATCTGATAGAGGTTTACCCAAGGATCATTTCTGTGTTTGGTTGAAATCTGTTCCGTACTTTCTGAGGAGAAGATTTTCAAAGGAAAAGTTTATGGACGGACAACCGGACAGACGCACACATGATGAACACAAGGCCATGACAATAGCTCTCTAGCTTTCAGCCAATGGAGCTTAAAATGAAGAAATTGCTTGTTGCAAGTAATTTCTTCATTTTCCACAATGTTTTCCCATATTGCTTTTCTTAGGGCGCTTCCAAAAGCCTCATTGAGTGGGAATGGGTTAACTAATTTTACAGTCAAACTAGGGAAATCTGCTGATGAAAGTTTCAAACAAAATGTGCTTGTAAAAACACCATGCCACCGTAACAGCATTTTGATAAATATGACTAGGTCACCTTGATAAGTGACCTTGGCCTTGTTACATGGTCTAGACCTTGGTATCTGCAGATGCATATCAAGGTGATCTATCATCATGCCAAGTTTAAACAATGTTTTTTTTGAAAAGGCCTATGAAATTTTAATTGTCAATTTTTTTGCTGAGTTTGTGGAAGTTTGACCTTGAACAAGAGGCCCATGAGGGCCTGAGACGCTCTACTGGTTATCAAGTTTTCCGTTAAAGAAATCTGATATTTAAGGAAGTTAATTGCTCAAAGAAGAATGCATAAAGAAAAAAAAGGGGCTTTATCTCCTTTATCATTTTAAGCAACAATCCTAAAGGCCCCTTTTCCCATGTTTCATGACGGATCCACTCCATTTCCAAAAGAAAGTTACCTTATGACCCTACAATCATTATGTGAATATTTCATCAGAATCTGACAATAATGGTGGACTTAATCACATAAACAGGATTGTTTTGAATGAAAATCAATAAGGCCCCTTTTCCTGTGTTTTCTGATGGATCAATTTCATTTCAAAAGGAACTTTCCTTACGACCCGACAATTGTCCTGTGAAATTTAAAAGACAACTTGATAATGATTGTGATCTTCATCACATACACAAGAATGTTTTGAATGATAATCTGTAAGGCCCCTTTTCCTGTGTTTCAAATGCCACAATTATTCCATGCATCTTTGAAGAGAATCCAATAAAACTGTTGACTTTATTGTGTTAACAAAGATATTAAATTCAAGTTCTCATAGGGCCCCTTTTCCCGTGATATTTTACTGTTGGTTTTATCATTCTATGAAAGTTAAAAGTGAATCCGATGAAATATTGGAAATTCATTATGTTTACTAGAATATTTAAAAAAAAAAATCATATGGCCCCTTTTTACATGATACTTGATGGATTGTACCCAGTTCTGAAAAGAACCATCTAAGTATTTGTACAATCATTCTGTGAAATTTTGAAGTGAATCCTGTGAAATCAAGGGACATCATTGTGTTAACCAGAATATTTAAGAGAGTTTTTCATAAGGCCCCTTTTTATGTGACCCTTGCTATAGTCAAATCCACTGTCAAAATCAACAATTGGAATGATGGTACAATCAATCTGTTTAATCTGTGGAATTTATTGTGTTAATGAGTTTATAGTGAAATATTCATAGGGCCCCTTTTCTCATGATACTTTACAGAACAAACAAAATTTCAAAAGGAACAATTCTAATAAAGGTAGAATCTTTCTTTAAAAGTTAAAGAGAATCAATGAAAACAGTGGACTGGATTGTGTCAAGAATTTTTGTAACTAAATTTTCATAAGGCCCCTTTTTCTGTGAAACTTAACAAATCAGACCCAATGTACAAAGGAACAATCCTAATGATAGTTTGAAGAAAATGATAAAGACTGAGGACTTTATTGTAATAATGATGTTTTGTAATAAAATTTTTATAAGGTCCCTTTTCTTGTGTCACTTAACCAATCAGACCTAATTTACAAAGGAACAATCCAAATGATGGTACAATCATTCTATTAAAGTTTGAAGAGATTCTGATAAAGACTGAGGGCATTGTTGTGTTTATGAGGATTTGGTAATACTTTTTCATACAGCCCCTTTTCCTATGATACTAGACAGATCAGGCCCAATTTGGAAAGAAACAATCCTTATGATGGAATAATCTTTCTGTGAAAGTTTTAACAGAATCTGATGAAAACTGTTGACTTTATTGTGGTACAATGATTTTAAAATTAAATTTCATAATGCTCCTTTTCCTGTAATACTTGACGGATCAGGTCTAATGCAAACATCAACAATCATTATTATTGTACAATTATTTCTGTGAATGTTTGAAGAAAATCCGATGAAAGCTCTGGATTTGTTGAAAACTATGGACTCTATTGTGTTTACGAGGACTTTTTCAATCCAGTTTTTATCGGGCCCCTTTTTCCCGTGGTCCTTGACTGATCATACCAAATTTTGAAAGGAACAATTCTTATGATGGTACAATCATTCTGTGAAAGTTTGAAGTCAATCAGATGAAAACTGTGGACTCTAGAGTGTTAACAAAGATTTTTGAATTAAATTTTAATAAGGCCCCTTTTCCTATGTTTCTTGAGGAATCATATCCAATTCCAAAAGGTACAGTCCTTATGATGGTACAATCATTCTGAGAAAGTTTGAAGAGAATCCGTTGTAAATTGTTGGCTCTAGATTATTTATGAGAATTTTTTATTAAACATTTCATAAGGCCCCTTTTTCCTGTGTTTCTTGAAGGATCATACCAAATTTCAAAAGAAATAATCCTTATGATAGTACAATCATTCTGTCAAAGTTTGAAGGGAATCCGATGAAAACTATTGACTCCAGAGTGTAAACAAGAATTTTTTAATTAAATTTTCATAAGGCCCCTTTTCCCCTGTTTCATGACAGATCAGATCCATTTTCGAAAGGAACAATCCTTATGATTGTACAATCATTCTGAGAAAGTTTGAAGAGAATGCGATGAAAATTGTGGACTTTATTGTGTAAACGAGGATTTTTAATTGAATTTTTTATTAAATTTTCATAAGGCCCCTTTTCCGGTGTTTCTTGACAGATCATACCCATTTTCAAAAGGAACGATCCTTATGTTGGTACAATCATTCTGAGAAAGTTTGAAGAGAATCCAATGAAAACTGTGGAATCTATCGTGTAAACGAGGATTTTTAATAGAATTTTTAATGAATTTTCATAAGGCCCCTTTTCCAGTGTTTCTTGACGGTTCATACCCATTTTCAAAAGGAACGATCCTTATGTTGGTACAATCATTCTGTGAAAGATTGAAGAGAATCTGATGAGAACTGTGGACTCTATCGCGTAAACGAGGATTTTTTAATTAAATTTTCATTAGGCCCCTTTCCCGTGTTTCTTGACGGATCTGACCCATTTTCGAAAGGAACGATCCTTATGATGGTACAATCATTCTGAGAAAGTTTGAAGAGAATCTGATGAAAACTGTGGACTTTATCGCGTAAACGAGGATTTTTAATTGAATTTTTTATTAAATTTTCATAAGGCCCCTTTTCCCGTGTTTCTTGACGGATCATACCCATTTTCGAAAGGAACGATCCTTATGATGGTACAATCATTCTGTGAAAGTTTGAAGAGAATCCGATGAAAACTGTGGACTTTATCGCATAAACGAAGATTATTTAATTAAGTTTTAATTAGGCCCCTTTTCCCGTGTTTCTTGATGGATCTGACCCAATTTCGAAAGGAACGATCCTTATGATTGTACAATCATTCTGTGAAAGTTTGAAGAGAATCCGATGAAAACTGTGGACTTAATCGCGTAAACAAGGAAAAGTTTAACGAAAGGATGACGGACGGATGGACGGACGGACGCACGTACGCCGGATGGGAAAAAGCCATCGCTATAGCTCTAGTGGCCTTCGGCCAGTAGAGCTAAAAATGAATTTGACCTTGTAACATATACTGGCCCTTGGTATCTGCAGATTTGTCTCAATGAAATCTGTTATCATGCCAAATATGAGCATTGTATAAGGAAATAGCTTTTAGAAACCTAAATGCTAAGGGTTTTTTTTTGTTAAGGTTCGTAGCAGTTTTACCTATACAAATGACCTTGACTTTGTCACATAACCTTAACATTGGTATCTAACAGATGCATATTGATAATATCTATCATCATGCCACATATGAGCATTATATCTTGAATAGGCTTAAAGTAAGTTTTTTTGGTTAAGTTTTTGCAAAAGTTTGACATAAACAAATTACATTGGCCTTGTCTTATGACAGAAAATCAATTGAATTATTTTACACAGAGGACAGACACAGAGATAAACTGACAGGGTGATTTAAGCTCACCCCCAAACACTCCTTTTGCGGGGTATGCAGAAGTTGAAAATGACAAGTTAAAAGTTGTGAAATTTAATGAATCTTTGTCTCACGGGGTAGAACATATTCAGTACAATGTAGAAATTGCTTGTTTATCAACAATGTTTTCTATAATTTTTCATATGGGCGTGAAAAAGCTGAATTGATAGGGAATGGGTTAATACAAACCTGCCAATTTAGCACAAAATTTCTTGTGTGTTGGCCAAGCAAGTTTCTGACACCTCTGGTCACAATATGCTACCTGAAATTTAAAATATGAGAACCATAAGAGGTAGGGGCCTTAAACACTCATCTAATTTCTTGTACTTAGTTCATACCCACACAACAAAATTTTAGACTGGTACAATTTGATAGATATTGCAGATGTCAATTTTACGTTGAATTTTTTGTCTTCCGAGATAGAAAACATTGTGGATAATGAAGTAAATGATTGTAGCAGGCAGTTTCTTTGTTATTTAATGTTTTCTAAAACCCTTATCTATAGGGGCATAAAAAGGCAGGATTGTGTGGGAATGGGTTAAGCATTTAGACTTGTTGCAAGGTTGTTTGAATAGAGTAAGGACCAATTTTTCTTAATTTTCATATAGAATGTTATCTGTTTCAATAGGTTTAAACCTAATGACACAGTATATAGTTGTCATATTTGGACAGCAGTGAGCAAAAAGTTGCATCCAATCACTGTCAGCTTCAATATTGCAAAATTTAAGACTAGTCCAAATTGAAAGGGTTTGCAGATGACAATTTAAAGTTTATGAAATTTCACCTTTCTGGGTAAAAAACATTCTGGAAAATGAAGAAATTGCTTGATAAAAGCAATTTCTTCATTTTACACAATCTTTTACCAAAATGTTTTTCTTGAGGGGCATCAAAAGGTATTATTGTGTGGGAAGGGGTTAAATCAAACTTCCTGTCTGAGGTCAGGGGGTGTCAATGATGGTTCACTGGTATCTGCTAGTCTTGATTAGACAGACATTTGTGAACATTAATCCTTGTCATGCTGAATAAAATCCTTATCTAAATTTGCATTAAAATAAAAGGCCTGAAAGCACTGGAAACATTAGTAAAGGGTTAAAAAATATATTGAAAATTAATTTCATAAACAACTCTGGGTTGAAGGAGACAAACAGGAGGTGTAGACAAAGCTCAGACTGCACTTATGTGCAGGCTGATCTTTGTCTATACCTCCTGTCAAAACAGGAATATTGGTGTTTAAGCATGACAAGGGTTGATAATTCATCATAATAATCACCTACCATTTTACATTTGGCACATTTTCTAGCTCTCATTTCCCCACATGTTGTACAAGCAGTATCTTCATCAAATGAAAACTTTTGGCCATTTACAGCTTGCATCAGAATGTTATAGGATGTTGGATTGTCTCCCTATGAAAAAATAGGTAAGTGTATAAAATCAATACATAATATCATGGGAGGGGGGTATTCAATCACTTTGGACACTTTTCATTCAACCCATTACTTAACAGGGAAATTAACAAACGGAGTTGCAGACAGCACTTCAAAGTTTATGAAATTTCATATCTTTTTTAAACTTTCAGGGTAGAAAATATTATGGAAAAGAAGAAATTGCTCGTTACAAGCAATTTCTTCATTCTACACAATGTTTTTTCCCAATTGATTTTCTTGAGGAGAGTCAAAACTTCAATGTGGGTCCTTTTATGAATCATTTCAAGACTATTCAAAGGAGAACCCTAACATACAGTACCCCAACATAAGAAACAACTAGACTACCAATGAAAGTGATTAATACCTCCAACAAGCTCCATATCACAAAACAAGAGCACAGCCTACAGGTGCCTATGCACAGCTATTGGGTGCTAGATAGTGGATGAAATGCATCTAGAGTTATCCCCCTTGATAGTAACGGGTTGCTCCTTTGATAGTGAACAAGTGTGCCAATTTTAAAATGCCCAAAATTCAAAGATATTGCAGACAACAATTCTAAGTTGGTGAAATTTTGATAATCTTTGTTTTTTGTGGTTTTTTTCTCAAGGGGTATGAAAAAGTGGGATTGTGTGGGAATGGGTTAACAGTTGAAGAGAAAATGAGTGGACAAAATTTTTAAAACAAGGGCAATATTCTGAGACAAAATTAACTGAACATATCAAAATATAATGTGCACATCTTTGCTTGATACAGAGTATGTGTGTGATATTCTTTTTAAATTCATCTTTTAGTTTAGAAGCATATGGGTAGAAAAAAGATAGACTGACTGACTGATTAATCAACAAGCAGATTCCTATATCCCCCCCCCATAGGGTTTGGGTTGTTGTTTTTTATCTATTTTTTCTTTCGGGGGGGGGGGGGGATCTGATGATTTTAGAACGGGTTAATCCCTATTTACCTCTGATTTAGACTACAAAAAACACTTACTATTTTGGTCTGAGATAGCTGTCTGACCATATTTTGTAGAAGTTGAGATTCAATATAAGGGAATTCTTTGAGGGCCTGACGAATCACCTGGTCTTCGAATTCTGGGTACCCATCTTGCTCTCTGCCTCTAACAAGTCTATAAATATAAAATTTACTGAGAAAACTAAGACACCATTTTCAATTACAAAATAGGTTTTGTCAATATGATATAATACCTCTTAATACTGTTCCATAGAGAATATAAAAGTGCCCACCCAAAACACATGAGCCGATAAAAGGTCCACAGATTGAAAGCCATTCCAATGAAGCGATTTCAGATTGATAAGTCCTATCCAATGTATCTTTAACATTAATAATTTTGATACAATACATTCAAAAGATTCATATTGGAAACATACAAGCCTTAGAATTTAAAAGAGATGACAGACCCCCGTATACGACTTGTAGAAACATATGCTGGAAGTACATAGTTCTAAACACAAAAGCAATAGATTCAACAAGAATCTTGTCTTGATTGTTTTGTCTTATACTTGACAATTTTTTTTCAGTAATTTGTTTACATAAAATGGTCTTCTTGAATTGCTGTTGTACAAAACAGTACAAAAAACTAGCTAACTAATGTGTCTTAATCTCCAAGCTGAAATTCTGTTCCATGGCAACATACTTAACTCCTTGTTTTGGGGTGAGTGGGGTTTTTTTGGTGTTTTTTTAGATTTTTTTGACAGATGTCAAAGTAGAACCTTGCCATGCTGAACCCTTATTATTTCTGTTTTGGTAGTAGGAATACACAAAGATTAAGATGCACATATGTGCAGGCTGGTCTTAGTCTACACCACCTAAATGCACTTTCAAGCAAGAGTTATGCATAACATTTATTTTCAATGGAGGTGTTCATGCACTTTAAGGACTTCAAGTGCTTTCAAGCCTATGATTCCACACAGTCAAACACATTGCCAAAGCATTGGAAAACATTGTGGAAAATAAAGGCATTGCTTGTAACAAAAAATATCTTCATTTCCCATCATGCTTTCTTCCATGAAAAAAAGGGAAGGTTAAATTTAGTGAATTTTAAATTGTCATCTGCAACTTCTTTCAAATTTGGACAGTGAAAAAAAATGTCTAGTTATGGGTTAAACACAATTCTGAAGTAGGATTTATTCAACATGAAAAGTCTTAAAATTGCTTAACCCTTTACTGTTTATCAAAATTTTAGACTTGTCCAAATTCAAAGGGGTTAGCAGACAACATTGTAAAGTAAGAACAATTTAAAATGAAATCATCCAATATGACATAAAATATTGTGGAAAAAGAAGAAACTGCTTGTTACAAGCAATTTCTTCTTTTTCCACAATGTTTTATCAAGTATAGTAACTCAGGGATTGTACAGGAAAGGGTAAAGTTAGTACAACACCATATTTCCATACCTTTTCAGCCATTTGTCCAGACTCTCAGCATCTTTAGCCTTCCTGATGACTGTCGCAATATAATGGGACTTGACGGCCATGACATCATCAGTGTCTCGAGCCTTCATGGCTTTCTCACAGATCAGATCCAACACCTTACACACCTTGTAACTCTCATTCATTAGCTCCTCATGGTCTTGTAATTGAAATGAAACCTGAAAATTTAAAATTTACCAGAGTCCAGCCAGAGGGTAGAGTTTCAGTTTCAAAATGTATAACTTCATTCCTCATCCATCAAAACCTATGTAGTAAGAACTCATTATTTTCTCTTCAGGTCACTTCCAATGAGTACCCACAACACAGCATACAGAGTATAAATACAATGAACATTGGTTATTACAATATTTTAGAGTCAGAGGAAAACATAATCATCACAGAAAATCATTGTGATATAACAGGAATATTATGTCACGGTTGTGATACAAAACCATGTGTTACTAGTTTTAGTGCAACATTTGAAAATTTGAATATTTCAAAACTATTTTTGAGACTTACCTTGACAGGGTGTAAGTTAGACATACCTTGACAGGGTGTAAGTTAGACATATTGAGTAGGAGCAGAGTAGAAGGCAGCACCATGGGTGGAAGTTTAGGCTCCTTCTCTTGACCTGTGATAAATATGATGATATATGAGAGTTGTCTGGAAAGCTTGTAAACAGCCTATATTTTTAAGTCAATAATTCTGCTTTTATCCCATTTTTCACCTGGCTTTCTACCTTGATTATCACTGGCTTCGTAAATAATGGAATAATATCAATTGAGGGCGTGCGTGACATTTCCCACCATTACACATGTGCGGTAAGTGAAGACTCAGGTCAGCCTGTGCATCCGCAGTCTGACCAAAGTCTTCACTCTGCGCTCTGTAGATAGATACTGACCCAAAACTTCTTGAAACAATCAGCAAATATTCTATTTGCCCTGAATGGCTGTCCAGGGTGCCCAATGTGTGCAAGTCACGCACCAGCGAAATTGTTGGAAATGTCACGCACAGGCTCAAATACTTACCATCAGGCATGTGACCATTCCCTCAGCAGCCCCCAGTAGGGTTCCAGGAGCACTCTAAAATTTCATGCTTTAACCGATAGCAAGTGACTTCTACAACAATTTTTTTCATAGTTAGATTATGAGAAAATGTCTGTAAATGTATATATTTACATGTTTCTACCTTTTGGCTTCATCTTTCTTTTATTTCAGCATGATCACTTGGAATATAAATTTTGAGGAACACTAACATTCCCACTACAGCCTGCCAATTTAAGCACTGTTGAAAGAGAAATGGGAAAACGTGAGAAAGGAGAAATTGCATGACCAAAGCATAATCTCCTTTCCCACAATACCTTCTAATCAAAATGAAAGCTATTTTCAACCTCTTTCAATTTGTACAAGTCTAACATTTTATGGATTTTGTTAACCCATTCCCACACAACAAAACTTTAGTCTAGTCTTAATTGAAAGGAGTTGCAGACAACATTTTCAAGCTTATGAAATTTTGGATTTTGTTCATCTTTTTTGAGGAAAGCATTGTAGATAGTGTAGAAATAGCTTGTAACAAGCAATTCCTTCATTTTCCAAAGCTTTTTTTCTGAGGGCATATATAGGCATAGTTGAGTGGGAATGGGTTTATATATAGAATATTTACCCTGAGGTTTGGTATAATACTCCAGATCTTTTTTGTCATAGAAATTGTTAATTACTGCCACACACTGGTGTTGACCTGAAAATGAAGCAATGTTCCTTTATAATTTTTGACCTACCATATCAAATCAAGGGTTTAGTGCAACACTGCTGTGAGTGCAAACAGGTACATCATGGTAACAAGTAATGTTTTTACCAGAGAGCACATCTAGATGGTACCACTGTCGACTTTAACAAAGCCGACAGGAATAAACTGATTTACTGGTACATACACGAGAAACCTGGTCCCTTGGGAAATAGCCTAACTAATACATGTATAGAAAACGAGGCTTATGAATGCCCAGCTGAATTTGTTGACAAATCTGGATATATCAGGGTTTTCCATACAATACAATTAAAAACTTAGGTAGTTTTCAATGACTCAGTTTTGATGTTTAAACATTTCTAACATGAGCAAATGGAAATTCTTTGTGAGTGATGCCTTGGATTGTCATTGTTTTAATGTAAAATGTATGAGGACTTTCCCGTCCTACTTCTGCCATATTGTTTACAATCAATTGATCAGCCAATCAAATTTAATGTTTGGGTATACGTCCTTAAATGCCCACAATCTCACCATACAGTTGTTTGAGAACTACCTATCGGCTTTGTTAAAGTCAACAGCATGACCAGTCTAGGGTTAACCATGGTACTGTTCTAATCGCGATACTTTTCTAAGATTTTATATGATGTATAGACATTTAGAACAGTATTGCAATTTACCCACAACATTATGTATCGAGCATGCTACCTAGGGCTACAATATATAGAGAGTAATTGTTTGTTTTGGTGTAAGATCATTTTATTTTCTTATTGAGTAAAACAACAAAAGGTATATTTATATCTTAACAACATGAGTGAATATATAGCTTTTGTTGTTCATGAAATGAAAGTCTAATCAATCTAAACAATTATTCTATTTCATTTTAATACAAAAAAGAGACAACATGTGATTATCTTTTTTTTTAGACAAAATGTGATTATCTTTTTTTTAGACAAAATATCTAAAGTGATTTTACTTGGAACCCTTGCTATGAAGTTTTAATTTTATAGAACTTTCAAATCAGCTTTGATTATAGATTAAGAATTATGAATCAGAGACTTTCATACTTGCTACAAACAATTTAATCAATTACCACAAAATGATAAATCTGTGTTCCCAAAGAAATACCATCATGGAAAACTTTGTGGGAAAAGTAGAAATTGCTTGTAACAAGAAGTTTCTCCATTTCTTACAATTTTTTTCTATCCTATTTAGCATATATTTTCCAGTTAGAGTGTATTCTTTCAATTTGGACCAATCCAAAATTTTGTCTGCTGGTAATGGTTTAAATCATGGCTTATTACATACCCACAAAAGCTGCCATTTGTGCTGCATTTCTGTTAACAGAGTTGATTCTGTCCTTCTTAGCTCCATGTTTTAACATCAGTCGAGTCATATCAGTGTTGCCTGCAACAATATGGACAAAATGATTTTTTAACTTAACAAAGAAGGTAAACCTATTCCCACAAAATTACGCTTTTTGACACCCTAAGAAATTAAACTCTGGAAAACATCATGAATAAGTGATGAAGTTACTTGTTAAAAGCAATGCTTTCATTATCCACAATGTTTTTAACCAAAAAAATCAAATTGATTTAAAATTTCAGCAACTAAATATTGTCATCTGCAATATCTTTGAATTTCCATATCAAATATCAAAGCCTTAGACCTTTTTGTTTCTGAGAAGATTTCTTGAAAATATTCACTAAACAAGCCTATGTCAAACTTGTAACGTCTGGGAATGTGCTCATTTTGACCCTGGGGCCATTATTTATACAATCTTGATAGAGGGCCACCAGATGATGCTGTATACCAAATAACAAAGCTCTAGGCCCTCCTGCTTGGGAGAAGATTTTTTTTTAAAAAAATCACTATCAAACCCCATGCAAAACTTATGACATCTGGGGATGGGCTAACTATGACCCTGGGGCTATAGTTTATACCATCTTGATAGAGATCCATAAAAGATGATATTACATACTTACTATCAAAGCTCTAGGCTTTTCTGTTTCGGAGAAGATTTTTCTTTTTAAAAGAAGAAGATTTTAAAGTTTTCACCATATAAGCCTACATTAAACTCGTGATGTCTGGGAACAGGCTAATTTTGATCCTAGGCCATAAATAATATAGTCTTGATAGAATTCCATTAGATGATGAAGTATATTCAGGGCTCTGCAGACTTTCAGAATTTGGGGAGAAGTGACTGTTCTCTTGTCTGAAATTGAGAGAATCTTTCCATCACCTAGTCCATAAAAGCATTTGACCATTCAATCCAACAAAGACTTGTGAATAGCAAGCACAAAATATGTGTGAAATAATAATAACTGCTAATGTGGTCAGCTGCCATCTAGCTATTTTCTCTGTATTTGGTTTTAACCAAATTTCATAGCTCCAGTTTAGAGGATGTCTTTCTGAAATTTTAATTTCTTAACCCATTCCCACACAATGAAGCTGTTTTGACACCCCTCAAGGAAAACGATTGGGAAATCAATGTGCAAAATGAGCAATATTTTCTACCCAGAAATGCGAAAAAATCATAATTTCATAGACTTTAAATTATTGTTTACATTAAATTAATTTTAACAGGAATTCATAAGTCATGAAAATGACAATACCTATTGCAAAAGCAGACACTTTTTCTTTTATAAGATTTTCATGAAAATCTGTTCAAAAATACCTAAGGGAGCTTACCTGATAATGCAGCAAACATGAGGGCAGTATAGCCATTCTCATGCATATTTGAATTCACATCAGCTCCATGGGACAAGAGAAGTTCTGCAATCTCATATTTATTTCTGAACGCTGCTTGTTGTAAGGGCGTCATACCAGACTGTAATAAGTATAGAGATGTTGGCAAGAAATCAATTTTGATGGGTAAAATAAGCAAACATGCCTCCGCACTCTGAGACAATTGAGGAGGTTTCAAATTCAAGTAATGAATTTCAAGCACATATTATTGAAATGATGAATGACAGATTAATCTAACAATTGTGTTACTGTGAAATTATAGTTGATCTAGCTCGAGCAACCACTTCCATTAACTGTTTCCTGTACAAACCCGGGATTTAACGTCACTGTGATTTTATGCTTGAGAAAAGATTGTGGAAAAAGAAGAAATTGCTTGTAACAAACAATTTCTTCTTTTCCCACAATATTTTCTTATCTGTAGGTTGGCTTTATTTCAAATTGCATCTAATTTTCATTGTCGTCTGCAACCTCTATCAATTTGGACCAGTCTTAAATTTCAAATTAGAGGACCATGATGGTCCTAAATCACTCACCTGAGGCATCTCCAAATTACAGTACTTATTAGTATAAAAAAGACACAACTTGAGCAAAATAAATAAAAGATATATAAGATTTTGGGCTTTGTACAAAACAATCCAGTAATGCTTTACAATAATAATGAATGCCTTTGGCTTTATAGTTTAATCCATTACCAAACTATCCAAGACTTTGTCATGCTACATACCAAATATGTATGCCCGTCACCTTATTTTTCAGAAGGAGAGGACTTTTGATGTTGCTCTAATTGGGGCAGTGCCATGTTTATCCCAGGGCTAAAATTTTAGCTAACATGGTAAGGAACCATCTGGATATGCTATATACAAAATATGAATGCCTTAGACTTTGTAGATTGGGAGGAAAAGACTATTGAACATGGTCTAATTGAGCATTTTTACAAACTTTGGACACCCAGGGAAGGAGTGTTTATTAACCTACAAGCATAATTTGATCAAAACAGATAGATAACAGCCAGGCTATGCTACACTCAAAATATAAATACATGTACCCTCCTCCTTAAAATGAAGAATTTTTTTTTTAACATATTCAAATTTTGCGTTTTTCCAAATTTTGGACCCCTGGTGCAGAGCCGTTTTTGACCTGAGGACGACAACTTTTAGTGATATGATACAAAACCATCTAGTTATG
Source organism: Fragum fragum (assembly GCA_946902895.1). Lineage (NCBI taxonomy): Eukaryota > Metazoa > Mollusca > Bivalvia > Cardiida > Cardiidae > Fragum > Fragum fragum. Next base: position 44,731,227 of record OX336372.1, read on the forward strand.
CTCCATACCAAATATGAATATCCTAGACCTTATAGTTAAAGAGGAGAAGTCTTTTGTAATTGCTCTAATTGAGCATTTTTCAAAACTTCGGACCTCAGGGGCGGGGCAATTTTTGACCCCAGAGATTAAATATTTAAAAAACCTGGTTGAGAACCATATGATTAAGCTCTATATAAAATATAAATGCCTTTGGCCTTGTAGTCTGTTAAAAAAAGACCACAAAGATTTTCTAAAATTTCCCATTTTCATGTGCCGCAGTTACAAGAGTTCACAGAATTAAATTCTTTTATCAACTTTTGAAGAGCTTCACCTAAATAACATCCCTGCAAAGTTTTAGCTTGATTGGCCTACTGGTTTAGGAGGTGAAAATTTTTAAATATTTTTACAGATTTATTAAAGATTCCCATATTCACATGCCGCGGCAACCAGAGATTTTGACGGAATTAAATTCTTTTAACAACTTTTGTAGAACTTCACCAAAGGAACAATCCCGCTAAGTTTCAGCTAGAATGGCCTACTGGTTTAGGAGGAGAAAATTTTTAAAGATTTTTACAGATTTACTAAAGATTCCCATATTCACATGCCGCAGCAATCAAAGTTTTTGACGGAATTTAATTCTTTTAACAACTTTTGTAGAACTTCACCCAAGGAACATCTCTGCAAAGTTTCAGCTTGATTGGCTACTGGTTTAGGAGAAGATTTTTAAAGATTTTTTCAGATTTACTAAAGATTCCCATATTCACATGCCGCGGCAACCAGAGATTTTGACGGAATTAAATTCTTTTAACAACTTTTGTAGAACTTCACCCAAGAAACATCCCTGCAAAGTTTCAGCTTGATTGGCCTACTGGTTTAGGAGGAGAAGATTTTTAAAGATTTTTACAGATTTACTAATGATTCCCATTTTCACATGCCGCAGCAATCAAAGTTTTGACGGAATTTAATTCTTTTAACAACTTTTGTAGAACTTCACCCAAGGAACATCTCTGCAAAGTTTCAGCTTGATTGGCTACTGGTTTAGGAGAAGATTTTTAAAGATTTTTACAGATTTACTAAAGATTCCCATATTCACATGCCGCGGCAACCAGAGATTTTGACGGAATTAAATTCTTTTAACAACTTTTGTAGAACTTCACCAAAGGAACAAATCCGCTAAGTTTCAGCTTGAATGGCCTTCTGGTTTAGGAGGAAAAAATTTTTAAAGATTTTTACAGATTTATTTAAGATTCCCATTTTCACATGCCGATGCAATCAAAGTTTTTGACGGAATTTAATTCTTTTAACAACTTTTGTAGAACTTCACCGAAGGAACAACCCCGCTAAGTTTCACTTTGAATGGCCTACTGGTTTAGGAGGTGAAAATTTTTAAAGATTTTTACAGATTTACTAAAGATTCCCATATTCATATGCCGCGGCAACCAGAGATTTTGACGGAATTAAATTCTTTTAACAACTTTTGTAGAACTTCACTCAAGAAACATCCCTGCTAAGTTTCAGCTAGAATGGCCTACTGGTTTAGGAGGAGAAAATTTTTAAAGATTTTTACAGATTAACTAAAGATTCCCATATTCACATGCCGCAGCAATCAAAGTTTTTGACGGAATTTAATTCTTTTAACAACTTTTGTAGAACTTCACCCAAGGAACATCTCTGCAAAGTTTCAGCTTGATTGGCTACTGGTTTAGGAGAAGATTTTTAAAGATTTTTTCAGATTTACTAAAGATTCCCATATTCACATGCCGCGGCAACCAGAGATTTTGACGGAATTAAATTCTTTTAACAACTTTTGTAGAACTTCACCCAAGAAACATCCCTGCAAAGTTTCAGCTTGATTGGCCTACTGGTTTAGGAGGAGAAGATTTTTAAAGATTTTTACAGATTTACTAATGATTCCCATTTTCACATGCCGCAGCAATCAAAGTTTTGACGGAATTTAATTCTTTTAACAACTTTTGTAGAACTTCACCCAAGGAACAACTCTGAAAAGTTTCAGCTTGATTGGCTACTGGTTTAGGAGAAGATTTTTAAAGATTTTTACAGATTTACTAAAGATTCCCATATTCACATGCCGCGGCAACCAGAGATTTTGACGGAATTAAATTCTTTTAACAACTTTTGTAGAACTTCACCAAAGGAACAAATCCGCTAAGTTTCAGCTTGAATGGCCTTCTGGTTTAGGAGGAGAAAATTTTTAAAGATTTTTACAGATTTATTTAAGATTCCCATTTTCACATGCCAATGCAATCAAAGTTTTTGATGGAATTTAATTCTTTTAACAACTTTTGTAGAACTTCACCGAAGGAACAACCCCGCTAAGTTTCACTTTGAATGGCCTACTGGTTTAGGAGGTGAAAATTTTTAAAGATTTTTACAGATTTACTAAAGATTCCCATATTCATATGCCGCGGCAACCAGAGATTTTGACGGAATTAAATTCTTTTAACAGCTTTTGTAGAACTTCACTCAAGAAACATCCCTGCTTAGTTTCAGCTAGAATGGCCTACTGGTTTAGGAGGAGAACATTTTTAAAGATTTTTACAGATTTACTAAAGATTCCCATATTCACATGCCGCAGCAATCAAAGTTTTTGAGGGAATTTAATTCTTTTAACAACTTTAGAATGGTTTCAAATTGCTTCCAATTTAAATTGTTGTCTGCAACCTCTTTTAATTTTGACCAGTCTAGAATTTTTCTCAAGTATAAAATCAGTTGAACTTAAAAACCTGGCTTTGATCAGGAAAGGGTTGAAATTTACAACACATATCAATTTGATACAAAATTTTGATTTCAAATTCAGCGTTTAGCATTACTAGAAAAACAACCTGTCACTGTGATTTTATACTTTAGAAAACATTGTGGAAAAAAAAGAAATTGGTTGTAACAAACAATTTCTCCTTTTCTTACAATATTTTCTACCACATCAGAATGGTTTCAAATTGCTTCCAATTTAAATTGTTGTCTGCAACCTCTTTTAATTTTGACCAGTCTAGAATTTAAAGAAACAGGAAAGGGTTAAGCAATGAAAATTTCAAAATGACCAACCCTCCTTGAGAGAAATTTACAATGGTCACGACTCTTATCAGTGAGAGCATTGAATAACATCTTTTTTATCTTAACCCATTACCAGACGTCAAAATTTTAGACTGGTCCAATTCAAATTAATGAAATTCTATATTTTTTTAACTTGCTGCGTAGAAAACATTGTATAAAATGAAGGAAATGCTTGTTGTAAGCAATTTCTTCATTTTACTTAATCTTTTCACAATGGTTTTTCGTAGGGGCATCCAATAGCGTCGCATCCCCGATGGCGGCACTAATCCTTTCCGACAATTTGTCTCTCACCAATGGGTCGATAATCGTAGACCTATATGGGATAGCAGCTGGAGGCTAGGAAAGGATGTAATGGTAGTACTGGTGTGAGAAATACCAGGTTTCCATTGTTAGGTGCTCCAGCTGCCGCGATATAACTGAAAGATTGTTGAAAGCGGCGTAAAACCCTATTCAATCAAACAAACCCAAAAGTGTCGCTGTGTGGGAATGGGTTGATTTTCAAAAAACTTGGAATATTAGAGGTGGGCTCAAGGGGGAATGATGATTTTTGGACATTATTAACAACTGAGCAAGAAAATATCAACAAATAGACTGAAATACATTATCTCACTGATTAGCATACTTCACAGTATATTCAATAAAGGTACAGAGGTGTGAGGTTTCTAATGCAGAAATCAATGTAACCCATCACCACACAATCCCGCTTTTTTTACACACCCAAGCAAAAGGATTTGTGCAAACACTACTGAAAATGAAGAAATTGGTTCAAATAAACATTTTTTTCCACACTGTTTTCAACCCTCAAATACAGAGGTTTTTGAAATATTGTCAGCTTAACATTGTCGTGTCGCAATTGTTTTCAATTTAAACTATTCTAACCCTTTCCCATGTAATACCTGATTTTTGTGTTACAGTTATATTACACTTGAGAAAACGTTGGTAGTAAAAGATGAAATTGTTTGTAACAAGCAATTTCTTCTTCTACCACAATATTTTCTATCATATGAGATGGTTACTTTTTAACCCATTCCCACACAATAAAATTTTAGACCAGTTCAAATTCAACGAAGTTGCAGACTACAATTTAAAGTGGATGGAATCTTTCAAATCTTTGTCTCTTGTGGTAGAAAACATTGTGGATAATGAAGAAATGGGCTAATTTTTACCATGGGGCCATGATTTATACAATTTTGATAGAAGTCCACCAGATGATGCTCCATAACAAAATTCAAAGCTCTAGGCCCTCTCATTTGGGAGAAGAAGATTTTTAAATATTTTACCATATAAGTCTATGTTTTACTTGTGATGTCCGGGGGTGGTCTTATTATGACCCTTGGGCCATAATTTATACAATATTGATAGAGGTCCACCCAATGATGCTGCATACAAAATATCAAAGTTCGAGGCCCTTTTGCCTGGAAGAAGATTTTTAAAATTTTGACTATAATGAGCCTATGTTAAACTTGTGACATCCAAAAATGGGCTTATTCTGTCTCTGGGGCAATAATTTATACTATCTTGATAGAGATCCACCAGATGATGCTACATAACAAGTATCAAAGCTCTAGGCCCACTAGTTTGGGAGAAGAAGATTTTTAAAAATTTTACCACAAAAGCCTATGTTAAACTTGTGACGTCCTGGAATGGGGTCTGTAGGTCTTATGGTTTGGTGGAAAAAGAATTTCAGAGTTGTGGCTATGGGGCCCCAAGGGGAAATAACTCCATTATGTGTACAAATCTGAAGCGCCTTCCAATGAGGATGCTTCCTGCCAAGGTTGGTTGAAATTCGTCCAAGGGTTCTTAAGAAGAAGTGGAATATGTAGAAAGTTAACGCAGGAAGCACAACAATGGACTAAACAAGATTGCAATAGGTCACAATGACCTTCTGTCAGGTGATCTAAAAAGCAAAAATTGTTCGGAAATATCAACAAAGTATTCTCACCTCATCCAAGCAGTCAACTTTAACATCTGGTTCTTGCAATAGAGCTTTCACCTCTTCTAGTGTACCTGATTTGGAGAAAAAAGAATGTTTACCCATTAACAAACAAGAGGCCAAAGAGGGCCTGTGTCACTCCACTGGCTGAAATATTACCATCCACAGAATTTAGTCATTTTCGATCGTTTTCTTTACCCATTGAGACTAACATCTTTGAAATTAAATAAAATTGAAGTTGTCTCCAGTAATGTCTTTCAATTACCAAATTTCTATTATGAAATGATTGATTAACCCATTATGAGACGGCAAAACTTTAGACTGATCCAAATTGAAAGGAGTTGCAGAGGACAATTCAAAGTTCATGAAATTTTAGATTTTTTACCTTTCTGGGTAAACGCATTGTGTAAAATAAAGAAACTGCTTGTAACAAGCAATGTTTTCTACCAAGTTTTTAAAGTTTAACTAACTACAAATAATCATCTGAAATATCTTTCCATTTTGAACAGTCTAAGGTCCTGTTGTTTGGATTTGAGTTAAATAAATTCTAATGGACCTTTTTTTTTTCTTTTTTGTATAATCAACAAACAGTGCTAGTCAAATTACACAGAAGTCTAAGATACCAGGGAGACTAATTTACCAATCAACCATTAATCAAATACTATTGTACACTATAACTACATATGGAAAACAAGAGAGCCAAAATGGCCCTTATTGGTTCATCTGAAAATCTTGCTTCTTAAAAATTTGAGTTTACTGATTTAGGACGGGATGTTGTTTTGAAAGAAAATCAAAGTAAAAGACTGCCCAGCCCTGTCCTGCCCATATTGAAGGGCAATTTCATGAACATTTTGATAAGGGTCACACAAGGAACATTTCTTTAAAGTTTTACCAAAGTTGGCCAAATGGTTCAGGAGATGTCAATTAAAGAATTCAAAGTTGAAAATTGCCCAATCCTGCCAGGCCCATGGGCCAGTCAAAATTTCATGAACAATAAGGGTCACCCAAGGAACATTCCAGTTAAAGTTTACCAAAATTGGCCTTGTGGTTGTCATTTAAAGAATTCAAAGCTAAAAACTGCCACATCCATATTTATGGATCAATCAAACTTCTGATAAGGGTCACCAAAGGAACATTCCCGTAAAACTTGACTAAAATTGGCTGATGAGGGGATGTCATTTAAGAATTGTTGATGATGGATAATACATTTGTGACAACGGAAAGTGAATGGCACTAAAAGCTCCCCATGAGCATGTTGTGCTCAGGCCAGCTAAAAAGCTCCACCCATAAATTTAAAGCTATGTTTTTTATGAATCCAAATATCTTTATGGAATGAGGTTGATCTTGACGCAGGAACATTTCTGCATAAGAACAATGAAATCAAATGAGCTCTTTGAGGACAATGATTTTTAAAGGGTTTCTTCTTTGTTTGCCATGGCAACCAGAGTTGTTTAATGGAACATTTTTGTATGAAGAAATCTGAAAGAGGTCCATCTCTGGAACAATACTGTGAAGTTTGGTTGAGATCTGACCAATAGCTTGTGAGAAGAAATTTTAGGAAAGATGTACATACTAAAACACATCAGATACCACACCCTGAAAATAGTCTGGTGCCTTTTGTCAGAGGAATTTAAACAAAATTTTAGACTCTCAAAATTCAGATGCAAATTATTGCTAAATTAATCAACGGTAACTATCTGCAGACAACATGGCTCTCAATGAATTAATGGTTATTTTGACAAAAACTGCTTAATTACAATCAATGAGGACAGGTCAAGGTAAGTCAGCAAGACTAGCTTGGTTGGTAGAGCACTTGACTTCAATCCTCAAGATCATGGGTTCCAGCCCTGGGCTGACCATATAAAGTAACGAACTTATTTTCTTTCAGATGAGACTTTAAAACTGATGCCCACTTTGACCATGCTATCCATAGAGCAGTTTAAAGAACCAAGCCCAGATCTCAGTAGTTTCGTCCTTAATCCTTGGACTATCCCCGATTACTACTAACTGTCTTCTGGGGGTGTCGCCCATGATATGGGCATTATGGGCATGTGCTATGGTAGCGACGATAAATAAACTGAAATACACAGGTCAAGGTAACTCATCTAAAATCTGTGTTGAAGTTATGTTTAAGGTACATGTATATAACAAAAGCAATTTCTATTAAGTAGATTGAAGGTCAAGTTTATCAGATCAAAGTATAGAATGAAAGCCTATCTCTTAGTGAGCACATACCGGTACATAGAATTTGATGGTTCAAATTCAAAACTAGGGTAAATAAAAAAACTTAACAGAAAAGTCTAATCCAAAAGCCCACATATAATAAAAAGATTTTAAAGTTAATATGATAGTAGATGTATTGGAGTGAAAAGCTATAAGAAATATACATATTAAGAAGTGCAAATGTTTTATGCACTTGCTGAAATAATCCTTTCCCTGGCAAAACTGACACTCTACAACAGTGAACAAATATTCCAAAAACAATGCTATAACAGAAAATTGTTTTTAAAATGCTTTCAGACCCAACAGAGATTCAGATTGACATCAGCCATTAGCAAATTGCCCATAAAAATTCCTGATGGCCAAAATAAGGAAGGTCCTGTCATTTCGGTAGGTAAAAATAAAAATCCCGGCAATACAAAAACAGGAGAAGAAAAGTATTCGAAAGTTGACATGGATGGTTACAATTGTAGGCACAGAGAACTTTTTTTGAAAACCCTTTCCTTTCTGAAGATTCATTCATGTTTTTATATATATCATCTAAGAGATTCTCATAATGGCGAATATTTACGGACACCATGTCATTTACTAGAGCTCAAAATTTATTGTTTAAAGATTACAGTCTTGTAGATGAAACATAATTTTGCTGAAAAACAGCGTACAACAAAATAGTAAATTCATTTTTTAATTAAATCCATTATTCTAGTTATCTGCTTTAGTTGTAAAAAATAGAAGAAACCTTTGGCAAACAATTTAAAGGCTTCTATGATCTTCTCTTAAGTACCTTGTGATGACACATTCATTTTGGAAACAAAAGTTCACTGATTCTAGTTTGCTAATCAATCCATTTAGTAATATGTAATCCTATAAACTGGAGAAAATTATCCTGTGTTAACTTTGCTTTACATTTAAACATCTGCATGTACACAGTCTTTGTTTTGTGTACACATTAAAAATAACAGTCGGAATGGACCTTTTTTTTAATTCTATTAACAACAGGTTTTTTTTAAAGATCCCTCTTTAGGTAAAAATCAGGTTTAGTTGAAAAACTTTAACCAATTACTACACATTCCTGCAGTTTTTTAAACCTTGAAAGGTTTTAATATAAAGCTTTAATTAATCAGGGCTTTGCAGAGTGGGTGACAGTCACTGATTCAGGTGAATAAGTTGCCTGGTTTCGTAAAAGCTTCACCAAGTTGCTGATCTAAATGAAATCGAAGTCACATGACAAATACGGAGAGTAGCCACATTATGATAGGCGACAATCAAATTTTGTCTATAGGCTATCAAATTAGAAGACAGTAAATCAGTTATAATACTGCTGATTGGAAGCCTTGTTATCGTAAGTCAAGCATGTATCGATAGGCAAATGCTTGCTTTAGTTGCACCCTAGTTGCAAGCCCTAGTATACCGTCAGAACAACACAAACTTTCTGATGTCCTACCCCTTCCCTACTGAAGATTCAATTATTCCTGTGGCACATCATGTTTATTTGATCAATCTATGAGATTTGTTGCGCACTTTCTGGCAGTGAGAATAATGGCGGATTTTATTACAAATGTCATTTTTTTTACCAGAGTCCAAAATTTATTGAATAAAATCTTGGTGATGAAAACTGAATTTCCTGTAAAATCGTTTTCAATAAAATCCTTCGATTCTAGTTAATTAACTTTATTTTACAAATGTAGAAAAACTAAGATAAACAATTTAAGGTTTCTATGATCTTTTCACTGGTAACTAGTTAGGATTTTTTCAAGAAATTAAATTTGACTTATCTTGTTTTGGTAATTAATCCATTCAATGACATGTAATCCAAACAACTATACCCCATTATTCTGCATCCTAACGAGTCAAGGGATATCGTGATGATCTTTTCCTCTAATTAGATAAGTAGAATGTTCCCCACCCTTGGTACGACAAGATGATTATTCTGTGTTAACTTTGTTTCAAATTTAAACCTTCACTGTACAGACTCAGAGTCTGTCATTTGCATATTCAGCTGTTTTATCATTACCCTTTTACTTACAATAACTGCAACTCAGTCAGATTGAACTCTTTTTTTATTAATTTCGAGCTTTTTATCTATTTTTTGTTATAGACAGGTGAAGTTGACAGACTATAACCCATTACCATACAATCCTTGGGAAAATTGTGAGAAAAGGAGTCCTTTACCAATAAAATTTTTGTACCTTATGATCTGGAACTTATTTTCTGTTTTGAGCATACTTGATTTGAAATCTGGCATTCAACTTTTTATTTTTCAATTTGGACTAGACTGAAAATTTTGTCTTCTGGTAATGGGTTAGATAATGGGTTAAATAAGATAGAATTAATTATAATGATGTTTTCTTAATTTTTGCTTCAAATTAAACTCTAGATCATTTATGTCAATTCAGACCACGTATACAATTGATTATTTTCATTTTTCATAATTGAGAATATAATACCATCTACCAGTATGTATGAAATATTCAAGAAAGAAATTCAGAATCATATTTCTTAATTCTCAAAGCCGAAGAAAGAAGACAAAAATATTTGTTCACATGTTAAGATCTCTTTAATAAAGTGAAAGAAAGGATGAGCAATGCTTTTCATATTAACTGCACACTATATAAAACAAAATATTCAGCTACTAGGTTGTAAAGGTACATTTGTATTTTCATTTGTATTTTCAAACAAATGAGGAATACTAGCAAAAAAGTGTTATTGATCTACTGATCTATTATGTGATCATCAGCTCATCCATAATACGCCCAAAACACAAAATCAGTTCGACTCGCCAACAAATGAGCACATTTTATTCATCTGATTGGTTGTCAATCAGAACTGTATCTAAATTTTGTAATGTGTAGGTATTGTGTCAATGACATAATAGACCCGATATACAAGCCCTTGAGCAATTATCAGAGTTCGCGCTGCCGGTCGCCATTGTCGCCAAATGTGACAAAAATAAAATTCTGGCACAAGTTTTTTTCATTTGGCGAAAGTTCGTGGGGCCAAAAAAAAAAAAAGAAAAGTTTTTTTATACATACTTTTACTTTGACTAAATCTCCAGAAATCAAGTCCTAGGGCAAAGTGTGTATAATTGCTCAAGGGCTTATATATCGGGTCAATTATATCATCTTGTCTGACACAAGACTAACACATCACCAAATTTAATTACAGTTCTGATTGACAGCCAATCAGATGAATAAAATGCCCTCATTGGTCGACGAGTCGTATTGATTGTGTTGAGGGCGTGACTTAGTATTATGCAGGGCTCTGCAGACTCCCAGAATTTGAGGAGAAGTCACTTCTCACTAGTCTGAGAATTGGGAGAAGTTTTTCAAAATGGGGAGAAGTGGTGAGACTTTCAGGAGAAGTGGATCGTGTTAAAAATGAACTTTTTGTGCGTTTTCCTCATTTCTATCAGAAAATAAAATAGCTTTACAACCAAGTAGTTGCATTTTATATTATGTATCATGCAATAAACATAGAAAATACTGCTTATCCTTTCAGTCCTCAATAAAGATCTTATTCCTGTGAACAAATACTTTTGTATTTTTCTTTTTTTGTTTTAGAATTCAAGAGTTTGATTCTGAATTTTTTTTTTTTTAATATTTCATAATAGATTCATATATGATAAAAAAAAGTCAACTAATAAAAAAAATGCAAATAGTGTATAGGCAGTCTGAATGAAATGAGTAGTGTTTCTATTTGAAGCAGAAAATGAGAAAAGATGTTATTGTAACAACATGTATTTAATCAAACTATTACCAGAAGAAAAAATTCAGACTGGCACAAATTGACAGAAGCTAATTAAGACATTTCACAGTGAGCTTAAATAAGAATGATGGTGCCAAAGAGGGTAGAAACATGTGGGAAATGGATAAATTGCTTGCTGCAAACATTTCCTCCTTTTCCCACAGTTTCCCATAAAAACATTTTCAAGATGTCAAAATGGGGGATTGTGTGGTAATGAGTTAAATTCTGTGCACTTTACCTGATAACATATAAATGGATAAAAATTGTCATTAATTGGTCAAAAAAGGTCCTCTGTGATTAAGTCAGTGATAGTGTGTAAAGGGTAAGGATTACTGCTCAGTACACAAAACCAGACTCTGTACATGCAGAGGTTTAAAGTTAACACAGGATAATTTGCTCCATTTTATAGGATTACATGTTATTTAAAGGAATTATTACCAAGTAAGTGAAATTTAGTTTTTGGATAGAATGTATCATAACAAAAATCTCAGGAAAAGACCGTAGAAGCCTTTAAATTGTTTGCCATAATTTTCTTCACTTGTTACAATTAAAGCAGATAACTCAAATTGAAGGATTCTAATGAAAAATGAATTTACTCTACGTAGATTTTCGGCAGAATTATTTTTCATTAAGGTTTCAAATTTTTAAAAATATTTTGACTTCTGGTAAATGACACGGCGTCCGTAAATGTCGGCCATTATTCTCATTATGTGAAAGTAAGCAATAAATCTCGTAGACTGATGATAACTTAATTTACAGAAACAATTAAACTTAAGAAGGGAAAGGATTTTAAATAAAGATTTCTAGTGCCGAGAGTATACACAGCATTGCCCAAATCAATCAGCGTAGGTGTGAATGAAGCAAGCACGTTGACTATTAGCTGCCAGAACATACCCCTATTTCTTATAATCTGCTAGCCTCGCGACTACAGTATCGATACACGCTTGATTTACGATCAAAGGGCTTCCGACGGACAATTGTATAATTGCACACTGTCCCCTACTTTTATAGCCACTGGGCCAGATTTGGTTATCACCTATCGTATCCAGGCGACTTCCCGAAAATTCCAGGCGACTTCGACTTCGCTTTGATCAGCAAATCAGGCGAAGTTTTATGAAACCAGGCGACTTTTTCGCCTGAGTCGCCCACTCTGCAGAGCCCTGTTATGGATGAGCCGATGAAACTTCGACCTGAAGACCTCAATTATCATGCATAAGTAGGCTTTCTATAAGAAAATTGTAATTAAACTGGCCGCCATTTGCCTTTTCCTGATGAATAAAATTGCCGAATTCAGGCATATTTTCGTATATTTCTGCTGACAGTTTCTAATCTCGGCACCACTACCGTGATTCCTTGCTCAAACACTGAATCATCATTTATGGGTCATAAGAAGGATATTCTGACGAACTGTTGATAGAAACTGTGGTAGTTTGTCAAGATTTGACTGAAATTTCAAAAGTTATACCGTCCCAAAAGTGGACGAACCATTTCTTTTTTGTTCATTCGTACCAAAGAATGTTCACCCTTAACCGATTTTTTTTAATTACAGAAGTCAACATCATTTTATTATTAAATCAAGCATATTTTACTAGGTTAATTACTATTTCCTTCTCTCTTTTTTTCTCATCAAAGTCTCGATTTTCTTAACAAACTACTGAAAGCACTCATTATAGATGAGTAAAAATCAATGTAGTGTATGACTTAGCTACATTCATTAAAGTTAAAACAAAAAACGATTGGCCATATTAAAAACCTGTTAAATATGCAAATTATCTATTTAACAGCATATAAGTTAAGAAAATAACAGTGCAGTCAAGAAATGCTCGAGCTTGGCCCCAACTCCTCAATTTGACCCCAACTTTTTCCGTTTGGCCCCAGCTTTTTTAATTTGGCGAAAGTGATGGCGACAACTTTTTCAAGCCAGAGCTAACCCTGCATTATACACACTTGGCCCTATGACTTGATTCCCGGAGATTAGTCAACGTAAATGAATGTATTTACAAAACTTTTCATTTTTTTGCGCCATGAACTTTCGCCAAATGAAAAAAACTTGCGCCAAAATTTTATTTTTGTCGCATTTAGTGACAATGGCAAACAACAGCGCGAACCCTGTCATGGGTTTAATCCAGATGGTGGCACATATCCTTTTCAACATTTGTCTCTCACCAATTGGTGGATAATCATAAACCTAAGTTGGATAGCAGCTTGAGGCTAGGAAAGGATGTAGTGGTAGTACTTGTGTGAGAAATACCAAGAATGCATTGTTAGGTGCTCCATCCGCCACGATATGGCTGAAATACTGTTGAAAGTGGTGTTAAACCCAATTCAATCAATCAATCATTTTCTGCTTTATATAGGAACACTAATCATTCTATTAATTCAGACCATCTGTATGCTATTAGCGAATTTTTCCTTTACTTTTTTCCTGCACAGTCCCTTGTTTTACGTCCCTGTGATATTATACTTGAGAAATTAATTTGGAAATAGAAGAAATTGATTGTAACAAACAACTTCTATATTAACATTATTTTCTACCATATAGGATGAATTTTTTTACCATTATATATGAAACTATATATGAAAGCACCCTACTTCTCTCAATTAATTATAATTTATATATGTATTGGCCTGTGTTTTTCATAGTTAAGGCCAAAAAAAATCAAAATGCTGGTTATTTTTTGGAACTGGCCTTTCTTACATTTGACCTGTTTAACCTCACACCAACGGAAAAAAGTCAGATATGAATGCCCTGTATTAACCCATTACCAGACAACAATTTAAAATATTAAACTAGACAAATTGAAAAAATGTTGCAGATGATATGTTAAATCACACAAAAATGTGAGAATAAGCTGTTTGACCCCATAAAAGAATATAGATGTATTAAGAAGCTTCCAGAAGACAAATCAAAATTACCTCATACATTTGAGAAATACGGGAATCCTCATAATTGATCATCATCGATAATATGAGAATTTGATGAATATTTTTTAAGGCCATACTAAACCATACCTGTTGCTGCCTTTTCCTGCAATTTCTTTTCATTTTCTGATAATTCTGGATACTGAATTTTCTTTCTTAAACCCATTTCTGTCGTAAACGCCTCGTAAATAACTTTTCCTCTGATGAAGAGTGAAAATTCGCGAATATCGATTTTTTATTACCCGGTGATACATATTATATTTAAATTGTCGTACATAATACAATTGTAGACTGGAAACTTGTACAAAAGAAAAAGTGAATCGCGGTTCCTAAAATTGAGGCGTCGACATGAAATAACAAAGTTTGGCACGAGTTCATTTCACCCCTTTATAGCTGTATGCATAAGTTACGAAATGCACTGTTACCACGAATTTGAGCGAAATCGACCTCCTTACTGCGCAATGGACTTTTACATTTGCAGTCAACCAATGAAATAATTATATATAGCTGTATGCCCGTCTTAAATGAGTTTATCAATGTTTTAATTATGATAAACGCAAATTGTTAATAAACTTTGTTTTTCGTGCATCTCTTCCTATAATTCAAATTATCTATTGTTATTGAAATCATTTATTATAATAAGATTTGTTCAATATTTATTAGAAAAAATAGAAACACAGTTCTATTTCAAAGGTATATATACTTTATGACTGAAATGAGACTGTCAAAAATAATTAAATGTTAAATGCTTTCAAAATGTTTCACGATGCCATAAAGCGTGGATGTTTGAATGTTGGTCCGTGTTTCGAACGATATTTAAATCAATTTATGTTTGATTTATTTTGTTTTGTTCTTGTAATATTATTACCCGAAATGGTCATTGATTTGAAACAGAATTATTCTTTCCTATTATTCTGATTCACCATCCGCAGCTCATGAAATGTAGACTGGCACAACTGTCGAATTGTAGTTAAGCCAGGACGCCTTTGTAAAAGTCTACGGTTATGAGTCTAAGGAATGGAAACTCGTGATGACGACAATGTGAATTCTATAATTTCAACAAAATTAAACAAGAGAATAGAAAAATCGACAAGATGACAACAAATGCCTGAAAGTGTATCTTATATAAGTTTGTTGAATATCACTTAATTCTAGAAGAACTGGTGTTATTAAGTTTACACGATAAGAGCCTCATGCTATTCCAATGATTAGACGTGATATAAAGTAGAATTTAAAAAAAAAAAACTTATCTAGAAAAACAACAACGACAAAAACAACAAAAAAACCAACATATGAATATGAATAATGTTGGGCAGAAATCCTTTTGTTCGGTCTATCTCCAATTTCATGAAGGAATGTTTTTGCCAAAAATAAATCATATCCAACTTCCAAAAGGTCGTTTGATGTAGCATAGGAGAGTGATTTATCTATACCAGAAATTGACCGGTACATCGAATTTTCATTCAATTGCCTTTCGTCATAAATTCTACAGTTTTGGGCCCTGTGACTTTTACCGTCAAGGTTTTACTAATTACTAGTGTAAAAGTAGTTTAATATAACTTACCAAGAAATGGCAAAAAATGTTGAGTCAGACTCCTTTCTTCCTAGCCACATATGTCACATATTTTCTTACAAAATGCTAGTAAGAAGCCATGTCAAACGAAAAACAAGAAGTCTTAGGCGACCTTTGTGGCTAAAATAGCTGAAATATGTCCACCCACTGGATGTAGATGTCCTTTACCACCGAGACAAACATTTTCGAAAATTCCTAAACTTAAAATTCCAATCTGCAATATCATTTTAATTACAAAATTGAATTTATTTGTCTTTTGACGGGTCAAATACACCCCCCGATTTCGTGTACGGAACAAATTCCATTTCTTTTTTCTAATCAACTAATTGTGCTTATAATTAATCACATTAGTTTACTATGTTTGAAAGTGTTATCAACTAAAATTATTATCTTCAACATCTGCAACATTTTCCAGTGTGAAATTACTGTCTTGTAATGGGCTAAAACCAATTGAATTGAATTGGATTGAATTGAATTGTTAATACCGTTTTTTTTTCTTCATCATCAACCAACTGTGCAAGTCAATGAAACACACACACAAAAAAATTCTTAATAAGATGTAAGATAAAAAGGAGATAATTGACTATTTTGACTAATTCACAAAAAGACTAATTATACCATTAATTAAAAAACGAGATAACAACAAAGATTGTTAATATGCTATATTGTCCAAATGGGTTGTAGACCTTCTGTATACATATTTGATAAAGGGTATATATATGCTATATATTGGGAAAAGTTCAAAGAATAATGGACGTTTTTTTACGAGTCCGAATAATTTTACGAAACTATGTAGACCTTGACGAAAGGAACATTGCTGCAAAAGGAAAATGTAATAAATGTTCGGAAGAAAACGACTTTTAAACGATTTGTATTTTGGTTGCGATTGCTAGGCAAATTTGATGGACTCAGTGAGATATTGTGATCACTTTTTGTCCGGCGGCCGTGCGTTGTCCGTCAACAATTCCTCTAAACAATATCTCCTCCGAAACTACTGGACAAATTTCAACTAAATTTGGCAGAAATATTCCTTATGTGGTCCCTTTTATCATAGTAAGAAGAATTAAAATCAGTTAAAAAGTCTGATTGCGAATGCAACAAAAGTGAAATTCTGAAATAACCTTTAAAAATCTTCTCCTCCTTACCCATGCATGAAATATCAGTATATTGACCTCTTTCACAATTGCTATAATCATGACCCTCGGGTCCCCAGGGGCGGAGCCTCAGGTTTGGGTTTTATATAGAAACAGAGGGTTTTTAAACAACATCTCCTCCTAAACCTTTCGGTCAATTTGAACCAAAATGTGGCAGAACTGTTCATTATGTGGTCTTTCAGACAGGCTTGAATTATATAAATCCTGTTGAAGAACTCTGGTTGCCTTGGCAACAAAAATTCAATCTTTAAAAATCTTTTCCTCCTGACCCAGTTGGTCTGCGGTCTTGAAATTTAGCACCAAGCATCAGTTCATTAACATCTTTCTTATTTCTGAAATTATTACGTATGGATCTAAAGCGGAGAAAAAAAGTGTTCTCTACATTTCATACTAAGTCTTTAAGCCTTGAAATGTGTCATTAAGACTTTTAGATTCCTAGATACAGAGACAATAGTTGTAATTAGTATGGTCAGGCCTACTTGTATCATAATCCTAATCTGAACAACAAATTAGAATGTTGAAAGAAAAAGAGCTGTTATCTCAGGTGAGCGCACTAAGTCGAATGGTCCTCTTTTTTATATGAATAACCAACAATGCCAGTCAGCCTAACCAAATTCTTATCTCCTTCTGAGATTTAAGATACAGGGAAGATAATCCTTATATTTAGCTAATTTACACAATAATATATTTTGTCCCCCTTAGACCATTAATCAAATACAATATAGAACTGCTAATTTATACTATATATAGAAAAGCCCCCCCCCCCCAAAAAAAAAGCCCTGTTTTGACGAAACCTAATGCACCTAACAATGGATTCCTAGTATTTCTTATGGAATAAGGTAGAACTTGATGCAAGAAATATTTCTGCAAAAGAATAACGAAATCAAGTTTAACAGTCTTGCAGAAAATGATTTTCAAAGAGTTCTACTTTGGGTGGAATGGCAACCAGATTCATGGAAAATGATTCCTTGGAGGAGTCTGAAAGAGGACCATCTATAGAACAATCCTGTGAAATTTGATTGGGTGCGGTCTAGTAGAAGATTTTTTAAGAAAAAAATTCACACTAACGGACGGGCGGGCGGGCGGACGAAAGCACGACGGACTCAAAGTCATGAAAATACCTCGCTGTCCATCAGTAAATCAATTAGAGTTTGCACAGTTGTGTCATTTCAGAAGAATTTCCAAGATTAATCTACATAGACCATAAAAGGAAAATATGCACTGCCCATAAAACTCGTTTGAGGTAGATCCCAAATTTTTTCAAGGAATTTGAAAGAGCACGTTCCAATAAAAATTGCTGTGAAATTGAATAAATTCTGCGAAGTAGTTCCTGAGAAGAACATTTTAAGGTTTTTCTATATAGATCATTTGAGGTAAATAAGCCCGCCCACAAAACCATTTTTGGATTTCGAATTATTTCAAGGAATCTGAAACAGGACTACCAATGGAACATTTCTGTGAAGTTTGATTGAATTCTGATCTGTACTGCCAGAGATGTTTAAAGACAAGATTTACGGACGGATGGACGCACTGACGAAAGAACGACGGACAAAACGACATCACAAAAGCTCCGTCTTTCCTTCGGCCAGAGGAGCTAAACATAATAACAAGAAAATGCCTTTTGGGAGAGGGAAGTCGTGTATGTTTACGTAATTAAGATCTTCGCCAACAATTGTTCTATATTAATTTACCTTTCCAATAAAATTCGCCATCTGCGTTGAAGAAACCGGCTGAAAAAACAACTAATTTACAAGAGGCAAAATGTACCCAACTACATATTCCAGGGTTTTGATAGTTTGTGCGCCACCAAATATTTCCCATAAAGGGTCGAAGGTGTTCTTTGTGATATATCCCTTTTTCTCCGATGACCTATAGTTATACTAGAATAATCAAAGATCTGAAAGTACTGATAGTAGACGTCCCCGTCTCCGTAGTAGAGATTGGTGCCAATTTAGATATAGAAAGTGACATTTTCATGTAGATAAACTGATTAAAGAAGATCGTCTCGCCTTGTCCGGCTAGCTTAAGCAGTAATATAGAATGTTTCTATTCTAGTGTCATGAGCATGATCCCCAATTCGGCCGCGGCGAATATCCTTTCCGACATATAGTCTCCCACCAATGGGTTGATTATCGTAAACTTAAGTAAGGTGAGCAACTGGAGGCTCGAAAAGAAGGTGGTGGTATTACTGGTGTGAAAAATACCAGGAATCCACAGGTAGGTGCTCAAGTTGCCGCGATATAACTGGAATACTGTTAAAAGTGGCGTTAAACTCCGTTCAATCAATCAATCATTCGGCAAGAAAATGCGACTGCCACATGCGTCATTTGCCTCTCGCCGGTGGAAACATAATAAGTGATTTGCGTTTTAAGTTGGTTGGGCAGCCAAATTCAATGTTTTAGGTGTATATGTACGTCTATCAAAAACGGGCGTTCTGATTGGTAAAAAAATATTCATAACTCCATGAACAAAATTTTGAGCACGCAGCAATTTTGTATGCTTCCGCATAGAATAGTTCCATACAAAAAAAGTATCAAAATTTGTAAAGTTCTTGCTTTTTTCGCTCGATGCTATTAAATTATAAGAAAGAGGATATTTTTTGTTTTCATGGAACATACATCGGTTCATACCTCATTGAAAAGAAAATATTCCCTTCGCCTGTTAAATATACTGGTGTGAAAATGACAAAAAATCATGGCTAGGTGTACCTACCAACCGCGGTATTACTGAAATACTATTCCGAAAGTGACGTAAATTCAATTTTCTTAATCGCAGTCTAACTATGGCTTTCAAGATAGATACTCTTTTTCAGAGATGATCTTTTTCCTAGGACAGTCCAAAAATGACTAAGAAATAGCCCTGTAAAAAATTGTGAGTAAAGAAATTACCCGTAACAAGCAAACTCTTCTTTTATCACGATGTTTTTACCTCATATTGCCCTAGTTTTTCAATTCAAACCATCTTTGTTTGGTCGTATGTAACATCTTTTGAATTTGACCATTCTAATATGTTGTCGTTTTGGAATTGGTGAAGAAATTTTGGATAATATTTGATTAGAGACTAGTCAGGGTTATTGCTTATTGGAAACAAATAAGAGATTTTGTATATCTTCTCAACCTTCTGCGACCCAGTAATAACTTAAAGAGCTAATCTAAAATGATAGAAAAACATCCAAGGAATCTCTTTGGACACCTTTGAACACAAGTACAACAAACTGAAATTGAGTGCATTTCCATATAGTCAAGATAGTCAACTAATATACACTTGCTATGGCGAGTTCTAAAAATAGTAAGTCGGTAGCAAATCAGACTTCCAATCTTCAATCATGGGATGTGGGTTCGATCCCCGGCGGCGGCACATATCCTTTCCGACATTTGTCTCTCACCAATGGGTGGATAATCGTAAACCTAAGAGGGATAGCAGCTGGCGGCTAGGAAAGGATCACGGTAGTGGTAGTACTGGTGTAAGAAATACCAGGAATCCATTGTTAGGTGCTCCAGCTGCCACGATATGGCTGAAATACTGTTAATAGTGGCGTTAAAACCTGTTCAATCAATCAATCTAAAAGGTCGGAATCCCACATATGGTACTCGGCGAAGCGGACGGGAAGTACAGAAGAGACTAAAGGTTTACAAAAAAATGACTTTTTAAACTGGTAGATGTATATTTACTTTATTTGGGATTGCGTTAACACTAATTCAGCTAGGTTTTCAATTAAATCCGCCACATGCGTCGAAGAAACATAAATTTCCGCATATATGAAACTGGGTACGAATTGGGATCCAATTATCATTCAAACGATATACTGAGGCTGATGTTCGTTAAGACAAGAGAATTGTCGGACAATTCGAGTTATGTGGGTCCATCGAAAAACCAATGGTATCTAAAAGAAACCGAAAGACATACAAAAGAATCGAACACACCCGGAAACATACACACTAGCGCACAGACACGAGATTTAAAACCATGACAATAAAGAACAATTCATGAATTGGTTTATCAATCAATTGGTTGGTTGATTGATTTATCAATTACTCGATCAATCAGTAGACAAACCACTCGTATTCGTTTTCCCCATTTTCACAGTCGTGTTTGGGATGCATTGTGAGTTTTTTGTGATTTCTTATAGAATATTTGTTGTCCTTATGGTTTCTTTGGGTTAGCTTTGGGATAACAATTTTAAATAAATACATGTATTTTATAATATTTTATAAGGGGTCTATTTCCTGAAATGCAATGCTTGGCATTTACTCTTTCATTGAAACGAAATAAGAGACGAGGAAGGGCCGGCTCTTTCGAAACAGTAACATTCTTAAAGCAATCATTCTGAATAGTACTAGTACATGTCAAACATATATCATTCAAGAAATGATAAAATACATTTTTCTGTTCCACTTGAGTATTTACTCCCATACAAAATCCGCAGAGGGTTAATTTAAGATGTCATGAACGTTATACATTACCGCAAAAAACACTCAGTTCACGTGACATTTTATCAAGCCAATCGTCGTTGTGTATATCGGTTGACCTAAGTAAAGGTAGGAACGTTAGTGTATCGGCAATGACAGTTACAGTATAGCTGTCGGTTCGATCAAAGTGTAGTGTCTCACTGTAAATAAACAGGGTTGTGTATTTTTCTTCTGTGACATTTTCTCTGGATTAAATGGCTCTTAACTCATCTGTAACGAAATGTACGCCAAGGAAAGATTTTCATACACGAAATAAATTCATATATTTGGATTAAAATTTGGATTTTTGAGTTAAAACTTACAAGGCAGTGGAACAATCATGTTGGAATTAGAACCTATTTTGGGACAACCCCATTTGCAAAGACAGGGTCAGGTAGGTACTTAGGGGAAGAGGTTGTTTAAGATCTATATGTATACTCAAACATAAAATGATATACCTGTAGATAAAGCCTTAAGGACAGACTAGGTTGACAAAAATACAGACTATCTAGATCTGGCCTAGATCTGCTGAGTATTTTTTATCTAGAGCTATTAATCTTTATCCAAATATGTCACATTTGATTAACTGGTTTAGTTAAATATGAAAATAATCTAGACTAGGTCTGATAATTATACTGCCTAGGTTGTAGCAAAGCGTAGTGTCGAATGTGTATTATCGGGTCAACCAACAATTTGACCCGGAAGCAGACGAAATTTCTGATACTCCCAATACGCATGCTCTACATGACGTCAATTTCAATATAGCTGAATCACATTGGAAACCTAGACTGGATACAAACCGCTTTCGTTTTCAGGAATATTTCACAAATATTTTGTTCTTTCTTACCGTAAGGGTGTAAATTGAGATATATAAAAATGTTCTGACTTTAGTTGTCGAAGGATACAGGCCCTGCTGAGTTAAATAATGTTAAAAGTTTTTCTAGAACAACGAGTGTAGAACTCGTGGATATTCCAGTTACTATTTTTAGACAGACTTATTACACATAGAAGGGAGACTACTCAAGACACCAAACACACAAAGGAAGCTTAGACGCTATGGAACGAAATTGGAGAAAACGCCAGTTTTAAAGAAATACTTTATTTCACCAAGTTATAGATATTCCCGTGTTCTTTTTCACTATTTTTTTGTCGTTGTTGTTGAATATTCAAAACTGTTGGTCCTGTGAAGAGTTTCTTATCCATAGAAAGCTTTGGACAAAATCTTTGACCCGAGGAACGTTCTAGAAAATGTTGAAACAGTATTTTACCGATGGTCTTATTCAAATTGCTATTGTTCTAAGTCTACTTCGTACTGATTTGAATGATTATATAAACAGAAACTACGTCAACTATCCAGAGGTTCAGGAAATTATCCTTGGTCAGTCGGCAGCATACACACAGACTAATTTTCACAATCAGTTCAACTATTTAGGATCCCCTGAAATTTATCGAAAGAATATTGATTCAGTTAGTTTCCCAAGCATATACAGAGACCTTCGCTCATTTAGACATTCATTAGGAGGCAGACAGCACATTGACACTTTTCTGCTTATTGAGGGTGGATCTAGCTCTTCTGGATTTCGACCGTCAACTTCTGAACATCATACTGCTACAGCAGTTCAACAAACTGAAAATGAAGATGAAAATAATAACAATGTAGAACCTGATTCTGTCAGTAACCTGAATGTACTTACAAGTGAAGAATTAGAGCTTGAAAGTCAACGATTATTGACAACACTTGAAGAAAGAATTGATGCCATTGCTCCATTTCTAGATAACTTGCATGGTCAACAAGGCACAGATCCAACCATGGAGGTATATCAAATCTAGATAGTAAATTTTATGTAGTTGAATCATATTCAATCTACAAGTTTAAAGAATATTCATTTCTACAAGCTTAGCAATGTATAATCATACAATTTTAAGAGTTTGTAGTTTTTCAGCATTTCCTCTTCCCAATATGTATAACCAATCAAAACATGAAAAATGATAAATCAATGAAATAAAGTGAAATGAATAAATGAAAAGGTCCTTTTGTTATCAGATCTTAATGTTGAAGCAAGTGTCATTAGAGTTGAAGAATTGGATGAGAACAGTGATCACTTTTGAAACTTTTGTAAATTAGTAGATCTGTGAGGACATTGTAAACTTAGAATAGGAAACAACTTAGAATAGGAAACAGTAAAAGCTTAGTTGTTGTGTCAAAACATCTGTGTATTAGAGATTAAAATAAAAAATTTGCAGGTTTATATTATGTTAATGCATGCATTAATAAGAATGTCTACATTTTATTGAGTAATTCTAGAGTTCAAAGTCAGATTTAATTAGCATTATTTTACTGATGTGACAGAATCCAGCATCATTCTGGTGATTCACATATATGAGTAAAACTGGTATATGTGTGCATACTGTTATACTTGCACTATTGCAGGCTGTTTCTTGCCCATACTGCTTTTAACTGTATGCTCTCTTTTCTTCTTGATTATGCACAGATCCATATGCTGGATCCAGTGCTCCAAACCCCGCTTGTGGACTCTAGCAAAATTAAAATGGTTACCAGATACTGGAAATCCCAAACTCGGAGGATCATGTAAAACATTTGTGTTTTCTGTGGGGATCCCTTCATTCCAAATCAGTAAAATATAGCTTGATCCATAAACACATATTAACCCATTACAACTCAATCCCTCCTTTTTACGCTCCTCAAGAAGAAATCTTGTGAAAACATTGTGGAAAATGAAGAAATTGCTTGTATCAAGCAATTTCTTCATTTTCCACAATGTTTTCTACCCAAAATGATGAAAAAGTTTAAAATTCTATCAACTTGAAATTGTCATCTGCAGCTTCTTTCAATTTGGACCAGTCTAAAATTTTGCTGTGTGGGAATGGGTTAATCCATTAACACCCTTTGACACCCTGAAAAATAATACTCAGGGAAAGAATGGGCAAGAAACAGCCTGCAATGAAATTTAATTTTAGGGAAAAAAGGTTTCATATTGAAATGTGACCCATCACACAAAAAGGTGACTATTTGGATATTTGTTTAATCCTTTCCTGTACAAACCATGGATTTTATTTTGCTGTGATTTTGTACTTGAGAAAAGTAATTTCACCTTTTTCCACATTATTTTCTACTGCATGCAGTGTTTCTGCCAGAGCGCCTTTTCTGTGTTTTTTGACACAAATCGTCGTAGGCGCAACAAAATTCACAAAGTGCTTTTTTTTGTAACGCAACCTAAACTGACATTGAAATATGAATTTTGTATGATGTATTTGATGGCATTGAATGATATTTGAGCTCAACTTAACAAAACAAGTTCATTCTACTGCCAGGGAACAGCTTAAATTGAGTTTCATGGAAATCTGTCAACCCTGTTGTTGTTGTTGTTCTATTGATACGGGTGGTTTATTTCCAGCTTCCCAAGCCCAGTATAATCATATGTAGAAATGCCAGGAAAACAAACTTTTCGGGGAATTATACTTTTTTTTTTTATTCATTTTAATGGAAGCATTCATTTTGAGTCAAGTTACATTTTCAATTTAAAACTGCGCCATCAATACTTTTCCTTCTACATATAATCCTTCGACTAAACAATTTTGTCTAGATTACCTGGACACTTATGTAAAGAGATGAAGAAATTGTGTAATTATGGCAGATGAACCAAAACCTAGGACTTCCATTAGATTTGGGGACAGCAAAAAAATCTTCTAGTCTTTTTTGCTTTATGAGAAAAGTATTTTGTTTGTTTATTTCTTTTATTCCAAGTAAATTGAACATTCTGTCCCTAGATAATTCATAATGTAAATCTTTCAGAAATTTTTTTAAAGTTTAATTTAGTCATTTACATTATTGACCCTCTAAAATTTTAAATGACCCCCATAAATGAAGACAGGGGGTCAGAAATGACCTTCAAAAAATTGATCCTGGCAGAAACACTGCACATAGGATGATTTAATTTCAAATGGCTTGCAGTTTACATTGTCTTCTGCAGTCTAGAATATAAACAAAACGGGAAAGGCAGTGCTCTCAATAAGCGGAGGTCGACGTGTATTACGTCCAGAAAATCAGATAAAACGTCCAGAAAATCAGACCTTGACGTAAATTAACGTCTGAGATTCCAGGAAAACGTCCTGATTTAATGACTCGTGCATGCCCGTGGAAGTCGGACTAGATTTTGTCCAATATCGCCGTTAGGTGGAATTATGTAAACTAAGTTCGGGGCCGGAATTCACCTGAAATGTCATGTCCCGTCTTCAAGTTCGCGGCGGATACAGAATGGTGCATCAAATTTGCATTCTAATTATGTTTATGACGCAGGGGATTCTATTTAGTAACTTGACATGACGGCTGTCCTAGAAACATCGAAGTTACCCGATTGATCTTGCTAGAGTTTGGTCCCTTTTTAATGATGTCACACATGTTGTCTGTAAACATCAACACGCAGAAACGAAACGGAATTTCTTAAAAGATGCAACTCTGCTATTAGTTTCATTTCTTTTTGTACTGTTACTTTTATTTACGTATGTGTTATTCTTGGCGTATGCACTTGGATATCTATGATGTGACCGGAGACAGTCTCGGAATAATCCAGTCTCGATTTTTTCCTACCCAAAATGTTTCAAACAGTCTGTTTTCTGACATTCTAGTAATCAGAAATTTTCAAATCCCGAGGGATTTGTAAATAACAATTACCAAATTTATCCACCAAAATTTGTTAAATAATAGTGTTCAAGGGGCGGGATTATTGTGGGAAAAGGGGAAATTTATATAAGAGATAAATTTCTCAAGAAACACTTCCCTTACCACATTGTTTTTTCTAGTTCAACTCAATGGGACATGAAATTTAGGGACTTTAAGTAAAGGATGGAAAAGAATGTACTGTAGGCTTTGTGTATCTTTTTCATCTTTTTCATTGGGGGGGGGGGGGAGGGTATGGTCGAAGGTGAAAAAAAATTCCTTGATCTTGAAAACTTCCTGAAATTGAAACTTTGAATTTTAAAAATTCCTGGAATTGCATTTACCCAAAAATGTTGTCTGCATCTTATTTGGATTTGGACTAACAAAAATTTTTGTCGTTGGGTAATTGGTCAATGACAAGGAAAGAACTAGTTGAAATCTACCATGATATCTTTGGTAAATCAGGGGTATTAGTTAGTTGTATTGTATTGAGAAATATTGAAGGATCTTGAACATAATCCCTAGCCTGGAATGGATGGGATCCTTTCCAATTTTCTTCGATCCTCTTGATCCCGGTTTTGTCCATCTCTGCAATATGTACCCTTTTCAAGTGACTAGTCACAAATGTCTCTGTTACCAGGATATAGGAGCTGTCTGTCCTATGTAAAGGTGTGTTTTGACTGAATATTTAATCTCTTGATTTGATAAGAAGAAAAAAATAGTAAATTATTCAATGATTTTTTGAAGTCCAGGACCAATTCATGTAGTTGCATATCAGTAAATTTTACTTGCTTGGCTATACTTTCAGGGAAACCCTGAGTATTTGCTGTAGCCTCATTTTCTTTGGTCTATTCTTAGTTGTTGTTTCCTGTGTACAAAAAGTTTGACATTTTGTAATTTTACTGCCAATACTTAACTGTTTCCTGTTTTGCAAAATTTTAGACCTGTCCAAATTCAAAGGTTGTATAGATGAAAATTTAAAGTGGATTTAATTTGAAAAATAACTATTCAGTAGGGTAAAAATATTGTGAAATGAAGAAATTGCTTGTTACAAGCAATTTTTTTTTTTTCTACAATGTTTTCTCAATTAAACATGCACAGGCACACAAAAACCTGAGGAGTCATTGACTCCTTGACTGTAAAGTTCTAGGGTCAAAATTATTTTGGTCAACAACAACAGCAAAAAAAATGATAAGAAATTTGAAGGTTTAATTGCCAGCTGACCTTTTGTGTTAAGAAATGAAGTAAGCAATGAATTCGTACAATTTCAATAGTATATAAAATACATTATTGAAAATTTAAAGGATAAAACACTGTATGACCCTTAGGAATTTGTCTCAAGAGGGTCAAAATGAGTAAAAATGACCCCCTTGGTAGAAATTTCTAAGGGTCAGAATGGGATATTTTTAGATTTTTGAAGGTCAAAACCATGGTTAGGAAGTCAAAACATGATTCATGAATCAACTCTTTTCAAACAAGGCTATAATTTTGTCATCAGGGAATGGTTTAATTTGTTTCACAAGAGATTTGCTTCTTTTAAAACTCTTAACCCATTACCAGACTGCAAAATTTTAGACTGGTCCAATTTGAAAGAAATTGCAGACGACAATTGAAAGTTTGAGATTTTAATTTTTTTTCAACTTTCTGTATAGAAAACATGGTAGAAAATGAAGAAATTGCTCGTTGCAAGCAATCTCTTCATTTTACACAATGTTTTCCAAGTTGTTTTTTCCGAAAGGGCATCAAAAAGTGTCATTGTGTGGGAATGGGTTAAATGTTTTATTGTAAACTGTTAAACATTTAAAGCAACAATATTCAATTCAATTTAAAATCTGAAGTGTCTTGCTGGGCCAATCTTCATGTAATCAATGCGCCATTGAATGGGGTACAATTTCAATTTCTCATTACGACAGAATCCTGTTTCATACCCTTAAAGCCTGTATCTAGGTTTAATGGTTGATAGATTTTGTTGGGTTAAACTCAATTATGATACAAAATAGTGTAACCCCCAGATCAGCATATGGCCAGTTAAATTGTTATTTTAAGTTTTTTTTGAGAACAGACTGGTTCAAAAGAGATGCCTACATGATGTCAAAGATAAAACTGACATTGGTCAAATCCATTCTGTTTTAACCAGTACATGTATTAAGAAATTAATAGTGAGTATTGCATATGATTAAAAACAAAATATTGGTAAGAAGACAGTGTGGAAAAAGAAGAAATTGGTTGTTTTAAGCAATTTCTTCTTTTCTCACAATGTTTTCCCTAATTAAATTCTTCGTTACATGAAACTGCACTGTAATGTTGTCCTATTTTTTAATGTATGTGGGCTTTCAAATAATACTGTCTTCTGTAGCTATATTGGTAATTGATTTTGTTCATCTTCCTTTGATTTCTGTTGTATTTACAATGTGTTACAGCCTAAAATTTATTTTGATGTTTTATTTTGGATGTAAAGTGTTTAACCTAACCATGACCTAAAAGCTGTCCCTAACAATAGCCTTGTAGACACTAATCTATCTGTAATCTTTTAGTAGTGTCTTATTATTTTTTCAGTTCATTTCACCGTAGGTAGCAATGAAAAGAAAATTCCTCTTAACGTGAACTTGTTTAATTTATTTTGGCTTGCGGCTGTGTATTTACCTGAACACCTTGTCAAAAACTACTGTATACAAATATGTATTGGATTTTTCTTCACTCTAAAGCCTGAACAATGCTTCATTGTTGGCAAATGTTTGAAGGGTCCTAAGTGCGTTTAACGCACACCCAATCCTAAAATGACCTAATATCCTTTCAATTCAAACGCTTTCATCCATTTATCAAATTTGAAAATTAAAGAAAATCTTAGACATTGCTATATTTTGATAACAAATCTCGCCTGTTTTTGAACATTTCAAATATTGTTAATCAAAACAAGTACTCTGTGGGGGGAAAAATATATGTATAATAAACACATGATTGAAGTAATTGGAATTGTAAATAAGCAAAATTTCCAGAGATTAATTAATTAATTAATTGATAATTAAATATATCTTTAAGTCAAAAGGTACATTTTTTTTTCACACAGTCTGTCTGTCCATCTGCCTGTCTGTCCATCTGCCTGTCCAGCTAATAAGCTTTCGTCGGTGTTGCTAATTTTCTGCAATCATGAGTTACAGATCAAGACTGAGTATTGTTTGGGCTTTAAAATATTTCACTGAAATTCCAGTTTTCTAGATTTTTTTTCTAAACATTGATATTTTGGTATGTGGTTACTAATGTATGAGCAGATCAAGTCATTGTTTAGAGTTTTGAAAAAACTCGCTTAAATCCAAGTTTACCAGATTTTTTTTTTTTCCTGTAAGGTTTTAGCAAATGTTTGGATGTGTTACAGAAAAAAAATTAAGTTGATGTTGATTGACAAAAATATGTATGTTGGACTTAGATTCATAAAAAAAATAGAAAAAAACAATACTGAAGAATTTTTTTTCTATTCAGATATTTAACCCATTCCCAAACAATCCCGCTTTTTATGCCTCTTAAGAGGGAAAAGCTTTTGTAAACATGTATCCAGCAATTTCTTCGTTATCCACAATGTTTTCTATGCCAACAAAGATATTTAACCCATTCCCACATAGTAAAGCTTTTTGACGCCCCTCAAGACAAACGAGGGAAAACTTTTTGTAAAATGAAGAAATTGCTTGTAACAAGTAGTTTCTTCATTTTACACAGTTTTCTACCCAGAGAGTTGAAAAAATCTAAAATTCCATAAACTTTGAATTGTCATCTGCAACTACTTTCAATTTGGACCAGTCTTAACCCTTGCCATACTGAACCCAGAATACTCCGGTTTTGGCAGGAGATATATACAACATAAGTGCAGTCTGATCTTAGTTTACACCTTATGTATATCCTTGTCATGCTGAACCCAGAATACTCCGTTTTTGGCAGGAGATATATACAACATAAGTGCAGTCTGATCTTAGTTTACACCTCCTGTCTATCCATTTCAAACCAGAACTGTCATGGAATTAACCTTTAAAAAAAAGTATTGATGATTGGACGACATATAGTACTACCCGTGCTTTCAGCACGTTGATTTTAATGCATTTCTGAACAAAATTTATTCAGCATGAAAAGGGTTAAATTTTCTGGTAAAATACTTGAAATTTGTTGTCTGCAACTTCATTCCGTTTGGACCAATCTAAAATTTTGTTGTGTGAGAATGTGATAACCCATTCCCACTCAGTGACGCCCAAGGAAAAAAGCTTTGGAAAACAATGTGAAAAATGAAGAAATTGCTTGTTACAAGCAATTTCTCCATTTTCCACAATGTTTTCTTCCAAGAAAGTTGAAAAAATAAAAAAAAAATCACTTTAGCAATTGTCATTTGCAACTTCTTTCAATTTGGACTAGTCTAAAATATTGCTGTCTGGTAATGGGTTAATGCAGTAACTGCAATTCGTTGCTGTATTACAGAAACATGGTAATTGAGTTTTTACTTCAAAATTAAAAGGATTGCAGAGATTGTCAATATTTGAAGGCAAATACAATTACTATGTGTACCTTGGGTATTGAGTTTGTGATATATGTGTTCGGAGCATGTTGTATTGTATTTTTAAAAACACAGGCACAATTGTTGAGGGTGGGGTGACCCGTCTACATAACAGATTGATGTGAATGATAGGATAAAGTTCAAAATAAACAAATTGATATTTAAGAAATAGATTTAACCTATTCCCTTACATTCCGGCTTTTATAACGCCCCCTTTAGAAATGACATTGGTTGATTGAAGTTTAACGCCACTTTTAACAGTATTTCAGTCAAATTGCAGTGGCTAGAGCACCTTACTATAGATTCCTGGTATATCTCACACCAGTTAGAAATAACACTAAAAAGACAACGAAGAATAAGCCTGTTACAAGCAATTTCTTCATGGGCCAAAATGTTTTTACCCAAAATATTTTTCAAATTTCATGAACTTGAAATTGCTTTTTGTAACTTCTTTCAATTTGGACCAGTCTAAAATTGTGTCATCTGGTAATGTAAAAAGGGAGGGGTGACACTTTCACTGTTAGAGTTTTTGAGCCTACATGCTGTCCTTCTGTCAGATGTTTAGAGTCGTAACTTTGAAGAATATAAAAAGGAACTTATACAAAAATGGAAGAATCTGTTTCCACTTTCAAACGATTTAAATGTTGCAATTAAGACTTTCGGTAAACAGTCTGGCATTAAATGGAGCCTTTTATAGACTGGAGCAAATAGATTTTATTGTTATTTAACAGACCAAGTATAGAATTCAACAAGGCCAAAAAGTGTTCTTCTGTTACTTAACATTTGAGTTTTATTAAGATATATTGAGATCTATAAATTTCCTTTGATGTTCAAGTATGGTGGTTAATTTAGATGTAATATTATTCAGGCATTTTACAAGATGTATGGTATTACCACTCCAGCAGATAGACTGGTACCGCCATCGACTTTGTTAGTCGACAGTGGTACCAGTCTATTCAGCAGACAGATTGAAAAAAATGTTTTAACCTATTACCAGACTGCAAAATTTTAGATTGGTCCAAATTGAAAGAAGTTGCAGTTGACTATTAAAAGTTGATGAAATATTAGATTTTTCATCTTTCTAAATAGAAAACATTGTGTAAAATGAAGAAATTGCTTGTTACAAGCAATTTCTTCATTTTACATGTTTTCCTGTTACAAGCAATTTCTTCATTTTACACAATGTTTTGTTTTTCGGAGGAGGGGGGGGTCCAAAATCGTCACTGTGTGGTTAAGTTCCAAGTCCATGTCAAGAACAGGCTATGCTGACGACAATCTAAAATCACTAGAACATTAATATGCTGTCGGCACAGTTCACTTATTTGAACAAATCTAAAACAAAGTAATCAGATGTTTATTGACAACGTAGGGCAGAATAGTAAGAAAAAGTTAAACAGTAAGAACACAATTGGTCAACAGTATTTCAGTTATATTGCAGCAGCTGCTGCACCTTACCCTAACTTCATATTGTTTTTCACACCAGTACAACAACAACATTCAATCAGAGCCACCAGAAATTACTTAATATTGTAAAATGTCAAAAAGAATGTTGGTCTGGCCAGGGTAAGATGCTTAGGATTGTGAACACAGTATGTTATAGACTGACTGAGCTAACTTGGCTCGACTCTTTCAAACTATCACATACAGTATTTCTAATGGTAACCCATTCCCAGACAACAAAAATATAGACTGGTCCAATTTAAAAGAAGTTGCAGACTACAATTTCAAGTTGGTGAGATTGAAAAATCTTTGTCTTTTCAGGTAGAAAACAATATGGTAAATGACAAAGTTGCTTGTAACAAGCAATTTATTCATTTTCCACAATGTTGGCCCAAACTTTTTTCTTCAGAGGCCTAACAAAGAGGGATTGTATGGCAATTGGTTAAACTGATTGTTACAAGCAGCTTCTTCTTTACCCCAATGTCTTCCATTTGGTTTGTTTTTCTTCAGAATTTTTAGAAAGCAGGATTTTGTTTGTATGGGTTAAGAAGGGAAACATGATAAGGAGAGATTTGTAAGGTGCCTTTTCTCGAACTTCATAAACTTTCACTTTCTTTACATTCAACTTTTGCATGAATATTATTCATGGTTTTTATCAAAACCTCCAAGAAGAAAAAAATTGCTTGATATTTGACCCATAACAAAGGTTTGTCATCTTCACTTTATCTAAAGAACCATACTTGACCACTTGGGAACTTAATTTATGTAGACAGTGCTGCAGGTAGAAGGGATAATTTGTATTTTAGGTTTAAATATTTTTAGAAATAATGCCCTTAACTTTATGTTATAGGTACCCAAATAAATCGGCTCGGTGAGACGATTCCAATGAGTACCCATAACATAGGGTTTTGTAATAAATGACAATTTTAGAATGTTGTACCCCTCTTTTATCCAGACCTCTGAATAGGTCTATGGCATGTCAATAGTTCTACTCAGTCTTACTTAACAACTTATACATCTGGCTCATGCTAATTATACGGTTCTATCCCATCTTCTAGCCAATTTGATGGGGCTTTATACTGAGGCCCCAACTCCCTATGACTTCAGTTATTGTGTGGGTCATATAACTCTACAAAATCAACCAAGCTGATTTTTAGAAGTTAAACATTGGGGACTCAAAAAATGCCTTCAATGTGTTTCCATTGTTACAATGTGAACAAGTTGTTAAATATAGAACTTATTTCAAAATATCGGCCAATCTTTTGAACCCTATGAAATAACATAGAAATTAATATGGGAAAGAGTAAATTGCTAATAGGTTGAAAAGTATCTTCCTTATGGTTTTAATCTGGTAACAAAAATATAATCATGAAGTTTGATTTTTTTAAACAAATATGAGAAAGCTCTCTCAGTAAAATATGTACACACACTATCCTGTTTTTTTTTTGCACGACAAGAAAAAGGCAGTGGGGAGCATTGTGGAAATTAAGAATTTGCATCAACAATGATTTCCACTCAAAAAAGACATTTTGATAATTTTTAAAGAGTGTATAAATTTCATCAACTAAAAATTGTCGTCTGCAGCTTCTTTGAAGTCAGACCAGTCTAAAATCTTGTTGTTTTGGAATTGGTTAACCCATTCCAACACAGCAAAATTTTAGACTTGTCCAATTTGAAAGAAGCTGCAGACGACAATTTCAAGTTGATGGAATTTTGAACTTTTTTGTTGTTTTGGATAGAAAACATTGTGGATAATGAAGAAATTGCTTGATACAAGCAATTTCTTCATTTTCCACAATGTTTTCAGAAGCTTTTTTCTTGAGGGGCGTAAAAAGGAGGGATTGTTTTGGAATTGGTTAAGTAAGACTATAGTAAGGGAAAGTACTATAATATAAACGTCAGTTGGACAGGCAAAGGCCATTTGTTACGGCTATGACAGGTTGGTCATGAGGCCCAAATGGCCGAATATTAATTAAAAGGATATAAGGAAATGTGAATTTTTTTAATGGCCTTTTTATACAGTAACACATTGTCTCTCACCAATGGGTTGATAATCGTAAACCTAAGTGGGATAGCAGCTGGAGGCTAGGAAAGGATGTAGTGGTAGTACTGGTGTGAGAAATACCAGGAATCCATTGTTAGGTGCTCCAGCCGCCGCGATATGACTGAAATACTGTTAAAAGCGGTGTTAAACCCCATTCAATCAATCAATCAATCAATACAGTAACACTTATGTTTTCATGACCATTTTGGAATGATGGCTTAGAATGCCAAAGTGAACGAACAGGAAAGCTGATAGATCTTATTCTCTTCAAACTACTGGTATTTTTACTGATAAATTATGACTGACAATAAATTTGTTCTTCAATATGTGAGATTTGTGTATTTTTATCTTGTTGTCTGTAATGTTACCTAGAAGCAAAGTAGAGTGAAGCAGAAACTAGAGAGCAAAGTCATGCAAGTAACCGCAGTCATGAATATTCAGTGTATCTTATGTTTTATCCTGTTGTATTTTATTTGACCTTTTTAGGTTTTACCAGATGACAAGAATGTAGACTGGTCCAAATTGGAAGAAGTTACAGACTAATATTTCAAGTTGATGGAATTTCTAAGTTCTTTGTTGTTTTGAGGCAAAAAAAATTGTTGACAATGAAAAATTGCTTGAATAATTTTTTTTTACTATCCACGATGTTTTTCAAAGATTTTATTGTTGAGGTTTAAAAAGGTGGGATTGTACTGGAATTTGTTTTGATAGCCTGAGCTCCAGATGGTCAAGTGTCGTTTATATAATACCAATACAATGGAATCCTCTTTATCCCAACCCTGATAATAGCAATTCACTGCATAATTGCAACTCACATTTTGCACAAATATTAGATTTATAGAATGAATAGCTCTTTTTTTATAGCAACTTCTGTTTAATTGCAACAAAAAATTTCGAAAAATTGGTGTAGGGATTAAGAGAATTCTGCTGTACCAATATGGCAGAAAAATAATTTCCACAAAATGATATTTTTTAATAAACCTCAAGAAAAAACCATCAGAAAAACATTACGTTAATCGACAAAAATTGCTTGTAACGAGCAATTTCTTCATTTTTCACAATGTTTTCCATCCAGAAAGTCAAAAAAATCTAAAATTTCATAAACTTTGCACCTGTCGTCTGCAACTCCTTTCAATTTGTACAAGTCTAAAATTTTGCTGTCTGGTAATGGGTTAAAAGGAGGAATCTACTTGTCTGACAATGTTCTTTTGCTGC
Organism: Fragum fragum; assembly: GCA_946902895.1. Lineage (NCBI taxonomy): Eukaryota > Metazoa > Mollusca > Bivalvia > Cardiida > Cardiidae > Fragum > Fragum fragum. The sequence continues at coordinate 44,766,183 of OX336372.1, forward strand.
CTGTTTTTCTCTACTGTTTTACATGTACTTTAGATAGCAGAGGTCTAGATAAGAGGGGGTAACAGCATTCTTAACCCTTTCCCGTTTTTGGAAATTTTAGACTAGTCCAAATTGAAAGAGGTTGTAGACGACAATGAAAACTGGATGCAATTTGAAATGAAACCATCCTATGTGGTAGAAAATATTGTGGAAAAAGGAGAAATTGCTTGTTACAAGCAATTTCTTCTTTTTCCACAATGTTTCCTCAAGTATAATACCACAGGAACATAAAATCCCGTGTTTGACCAGGAAAGGGTTAAATCCTTATTTCTCAATGAAACCCTATGTCAGCATTCAATCTAACTTTGTATCACAGAGGGCCCAATGGGCCCATGGCTCTTGGTCAAGGAGGTCATGCGATACAAATACATAGACAAGTTATTGAATTACAAGGTTTTAAATGTAACAAACCATAACAATTTGATGATAAATATATTGTTTGGACCAAAATAAATCTACTAGAAAAAGTTAAGACATTATTTCCATGACTTCATTCAGAGAAGTCTTATTGAAAATGTGATTGAAGTGTGCCATTTGGGCCCACTCTTCATTTTGAAGTGGGTCATTTTGGATTTTAAAGGGCCATTTTAGCCATGGCCCCCTCTAGATTGAACACTGCCTATGTTGTATTACTTATCAGAATAGCCTCGATGAGATTATTCAAATGAGTACTTACAACAAAGGGTTCATGCCAGTATTGGTGAAATATTTAAATCTAAAATATGAATTACGGCCTCTATCTGTAGCTCTGGATAGCTGTCTGCACCTTCTGATAAACTGAATCTTGTATTGTAATTGGTTGAGTGTTATCAAATTGTTTAGTTACTTGTTCCCTGTATGGAATTCAATTGTTAATTATAGTACTGATGCTTTCAAAGAAATTCTCGTTTTCTTATTCTCCTGTTTCAGGATTTAGATCTAATAGATGTACTATGGCGACAAGACATAGATCTTGGTGTGGGGAAGGAGGTATTTGATCCAAACATACGACGAGAACTGGAAAGAGAACGAGAAATAGAACTCCAGAAAGAGAGACAAAAGGTAATCCCAGTCTGTATTCCTAATGAAAATTTATTGATTCATCACCCGGCAAAATTTTTTAAACTGGTCAAAGTTCAAAGAAGTGGCAAACAATAATTTTTAAGGAAGGACATTCTAAAAATCTTTGTCTTTTGGGGATGGAAAACATTGTGGAATATAGAGAAAGTTTTACATTTAGTATTTTAAATTGATAGCAGTCATAGGACAAAATGAGTCCTTTCATAAAATGCTATTAGCCGATTTTTCCCCTGAAATGAACATCTAGGTTGATCACTGCAACAATTTCTATAAGTATCTTTGAAAATCTTCTTTTCCTAAATCAGAAAGTGGAAAGTTTGGGTTCTTGGTAAAAGTATTCAGCAACTGCTTGAAAACCTCTAATAAGTTTGTTCACATGATATCCTTGGGGTCCTCACTTTGGCAGACCCCATTTTACATTATGTATAGAAACAAAGAGGGAAGTCTTCAAAAACCATCTTCTGAAACTAGAATACCTTAGCATTGTCATTTTGTGAAACAGCAGCATATAGTGGACTTCTACTGAGTTTTGGTTAATTTGATGGCCCTGAGGTCATGTCTAGGCTTCAATCAGGAAGACTCCACTTTTAATTAACCTATTCCCACACAATGGTGCTTTCTGAAGCCCCTAATGAAAAACAATTGGGAAAACATTGTGAAATATGAAGAATTTGCTTGAACCAAGCAATTTCTTCATTTTCCACAATGTTTAATCCCAAAAGTTGAAAAAAATCTAAAATTTTATAACCCTTAACCCATTCCCACTCAATTACTCTTTTAAATGCCCCAGTGAAAAAAAAAAAGTTACATGCGATTTCTTTATTATGCCCAATGTCTTCTACTCAAAAGGTAGAAGTCGTCTGGTAATGGGTTAATTTGCCGTCTGCTACTCCTTCCAATTTGGTACAGTCTAAAACTTTGCTATCTGGTAATTGGCGAATAACAAAGAATGAAATAAATGATAATCTTCTCTGAAACCAGATGAAGAATATTATTTTGTAGTATCTCCTCGTGGACCTCTACAAGTTTGGATCATGCCATTTCCCTTTAGTCAAGGAGACTCAACTTAGTCATTGTCCCCTTGTAAGTTTCAATGCTTAGCCCATTACCATGTTAGGTAATTTTAGACTGGTCCAATTTGAGAGGGGGCCGCCGTCATAGCGCAGTTGGTAGCGCGTCGGACTGTCAATCTAGAGGTCCCGGGTTCGATCCCCGACGGCGGCACTCATCCTTTCCGACTATTTGTCTCTCACCAATGGGTCGATAATCGTAGACCTATGTGGGATAGCAGCTGGGGGCTAGGAAAGGATGTAATGGTAGTACTGGTGTGAGAAATACCAGGATTCCATTGTTAGGTGCTCAAGCCGCCGCGATATAACTGAAAGATTGTTGAAAGCGGCGTAAAACCCCATTCAAACAAACAAACCAATTTGAGAGGAGTTGCAGACAACAATTTCAAGTTTATGAAATTTTAGATTTTTCAACTTTCTGGGTGGAAAACATTGTGAAAAATAAAGAAATTGCTAGCAACCAGTAATTTCTTCATTTTACACAATGTTTTCTCAATTGTTTTTCTTGAGGGGTGTCAAAAGCGTCATTGTGTGGGAATGGGTTAATTATTGTGTCCATAGCAACACGATAGTTGGAAAATAGATTCCAAGGAGTACTAAATGGATAAGAATCATCATATAGATAATTAAATATTGATTAACCCATTCAAGTACAATAATGCTTCCTGACGCTTCTCAAGAAAAAACATTGGGAAAACATTGTATGAAATGAAGAAATTTCTTGTAAGAAGCAATTTCTCCATTTTGCACAATGTTTTGTATCCCAAAAATTCGAAAAAAAAATCTAAAATTCCATAAGCTTTATGTTGTCGTATGCAAGCCCTTTCACTTTGGACCTGTCTAAAATTTTGTTGTCTGGTAATGGGTTAAGGGGTCAGTATTTGATTCTAAGGGTTATAATTTCTTTACAAGAATCTAGCAGAATCATTATAATTATTCATACAATCTGTTTTTCGGTTATACGAATTGTCTGACATGCTTATTTAACAGGGCTCTGCAGAGTGGGCGACTCAGGCGAAAAAGTCGCCTGGTTTCATAAAACTTCGCCTGATTTGCTGATCAAAGCGAAGTCGAAGTCGCCTGGAATTTTCGGGAAGTCGCCTTGATACGATAGGTGATAACCAAATCTGGCCAGTGGCTATAAAAATAGGGGACAGTGTGCAATTATACAACTGTCCGACGGAAGCCCTTTGATCGTAAATCAAGCGTGTATCGATACTGTAGTCGCGAGACCAGCAGATTATCAGAAATAGGGGTATGTAGTCAACATGCTTGCTTCATTCACACCTACGCTGATTGATTTCGGCAAGGCTGTTTATACCCTCGGCACTAGAAATCTTTATTTAAAATCCTTTCCCTTCTTAAGTTTTAATTATTTCTGTAAATTAAGTTATCATCAATCTGCGAGATTTGTTGCTTACTTTCACATAACGAGAATAATGGCTGACATTTACGGACGCCGTGTCATTTACCAGAAGTCAAAATATTTTTTTAAAAAAATTGGAACCTTGATGAAAAATAATTCTGCCAAAAATCTACGTAGAGTAAATTCATTTTTCATTAGAATCCTACAATTTGAGTTATCTGCTTTAATTGTAACAAGTGAAGAAAATTATGGCAAACAATTTAAAGGCTTCTACGGTCTTTTCCTGAGATTTTTGTTATGATACATTCTATCCAAAAACTAAATTTCACTTACTTGTGTTGGTAATAATTCCTTTAAATAACATGTAATCCTATAAAATGGAGCAAATTATCCTGTGTTAACTTTAAACCTCTGCATGTACAGAGTCTGGTTTTGTGTACTGAGCAGTAACCCTTACCCTTTACACACTATATCTGACTTAATCACAGAGGACCTATTTTGACCAATTAAAGACAATTTTTATCCATTTATATGTTATCAGGTAAAGTGCACAGACTTTAACTCATTACCATACAATCCCCCATTTTGACATCTTGAAAATGTTTATATGGGAAACTGTGGAAAAAGGAGGAAATGTTTGCAGCAAGCAATTTATCCTTTCCCCACATGTTTCTACCCTCTTTGGCACCTTCATTCTTATTTAAGCTCACTGTGAAATGTCTTATTTAGCTTCTTTTAATTTGTACCAGTCTGAATTTTTTCTTCTGGTAATAGTTTGATTAAATACATGTTGTTACAATAAAATCTTTTCTCATTTTCTGCTTCAAATAGAAACACTACTCATTTCATTCAGACTGCCTATACACTATTTGCATTTTTTTATTAGTTGACAGTTTTTATCATATATGAATCTATTATGAAATATTAAAAAAAAATAAATTCAGAATCAAACTCTTGAATTCTAAAAAAAAAAAAAAAAGAAAAATACAAAAGTCTTTGTTCACAGGAATAAGATCTTTATTGAGGACTGAAAGGATAAGCAGCATTTTCTATGTTTATTGCATGATACATAATATAAAATGCAACTACTTGGTTGTAAAGCTACTTTATTTTCTGATAGAAATGAGGAATACGCGCAAAAACTTAATTTTTAACACGATTCACTTCTCCTGAAAGTCTCACCACTTCTCCTCAATTTGAAAAACTTCTCCCAATTCTCAGATTAGTGAGAAGTGACTTCTCCCCAAATTCTGGGAGTCTGCAGAGCCCTGTTTAATAGTAGGCGCTTGTAATGTATCAGTAGTACATGACATTCTCTCAAACACAAACAATCCTGATATTTACATAAATTAAATAAATGTAAATCACCTCCTCTCGAAAATATTGTGATAATGTGTTTCAGAATTAGCCTCTCCTGTACATACCCTGGTCTATATGTCACTTTGATTTATACTTTGGTCACCATTGTGGAAAATGAGGAAAATGCTTGGAATTTCTCCTTTTCCTACAATATTTTGTACCACATACGATGGTCTCATTTCAAATGAATCCAATTTTCATTGTTATCTGCAACCTTTTTAAATTTGAATCAGTTTGAAATATCAAAAAAACGGGAAAGGGATTAATTACATTTTACAAGGAATTTCTTTCCTTTTATGTCTTGTGGTTATATTTGTATTGTTCTGTTTGTTTTCTGTTATCCTATCTTTGAATTTCTTGAGCGCTAATTGACCTTAGATGCGGGTGGACTGTAAAAAACACAAATCAATCAATCAGTCTTTCCTTTTCAATCATTGTTAGTGCTTGTGTTTTTATCAATTGGTATTGCCTGCAACTTCTGACAGTTTGAGTTTGTCAGAGATTTTAACAGTCTAAATATTTAACCCTTTCCCTTACAACCCTGGGTTTTTACGTCACTCTGATTTTATACTTAAGAAAACATTGTTGAAAAAGAAGAAATTGTTTGTAACAAGCAATTTTTGAGTTGCAGCAAACCGAAGGTTTGAAGCTACTCATTGTCGTCACATGATTTTACTCTCTCATGTATTCCTCCGATGGCCCGGGGCAAATAACCTCCCTGACATTGTCGATTCTTAAATAGGCTCATTCTGTGTTACCAGCCCAAATTATAAATTTTTGCACACTCTTTTAAAAGATGGCATCATTTTTAAAGGTTTCATTACAAAATTATCATAAATTTTTCGAAACTTTTGATTTTGCAAGCAAACAAGAAATATCTCTTCAAATGCAATACAAATCTCATATCAGATATCTCCGATGAAACAAATAATCAACGAAATTGAGCATAAATACATACGATACTTGAAACACGCTGTATGAGTGATATGGGCCGTACAGCTTCGTATATATTAAATGGGTCCGCAGGAAATTGCATAGACGATATTAACTTATTTTGGTATTTTTAAGGATAAAATGCTATAATCTGTCATTTATACTAACATCAATGTATTAAATAATGATTTTGTGAAGTTATTTGATATTTCAAATGTACGGGGGCAAACCTAACCTACTGAATGCACATTATTATCAACACTATTTGGTTTCCATGCATGCATGCGCACTTCTCTATATCCTGCCCTGAAACTAAACAAGAATGTTGATTCCTGATTTAAATCCGAGTTTCTGTTTGATTTCATGACAATCGATAAAGATTATTTAGTGACGAGTAAAGGCATTCACCCTCAGGACAATGGTTATATCCGTGATTAATGTCATATCTTCGATAGGCTGATTTGACTTACCTACCAGATGGATGGAAACGCCGAATTAGGTCATGGTTTTCTCAAGACATCTACTGCAACTGATTTTCTGTCATTCTCGCTCCGAACTTCTCACGTTGAATGCGATATAAGGAAATGCACATTTGAAATATTTTCAACTTTGAAGCCCAGGCGAACTAAGGCATATATTTTCTAAAGAAACCAGAAGATCTCTTAGTTACATACCCACATGAAGCAGAGAAATTTTCATCACATCATGCGTACTCAAAAATGTTCGACCTAAACCCTATTTTATTTTTTTCTTAGATGATATGTACAAACTTTTTATTATGTGGATTGAAGTTTATTTATTTTAGTATTCATTTAAAATTTCAGCTGGGATTTGAAGTTCAATAATTTGTATAATCAAAGCACTGAAAGTACTTCTGATGAGAAACAAACCTAGAAGTTACTTTCTACCCAATTAACTCTGTCTTTAAAAACTGCTTTCCAGAGCTTGTTGTGCAACACTGAGAAGAAATATTCTCTGATGTCTATAAATATTGGGAAAATGTTAACCCTTGTCATGCTGTATAAATTACCTTACTGAATTGCTGTCAAATCAAAGGGCTTAAAGCACTGATAGAACTTGTTGTTTAGAAATCAATATTTCTTTTAGAAATCAAATTCATAAACAACTCTGGCAGGAAAAGTATAAGCAGAAGGTGTAGACCAAGATCAGACTGCACTTATGTGCAGGCTGATCTTGGTCTACATCTCCTGCCAAAACCGGAATATTCCGGGTTCAGCATGACAAGGGTTAATATTTCAAAACACAATTCACCTCAGTAGACAGATAAATTAATCCATGATTCTTTTAAGTTACCTGTGTGATATGAAGTCAATTGTAAGAAAATATTACCTTAATGCGAGATCCAATCCCACTAGGCTTTAAAATAGAACTCACTAACACAGAATTAATTAAACAAAAATACACACACAGAATTTACTTTTAAGTGGATCAATCTCATTTGATCAGTCAAGGGCCAACAGACTTCAGTTTATGTTTAGTAATGAATTCCAGACAGTCTGTCAGTTGTCTCAACTCTCAAGCCCTTTAGGGCTTTGATTTTCTTTTTCTACAATGTTTTCTACCCTACTGAATAGTTATATTTTGAATTAAATGCAATTTAAATTTCTGTCGGCAAAACCTTTGAATTTGGAGTGGTCCAAAATTTTGCAAAACACGAAAGGGTTACAGGGAAATAGACTAACAATTTGAACATGGGGGGCCCAGACTGCAAAATTGCTATATTTAACAATAGAAGTATGGGCATTTTCTCCAAAATTTCAGGGGCTCAGCCCAAAATTTAGCCCCTGTTAGTCTTTTTCCCTTAGATGGAAAGGAAAAAGGCACAGACATTACTATGCCTCTTTCAAATCAAAGTTGACGATTAACCTATTCCTGCACAACTCTTTTCAAATTAAATGCCCTTTAGATTGTCCACTACAGCCATTCATCTGATAATGGGCTGATGGGTAATTTGATTTGTGTGAGGGATTTTGTGAAATATCTTAATATCAAATAATTGACCAATCGCTGGCCCTGCCCTCTTAACTCCATTGGCCCCTCTTATTTACTCTGACAGGAAGTTTCACTTTGTTTTTAAATGGTTTTATTTTGCAAAGTCTATTGCCAGTAGTATGTAACAAAAATATAGAATGGTTGGTTGGCTTTTTCAAGCTGTAGTTACAATGTTTAAGTCGCCTAATCAACAAAAATGTTTCACCTAAAGGGTGGCCAATGTCAGAGTTCAAAGTTCACTTCTGATCAATATTAATGATTTGATAGGGCGTTTTTATCTTTGATTTACAGCCACAATTGGTCAATTTCAACATCGAAGTCCTGGTTTGGAATTTAACAGAGGCAATCAGTCTGTCTACCAAAGTTTCTATTATTGAAATATCAAATTTGCTTTGCATAATATTTTCATATTAATTAAGCGTAAACAGAATTTTGTTAATTTGATTGATCAGCTGCCATATTAATTAGCATTTTCCCTTACAACCACACCTGTAACAATTGAAATGAAGAATCAGATGAAATCAACTGAAATAAAACCAACCAATTTCATTTGCCTATTTTTATGGTACATCAAAAATTGCAAGATTATTTGTGCAAACCAAATTTTATTTCAGACAAAAGTTCAACAACAACAAATCCTCAGATGTAGGTTCCCACCCTAGCTCAGTCAACATTCTATCTGAGGTGTCAAATGCATTCAGCTTATTTTCAGTTGATTAATTTTCAACAGTATATAAGATACATCATTGAATAATTGAGGGACCAACAAAACCCTGTTATGACCCTTAGAAATTTCTCTCAAGGGGGCCAAAGATGGCCCCCTTGGGGAAACTTTCTAAGGGTCAAAAAAGGATATTTTCAGATTTTTTAGGGTCAAGACCCTGGTTTATGAGTCAAGCATGAGACCGAGTTTGGTGCACTAGCCCCTACAATATGATTTAAATGCTGTTTAATCCCATTCTTAGATGTCAAGAACTTTAAATTTTTGTATACAACTCCTTTCAATTTGGACTAGTTTAAAATTTTGTCACCTGGGAACGGGTTTAAGAGCTGATAAATACCAAGTAATCAATTAATAAAGAAAATGAAGATTTTTCATTTTTGTCCCTCCCTTCTCTAATAACAAAACTGACCATTCATCATGACAATCTGCATATTTCGTAAAGTTGAAGTGACCTTACCTGTTAGTGTGAATATAAACAGAAAGGTTAACATTGCATGATGTCAATGTTAGGTATAATGAATGCTGGGATCAAGTTTTATTATTATGTTATTTTCACTTTGTGGCAATAAATTGCTTCATAGGCCTCATTAATCATGTACGTAGACAATGCAGGTATTATTATGAGGAGGCTGAGGTCCTGTAAGGTAATCAGATGAACGTCTCAAATATGATTCACAATTTTTTGAAAATTAGATAAAAAATCGGAAGTGATGTAAACAGTTTTTCCATTCCCACACAAACACGCTTTTTCATCATGCCTCTCATGGTAATGGGTTAAATTTTCCTTTGCCATTATTGGTCTTTATTGGCAAGCTAAACACCATTCAAAACATTTGTTCAGGCAAGTCCAATGTCAAGGTCAATGCTTAACCCTTTCCTGTTTTTCAAGATTTTAGACTGGTCCAAATGCAAAGAAGTTGCAGACGACAATTGTAACAAGCAATTTCTTCTTTTTCCACCATCTTTTCTCAAGTATAAAAGACAGTGACGTACAGGAAAAGGTTAAGGTAAAACTTTTGTTCAGATCATAATTGACAAATTGCGGCTGTCAATCAAATAACCAGACGACCGATAAAATTGAAATCATTCCTTTAGATCTTAGATCAGAAATGTGTTTTGAACTATGACATTGGCCGCCATTTTTGTTTACCTTTCTAGTTGGTTCGATGGCCTAAACGTCGTAACTACAGCTTATTCGAATAAAAATTATGGAAATAATGTTGTTTTAAATTGAAGCAGGACTTCCTGTCAGAGTCAGTGGGCGGGGCCTACAGAGTAAGTTGGCGGGACCAATGGTCGGTCAGTTACTACATATTGGGAGATTATTAACTCTTGTCATGCTAAACCCGGAATATTCCGGTATGGGCAGGAGGTGTAGACCAAGATCAGCCTGCACATAAGTGCAGTCTGATCTTGGTCTATACCTCCTGCTTGTTTTTTTCCTGCCAGAGATGTGTATGAAATTGCTTTCTAAAAGAAATTTTGGTTAGTGAACATTACATTCTGTCAGGGCTTTCAGCCCTTTGATTTTACAGCAATTACACAGCATGACAAGGGTTAAAATGAAAATCTTACATCCTCCAAGTTGTTTTTCTTCTATCATAGCTAAGCCAGAACAATTTTATGCCCTTCGAATTGATATATTCAAATATTCAAAGTAAATGTTACCACAGTCAATAAACAGTGTGATAAATGGTCCCTGTCACCTTTTGTTTTTAAAAAAACATTGTATATTCAAGATTCAGCCATTTACTTCATGTTTCCATTCAATTGTTTCTACTAGAGCAAGTTGTTTCCCATATTGAAGTAGCATTTCTTTCTATCCAAACACAGTTTTTGACATTCCTCTTGATCATTTTGTTGTTGACAAATTTTATCTTTCACATTTGATGACCTGACTTCATTTTCTTGTCATGTATTCACCAGAAGTTAATTAAACTTTGTCCTGCTGAAAACTTATTCTCTTTTCACTATATTTTAAAACTTGGACATAAACAGATCGATATTGTGTTCAAAGATTTCTCAACACAATAAGAACAAGGAGGTGGTGTAGGCTAAGATCAGACTGCACAGATGTGCAGTCTGATCTTAGTGTATATATCAGCCAAATTCATTGTGAAAGCAGGAACATTTCGGGTTCAGCATGACAATGGGTTCGATCCCTGGCGGCAGCTCATATCCGTTCTGACATTTGTCTCTCACTAATGGGTGGATAATCGTCAACCTAAGTGGGATAGCAGCTGGAGGCTAGTAAAGAATGTAGAGGTAGTACTGGTGCAAAATATACCAGGAATCCATTGTGTGGTGCTCCAGCCTCTGTGATATGACTGAAAAAAATTATTAAAAAGCAGCATTAAACCCCATTCAAACAAACAAATCAGCATGACAAGGATAATACTCACATATACAAAGAATGTGCATAGCTGATCTAAGTCTATTACTCTTGTTAAAGCAGAAATATTCCAGGTTGTCCAGCATGACCAAGGGTAAAATGAGAGGAAAAAAAAAGAAAATTTCAAAAATCTGGAAATTAAAAGTCAGATAAATTAGTAAGACATTTATGACCAAGACCAACCTTACATGTCAAACTGTCATACAATTAACAAGAATAAAAATACAAGATATGATAGCAAGGATTGATTTAATACTTTTAAACAAGGACAACTTGTTTCATAGGACAGATACATTGTTGTATTATAAAGTTTGATCAAGATAGATTTTTAAGCCGAAATGACTGTTTTTGAAAGTTACTAAATCAGGTCAAATGCTCAACATATAGTAGTTGGAGTTAAAAGCTCATAAAAATTTAGACTGATTCAAATGGAAAGAAGCTGCAGATAGTTTATAGAATTTTAGATAATGTGTAATAAGTAATTTCATCATTTATTGTAATGATATATTATTGTTTTCTGAAACCATTTTCATGAGTCTTGTGGAAAAGTGTGATTCTGTGGGAATGGGTCTCAGCAGGCTAAAAGATTTCTCATCTAATTATTGCTCCAAATTATATTCCAGCAAGATCTGAAATGTAAAGTAACCTTTTCCTGTTTTATGAAATTTTCAAGAGTCCAAATTGAAAGAGGTTGCAGATGGCAATGAAAATTTGATGCAATTTGAAATGAAACCTTCCTATGGAGGGTTTAACACTGAGACTATGGACTTGGAATGTAAAAAAAGGGGGGAAGCAAACCAACCAAAAAAAAAACAAAATAACATATTTTAGAATTGATATAAATATATTGTACTATTCTTTTTTGGGGAAAAAAGACCAAATACTCATTGTATTTCTTTCCCCAATTTCAGCAAAAGGAACAAGAACTGTTACAAGCTAAAGCTGAAGAACAGAGAAGGCAGGCAGAACAAAGATGGTTGCATGATAACTTTACACAAGATGGAGAAACAGGTAATGTTTAACCCATTCCCACACAGTGATGCTTTTTGATGCCCCTCAAGAGAAATAATTATGAAAACATAGTGTAAAATGAAATTTCTTCATTTTTTACACAATGTTTTTTACCCACAAAATTGAAAAAAAAAAAAGCCTTTATATTGTTGTCTGCAAGTCCTTTGAATTTAGACCAGACTAAAATTTTGTCGTCTGTAAATGGATTAATAGCAAAACTGAATCTGGTTCTCGGAAAGACATATTTGTTAAACACAAAAAAGTTTTTAGCTTGGCAACTATCAAAAGAAAAAAATTAAAGTAAATCATAGCCTTATTGTGAACTATGCCATTGACATTATTGTGCCAAAATGGACATTCTATTATATCTCTGGAGCTACTAAAAATATTCATTCTAAACTAATGTCAAATCCATTTTGGCAGCCACCTGTAATAAGCAAGCAACCATTATTAACCCTTTCCCACACAATGACGCTTTTGGACGCCCCCAAAGAAAAACAATAGGAAAAACATTGTGTAAAATGAAGAAATTGCCTGTAACAAGCAATTTCTTCATTATACATAATGTTTCCTACCCATTTGAAAAGTACATGTATAAAATTCCATAAGCTTTAAGTTGTCATCTGAAACTTCTTTCAATTAGGTCTGGTCTAAAAATTTGCTGTCTGGTAATGGGTTAAGCAAGTTAAACTGAGTTCCCAAAAGAAGCCAATTAATAAATTTTATTCTTTAATAACCCATTACTAGACGGCAAAATTTTAGACTCGTCCAAATTGAAAGGAGTTGCAGGCATCACTTTAAAGTTTATGAAATTAAACATTTCTTCTCAACTTTCTGGAAAGAAAACATTGTGTAAAATGTTATACAATGTTTTCCCAAATGTTTTCTTGAAGGGTGTCAAAAAGCATCACTGTGTGGGAAAGAGTAAAGCAAGCACCTGCCTAAACCTAATACCACACAGCAAAAGTTTAGAATGTTCCAAATTGAAAGAAGCTCCAGACGACAATTGATGGAATTTCAATTGCCCTCATCCTTTTGGATCGAAAAAATAGTGGATAATGAAGAAATTACTTAATACAAGCAATTACTTCATTTTCCATAATGTTTTCAAAAGCTTTTTTCTTTAGGGGCGAAAAAGGATTGATTTTGTAGGAATGGGTCAAGCAATCACTTTTTATATGTCCCCCAGGTGCTTTCTTAATACAGGTTAGAAAGTATAGTTTTATGATCACATCTAAATTCTATGTTGGGGGTACTAAGTGGAATGGTCTTCTCAAGAAAATTCCACAGAGTACTATCAACATAGGGTTTCATATATAAGTAATGAAAATTTGAAATCTGAATCACTTTCTTTTTCTACAGCTCGTGTAAAAATAGGTTTCAAAAGTAAAGAGTGGAGTTTAGATAGTACAAAAGATACCCGGCAACCCAATTATACAATATGCATAAATTTACCACCAGATAGTGTTATATATCAGAAAAGTTTATAACAAAACATATAAATTTACAGGGCTGGGCTGAATTTCTTTATTAATAAGGCTGAAAAACCCTTTCTTTATTCAATAGGTTATACTCTTTTATGTGTGACTAATTTTAGAATTCCCCTCGTTTTATACACACCCAACACTGGCCTCCAGCCTAACAAAGCAAGAAATCTCTGCTATTGGCACATCTCATTTCTTCTAACAGATACGCAGATTTTAAATTTACTTTTCCTTCAACCACTTCTTGTGCGGGATTTTCTACAACAAACAAAAAAGATGATGCAAATTTTAACTGAAGGAATTGCATGCACTTTGTTGACTTCACTGCCAGTTGCTATTCAAATAATGTTTACTTTACCACATTCTTAGTGTAATCAAAGTATTTTTTTGAGAATCAGACATCAAGGTTTGGACAATGCAATTATGTCATGTAAGAGTGAAGTGCCCTGTTCTTATCCCATTCCTAAACGACAACATTTTAGACTGATCCAAATTCAAAGAGGTTGTACCCTACAAAACAAAGTTGGTTTGAATTGAAAAATAAGGGCCATATGAGGTAGAAAATATTGTGGGAAAAGAAAAAATTGCTTTTTACAAGCAATTTCTTCTTTTCTCGCTATGTTTTCCATACCTATATTTCTTTTGCACATAACAACGGGGTTGTATCGGAATGGGTTAGACAAGGGTATTACAGTAAGGATTGGTGGCAACCCCTGTATAAAGGGATTGTACCAGCATTTACTTCTGGTTTCAGCATTTGGACTGCCTCTGCCTATATCCGTTCCCACAAAGTGCAGGGATTGGGACTGCCTTTGCTTAAATCCAATCCCACAAAGTCCAACTTCTTGAGGCCCCTCAAGGAAAAAGCTTGGGAAATTATTGTGGAAAATGAAGAAAGTAAGGAATTGCCTGTAATAATCAATTTCTTCCTTATCCACAATTTTTTCCCAAAATGCAAATATTTTCACAATTGCATCATGTTGAAATTGTCGTCTGCAACTACTTGGACCAAGATTTTGTTGTGTGTTCAGGGGTTAACCCATTTCCACACGACAAAATTTTAGACTAGTCCAATTTGAAAGGTGTTGCAGACAACAAGTTATTGTTAATGAAATTTCAGATATTTTCAACCTTTGGGGAAAAAATGGTGTAAAATGCAGAAATTGCTTGAAACAAGCAATTTCTTTATTTTACACAATGTTTTCTTAATTGTATTTCTTGAGGGGCGTCTAAAAGCGTCACTGTGTGAGAATGAGTTAATACATTGTTGATGGTTGACCAAAGTGTTGTAAATACAGCTTTTATAAATTTGCATTGTGCAGGTGAAAGCAAGGGTTTATAATGACATATTGCATAGTTGTTGTTTACATAAAGAAGCCTAGATATATCAAGGTGATGAATTAGAAGGTTTTAATTGAAAATAGCATATTTTTGCAAATTAATTTGAACATTTCAAATTGCTTTTGCATGTTCTATAAAAACAATTTGATGTAGGAGGGATAAAAATGTAATAAAAGAGCATTGAAGCAACATTTCAAAATGGTACAATTGAAGTTCAGGCTCTTTGATGCTTTCTGACGCCCTGAAGAAATATAATCATAGAAAACTTTGTGGAAAAAAGGAGAATTGCTTTAAACAAGCAATGTCTCATTTCCTCACAATTTTTCTACCCTAATTGGCACCAATTTTAGTGCAATTTGAAATGTTGTGTGCAGCTTTGATTTTGGACCTGTCTACAATATTGACGTCGGATAATGAGTTATAGCAGTTGATTTTAGAATTCTCTCCTTTTCCAATTGTTTTTGAAATTATGATTATTGGATTGTTTGGAATATTGAAATCACATTATGTTGAGAAAAGATGAAGAATTTCATTTTTACCTATAATCTACCTCTTTCTAACTTCTGAAAAATTGGGCCATCTTCAAGTGTCAAAATTGTTGACCCCTATCAGACAGTTTTGACTAATTGAGCTTACAAAGGTTAAAACTTAGTTTTCTGGTGTAAAATATTTTCTTGTATAACAAACCTCTATTGTACATTTACAGATATTTACAATTGTTTTGCGCTGACCAATTGATATGTGATCTGTTGTCCAGATATTTAAGAAGTTGCATGTAGCAAGTGATTTCTTCATTTCCACAATGTTTTCCAAAACTTTTTTTCTTGAAGGGTGTAGCTATAATCATATAAATGTGAAGTCATCAAAAAGTAAGGTTTTTTTTTTTGAAAACTTGAAAGTAATATCGTTTAACTCATTCCCACAAAATGAGGTGTTTTGGATGTCCCTCAAGAAGAATAATTGGGAAAACATTGTGGAGAATGAAGAAATTGCTTGTAACAAGCAATTTCTTCATATAACACAATGTTTTCTTCCCAGAAAGTTGAAAAAAATCTGAAATTTCATGAACTTTTAATTGCCATCTGCAACTCTTCAATTTGGACTAGCCTAAAATTTTACTGTCTGGTAATGAGTTAACCTATTCCCACACAGTGATGCTTTTGGACGCCCCTCAATATAAAAGGATTGGAAAACACTGTTGACAATGAAGTAATTGCTTATTACAAGCAATTTCTTCATTATCCACAGTATTTTCTGACCCAAATGACAAAGATTTTAAAAATTTCATCAACTTGAAATTGGGGTCTGCAACTTCTTTAAATTTGGACTGGTCTAAAATTTTACTGCTGGGGATAGGGTTAAGCAAGCTTTCCTGGATAACGGATTATATGTATACACATACATTGGTACAATGGGAGTAATTGTAGTTTTGATTTGACACTAAGTTTTCGGTACACAGTTGATTGAATAGACTAGATATAAGATAACCAACACAAGGTTTTTGTATGAATATTAATATGTCATAACTTACCGATCAGAAAACAAGATAAAGGTTTGAAATCTTTTCCCTCTGTATTTTGGGAAGATATTTGTGTATTTCAGTGTAAGATCATTTTACCGTTTACTGAGTGGAAAGCAAAAGCTAATATTCATGTGTGACAGAGCCACATAGAAATGAAATAAAAGATTTGCCAATGTTATATATGATATTGAAAGAAGTGGCTGACGACAATCTCAAGTTCAGGAAATTTTGCATTTTTGTACCTTTCTGGTAGAAAACATTGTGGATTATGTAGAAAGTGCTTGAAACAAGCAGTTTCTTCATTATCCACAATGTTTTCTGAAACTTTTTTTCTTGGGGGCATCTAAAAGCATTATTGTAAGGGAATGGGCTAATTTGTCAGTATCTTTAGTGTGGCTTAGTTGACATTCAGTGGCACAAAATGAATGAAAGGAGCGCTAATTGACCTATCTCTGGCCCCACCCATTGATTCTGACAGGAGGCTCCACTTGCATTTTAAACGGCGTTATTTTGAAATATTTTGGCCAGTATTATGTAAGAAAAAAGTAGAAATGTTTGGTTGGCAACCTAAACATCATAACTACAAGGATTAATTTCAAGAAAAAAATCGCTGCTCTTTTGGTCTAAACCTATTACATGGATTGAGAAACAAGTTTTCCAACATTGATTAATTCCTTTGATTCTGCTTCTCTGAGAATACACCAGAATACACACACAATTATGATATGGGCCATTGAAAGAACCAATATAGATTGATACTCTTGGGAATCCTACTGGTCTGGTGACCTCTTGATGGGGAAGCCGGCGCTCTACCTGGTGACCGTGGACACCACTCTGTTGCTCTGTTTTTTGCTTTTTGTAACTTAACCCAATACTGAAACATACTGGTAATCTTTATTGGGGGAATGCAATGCATTACATATATTATGTAAAAGGAAATATGAAAAAAAAAAGTTCATGAAATTAACATAAAGAATATACATAAATATTTATCATTGAAATAAAGATAAATCTTAATAGATTTCATCAGATAGATAACAGTTTATTGAAAACAGCCTGTTTTGATATTGAACATACTTTGTTACAAAATGTAAAATATTTTAGAATTACAGTCATTATCTTTAATTATGTAAAATACATGTACATGTTGTGACCCATTACCACATTGTCTAATTTTAGACTGGTCCAAATTCAAAGAAATTGCAGACAACAATTTTTAAGTTGATGAAATCTTTGAAATCTTTTGTCTTTTGAGGCAGAAAATTTTGAAGATAATGAAGAAATTGGTTGTAACAAGCGATTTCTTCATTTTCCACAATGTTTTCAAAAACTTTGATATGTTTAAAAGTGTCACTGTGTAGGAATGGGTTAGGAGTCTATTTAGATTGATCCATTGAAATAAAAATGTTTAAGAAATCAAATGTTAGCTGTCTGGTTGAAACAATTGATTTGGCCATTAACCAATAACAAGAAATTATTTCAGACGAATTGATTTTAAAAACCCTTGCTTCAAGATGAATTAAAAATGAACCTTATCTTAATGAGACGGAAACATTTTGAGGGGACAATGCAAAACTGTTTTAATTGTCTATAAATATATTGTCACCTTCCATAGTTTTTGCACTGACCCCTCACTTTTGAAAAGAAGAAATTGGTTAATGGAATCAATTTTGCCTTTTCCTAAATGAGTATGAAAATATAAAAATGTCTAGTTTCTATGGTGAATAGTTACTTTATTTCATCATAGATGTCACTTGATCTCTTACTAGATTAAATATATTTATGCCTATGATAAGTTATAGGGTTTGTGTGAGAAATGGCAAGAAAGAAGGCTTTAGACTATGCTTTTGATCCTGAATTAAAACCGTATGTGACAAATTTAATAAACCTGAACCTGGAATATTCCTGTTTTTGCATATAATTGCAGTCCTATCTTTGTCAACACCACCTGTTTGTTTCATTCAAATCAGTATTATTTATTACATTGATTTTCAAAGAAACAATGACCTATAACTAATTCTTCCAGTGCTTTCAGCCGTTTGATTTTAACCCTTTCCTGTTCAAACACGGGATTTGACGTTCCTAATATTTTATACTTGAGAAAACATTGTAGAAAAAGAATTGCTTGTAACAAGCAATTTCTCCTTTTCCCACAATATTTTCTACCACACAGGATGGTTTCATTTCAAATGGCATCCAGTTTTCATTGGCATCTGCAACCTCTTTCAATTTGGACTAGTCTAAAATTTCCAAAAACGGGAATGCAGTTCAGGAGAGAATCTTATTCAGTATGACAAGAGTTAATTACACAGTTGACATTCACACCAGAGTACACTGTTGTTTCTGTTTTCAGGGGAGTGGATTCCATTGGGTGGGAATAGGGTACCACCACCCTCAACTGATGGAGACCAGGTAGGTTATTTCTGTTGTCTTTGTTGTCATTTATCAAAAGTCAATCTGTAAGTTTTTAAAACTTAGATTAATCCCTCTCAATTCAGCTGCCTTGAGAGTACTCAAATACCGTATGAGCTGATGATACTGCTCTCATGAAAAATTGCTGTCTGCAAATTCTTTTGACTTAGACCAGTCTAATTTTTGTCGCCCACTTGCGGTGAGCGAGACAAAGTTGTCACTATGACAATTCGGTGTATGTGCATTAGTCTGTCCGTCCAAATTTATCTGGACAAGTACTCGCACATGTATGGATGGATTTCAAAATAACTTGGCACAATTATTCTCCACCTTGAGTAGATGTGCCATTTGAAAGAATTTTTGGGATAGTTCTAATGTCAATGTCACAGCTCAAGGTCAAACACTAAAATTGTGTTTGTCCGGAAAATCACTCCTACATTTATGGATGGATTTCAAAATAACTTGACACAATTATTCTTCATCATGAGTAGATGTGCCATTTGAACGAATTTTTTTGGATAGCTTCAAGTTCAAGGTCAAAGCTCAAGGTCAGACACTCAAATTGATGGTCAAGGTCAAGTTGATGGTCAAAATTTTGCTGGCTCGACAGCAGTTGTCCTGGAATAACCATCTAGTTTTTGTTTGGTAATTTGGTCAAATTGTTGTCTGTGTCTTCTTTGAAGCTGGACCAGTCTAAAATATTTTGTCTGAAACTGGGTAAGCAATTTCTACATCTAATATTCAAAGTAGAAAGGTCTTATGATTTGTCATCTTATTTAATTGAAATATAATGCATTGTTGCTGGATCAAGGTTCTAATTTGCATGACTGCATAGATTTTAGCATCTGATTAATGTGATTGCTTTGTTTAGATCATCATAATTAAATCCTTCACCAATTCCTTCATTAGAGGGAAGCTTAGACAAAGGTCAGTCTGCCTGATTTTGTAGTCTTGTATTTGCCTAGTCACCACCTGCTTGTACATTTAGCCCATTCCCACACAATTCCGTCTTTTTACAATCTTTTGAGAAAAGATTTTGAAAAACATTGAGGAAAATTAAGAAACTGCTTGTTACAAGCAATTTCTTCAATATCCAAAGTGTTTTCTACCCTAAAAGACAAAGATTTGCAAAATTTCATCAACTAAAAATTGTTGTCTTCAACTTCACTGTATTTTGAACAATCTCGAATTGTATCTTCTAGCTATGGCTTTCATGGTGCATTATGTGAATTCCTTAACAAGCCAATTAGATGCCATAATTTAGGTTTAATTATAGGCAATCAGAAGATCATTGCAAAATACCTTTTAACTAATCAAATGCATGTAAATCATTTAGACTTCATTTCAATGTAGACCTCCAACAGTTGTTAAATTTTTTTGTTGGTTTGAAAACCTAAACATTGTAACTACAGATCATTCAAGGCAATTATTATTGTTACATTTCAGTTCCTCTCAAATTACAATGACATGCAACTACAGGAGCCCTCTACAGGGTATGGGGCTCCACCTCAGGGAACCCACCTTCCCCCACCCCCTTATCAGGGACCAGCCCAACCCATCCACCCGCATTCATCACAGGTATAGTGTTTCTTTTCGATTAATCTTTGTTATGCTGATTATAATCCTCTACTAAAGTGCATGAAAATCAAAGGGATGAAAGCACAGAAAGCATTAATATTCCCAAACAATGACACTTTTTGACACCTGGTAAGAAAACTAATTTCTTCATTTTCCACAATGTTTTCTACCAAGAAAAAAGAAAAAAAAAAACATAAATTTTGTTTTGTCGTCTGCAACTCATTTCAGTTGCCACCTGTCTAAAGTTTTGTTGTCTGGTAATAAATTAATAATAATTAGTAAAATTTATCTTAAAATCAAATCTAGCTTTAAAGGTATAAGCAGGAGAACTAGTCAAAAATCAAGCTGCAGATATGTGCAGGCTGATCTTTGTTATGACCTCCTGCCAAAACAGTAATATTCCAGGGTTAGCATGACGAGGGTTATTACCAACGACATAATGCCTTACAGACACAAAGTATTGCTTATTTATAGCCTATCATGCTTATACATCGATAAAACATCAAATCAAGCACAGGTCAGTCAGTGTTTGCATTTCAGAAAATTGTGAATGGCAAGATAGAATGACGATTGTGTATTCAAGCATATACATTTTGCATTCAAAAAGACTCTCTACATACCAATTCTTTGGAGCAAATGAGTGTTCAAGCACTCACACTCGTTCTGTTATATGCTTCTCACCATTCAAGTAGTGTTATTGATACCTATACCAATCCTATCCCGTTTTCTAAAATTTTAGATAGGTCCAAATTGAAAGAAGATGCAGATGACAATGAATATTGGATACAGTTGGAACTGAAACCATCCTATATGGTAGAAAATATTGTGCAAAAAGGAGAAATTGCTTGTTACAAGCAATTTCTTCTTTTTCAACAATGTTTTCTCTAGTACAAAAACAGAGGAATGTAAAATCCATGGTTTGAACTGGATGGGGTTAAGGGCTCATGTTTGACTTGTAAATCAGGGTATTGACCCTCAAAAATATTAGAGTGTCCTATTTTGACCCTTAGAAATTTCTCTAAAGGGGACGGAAATGACCCCCTTTAGGGAAATTTCTAAGGGTCACTTTAGGGTATTCTGATCACTCAAATTTTCTACAATGCATCTTGCCCATTATTGAAAACTATATAAATTTATTTTTAACTTCATATCTTTTCAAGACATTTGTAAAATTTAATGAACAAAAATAATATGAGGTTTGCTGGCACTTAAACTTCCAAACCTATACTCACATTTATTCGTTTTGTTGTTTTAGCCCCTCAGAATCGGTTTTGACCTCTAGAATTTAGTGGTCCATGAGTCAATGATTCCTCTCCACATCATTTCCATTAGAACAAGGGAGTATTCAAGCACTCACACTACTTCTATTATTTGTTTCACACCTTTAAGCAGGGTTGTTGATCCCTGTATTATTAGACAAAATATAAAGGTGTGATTGATGTCATAAAAACTCATTATACCTTTCAAATATGGAATCAGAAATGCTCATCACATTTTACCCTTTGTATGTGTTCAAACTCAAATTATACTGAGAATACCCCTGCAATTCTTTTGTTTTTACTCATCACCTCTTAATCCTGATTTTTCTACGAAATTGTTGACTTACTATCACATGATTGAGTAAAAAAATACAACATTGAAATTTCTTCATTATCCACATTGTTTTCTACCCAAAAGCTAAAAAAAAAAACAACTTTTAACAACTAAAATTTGTCGTCTGCAACATATTAGAATTTGGATCAGTCTGAAATTTGTCTTCCAATAATGAGTTAAATGAAAAGAGGAATTTGTCATTGAAATTTGGTCTTTGAGAATAATTATCCTTTCATTATAACCAAATGATGATAGAGGAAATTTGATATATATGATTCTCTTGAAATGTAAAACCCTCTCATTTCAATTTTGAAACCAAGTGATGATTAGAAAAGCATTTCCCTTTGAACTTGATTACACTTCAGATCACAATTAACCCATTCCCACAAGAGAAAATTTTAGACAGATCCAATTTGAAAGAATATGCAGACGACAATTTAAGGTTGATGAAATTCTAAAATTCTTTGTCTTTAGGGGTAGGAAACAATGTGGACATAGAAGAAATTGCTTGAAACAAGCAATTTCTTCTATGTTCACAATGTTTTCGAAAGCTTTTTTCTTGAGGGTCGTAAAAAGGAGGGATTATGTGGGAATGGGTTAAGGTTATACAAGTTAAGCAATTCTCATTTTACCTATCTCACTCGATCCCAATTATTGAAGCTCTGTAGGAAAAAAACTTTGCTTAACATTGTAGACAATGAAGAAATTGATTACGAGTAACAATCATCTCTCATTTTCAACTTAGTTTGATTAGTTTTCTTAGACTTCTATGATATTTGAGCAGTTTAACCCATTACCAGATGACAAAAATTTATACTAGTCTCTATTAAAAGAAGTTGAAGATGACACAAGAATGCTTTATTTAGTGGGGATGGGTTAGCCAATTCCCTCACGACAATATTTTAGGCTGTTCTAAATTGAAAGAAGTTGCAGAGTGTATAAAAAATGGAAAACAATTTCCAAATAAGGTAGAAAACATTGTGATAAATGAGAAATTGCTTAGAAAAAGCAATTTCTCCTTTTATCACAAGGTTTTCTTAGGCTATATTCATTTAGTGCATCAAAAAGCGGGATCGTGTGGTAATGGGTTAAAAATTTGTTGTTAGATCATGGTTTACATAGGCAGTCAAATTACTTATCAGTACGCTTGTTTGTGTATTTCAAAGTGTTTAAGATGCTAAGCCCTTAAACTTCAGTTACAAACTATGTTGAAAGCAGGAGAAAATGACAGAGAATGATTTATAAAAGAATATACTTAACAACCTTTTACCTTACAGCAAAATTTTAGTCCAATTTGTACGGAGTTGCAGACGACAATATTAATTTTATGATCTTTTTTTTTTCTCAAATTTCTAGGTAGAAAACATTGTCAAAAATGAAAAAATAGCTTGGGTCAAGCAATTTTCTCATTTTCCACAATGTTTTCCTAGATTGTTGTTCATCAGGGGCATCAATAAGCATCATTGTGTGGGAATGGGTTAAGCCTTCTAATGCCTTACTCAAGATTTTCCTGTTTGGTAGTAGGTGTTGACATAGATCAGTCTGTACAATATGACTTGTGTGGTCTTATCTTAATCTACACCACCTTCTTGACCCATTTTAGCCGGAAACATGTACAAGTTACATTTCATAAATGAATATAAACTGGCAATAAGTACTTTCAGTGCTATCAGCCTCTTGATTTTTATACTCTGTAGAGGATTTGTTATGTCATGAAAAGGGTTTAAGCATGAAAGTGATTTAATTTCATGTTAATGTGAAATACTAACAGCAATAAGAAGGAAGTTATTATTTGATTCATATCTTTTAAATAAACATAAATCTTTTAATGCCTTACAGATGTACAGCCCACCAAACATGGGTCATCAGTTTGGTAACCACAGTAACCAGGGTGGTTTCCAGGCTCCTCACACCCAGTGTAACATGACAAATATAAACAATAACACAGGGTACCTTCCTCAACAGTCCCAGTACAACAGTACTCAATATCAACATACACAGACAAATTACCCACAACCCATGCAGGTAAGATCAAAGGCTTATCATTGGTTGGCAACTTAGAGGATATTTAATTAGTGGTCATGAAAAACCAAATTGATTTACTCATTTTCAGACCTCAAATTTTAGACGGGTCCAAAATGAAAGAAGTTGCAAACGGCATTTCAAATTGCACTAAAATTGGAAAATAAGTGCCAAATAGGGTAAAAAAAATGGTTATATTAGCATTTCCTTCTTTTCCTACAGAGTTTTCCATGATCGTTTTTCCTCAGGGGATCAAAAAGTGAGATTGTGAACAGTCTCCTATGAACAGATAAAATCAAGCTTTGAAGTGCTGTCTGAATCATCTATCAAATGGGAGCAGTCTAAAACTGTATTGCCTAGTGAATGGTTAACCTTTTCAAATCAAATCAGAGATATCCTTAAAGCATTAGTTACTTAACCCTTTCCTGTACAAACCCGGGATTTAACGTCACTGTAATTAGATACTTTAGAAAATATTGTGGATAAAGAAGAAATATGTTGTAACAAGCAATTTCTTCTTTTCCCACAATATTTTCTACCACATAGGATGGTTTCATTTCACAATGCATCCAATTTTCATTGTTGTCTACGACCTCTTTCAATTTGGACCAGTCTAAAATTTTAAAAGCAGGAAAGGTTTGATATTCTATTTACATCATGACCAAAGTGTTAGCAATAAATTATCAAAGTTCTTGAAATGTATTAATAAAGAAATAACTCTAGGATAATATATAGCCCAGATTGTTGAAAACATGATAAGATCATTTTGTGGTAACGAAAAGCAATTTCTATTTGATATGTCTTATTTGGATTGTTATAACACAAGCATTTTATCACCCTAGTTATTGACGTTTCGCAGCTTTTAATCAGACACATTTGACCAATCAAATCATTCATTTAGATATGAAGTAAACTTTGAACTCCAACATTGGCCAACTTTTATGTGAAGCATTTTTTGTTAGTTTTGCATCTTAAACATAATACATACAGTTTATACTAGCTGAATTTTCAACATTAAGTTGGCCAACAAACCATTTCACTTTTTGTTACATTTTTCTGACCATTAAATTTGCAAAATGACGCTTTTTGGTATGAAAGTGGAACTTCCTGTCAGAATTGAGTGGGTGATGCTATATCGGTCAGTTGGCTAGGCAGGCAATCAATCATTTGACATTTTCTGTTTTCAGCATCACAATCCTCCCCATCAGATTCATGTCCAACACCATCAGCAGCAGATCCATCAACAGCAACAACAACACAATCATCATCAGCAGCAGCAACAACAACAGCAAAATTACCCAAGACAGCAGAGTTTGGAAGCTACATGGCAAGATTTGGTCCATATTCTGGATTTACCTTCAAATCAATCAGCTAACCAAGGTCAGCCCGCACACATTGGCAATATGATGGTGAATAGCAATGTGTCCCAGGTAGACATGGACAATACAAGTTCTGTACTTCTACAAAATGCCACCATGCCTACACCTGCTCCAAGGAGTGAAAATGTGACCTTTAATACAGCTGGTAAGGAAAGATTCTTAACCCTTTATGAGACAATTTTGTTCAATTTGGACTAGTCTTAAATTTTGTCTTCTAATAGTGGGTCCAAGCATTTTCAAGAAAACACTGAATTGTAAGGAGATGTCTTGAAATGAAAAAGAGTAGTTTACCTTTCTTGTTGAATGTATTTCCAGACAACAAAACTGTAGACTATTCCAGATGTTTTAGCCAACTTTTTAATCCATTCCACCCAATGACACATTTTGACTTCCCCGCGAAAATCAATTGAGAAAACATTGTAAAAAATGAAGAAATTGCTTGTATCAAGCAATTGCTTCATTATCCACAATGTTTTTCTATCAAAAAAGAAGAAAGAAATCAAAATTCAATAAACATGAAATTGTTGTCTGCATCTTCATTTCAATATGGACAGATCTAAAATTTTGTTGTGTGGGAATGGTTTGAATTGAGAATAGTGGTCCTATTTGGCTCTGTGGTCAGGGTGGCGGGTTTAAAATCTGATAGAATTTGAGATCTTCAGATTTGAATACCAGCAGCGCTACTCGTCAATTGGATATGTTTGTGGGCAAGTCATTTCAGAGACCTAACCTAGTACTTGTAATACCAAGGAAGCACATGAAAAGGTGAACTTCAAAGTGATGTTGGCTGCAGCACATATCCTTTCCAACATTTGTCTCTCACCAATAGGTGGACAAACGTAAACCTAAGTGGGATAGCAGCTGGAGGCTAGAAAAGGATATAGTGGTAGTACTGGTGTGAGAAATACCAGGATTCTATTGTTAGTTGCTCCAGCCGCCACGATATGACGGAACTACTGTTAAAAGTGGTGTTTAACTCTATTCAATCGATCAAAGTGATGTAACTTTAAGAGTGTTCATAGTGTCATAAAACCCCGTACAAATAATCAAATTTCAACGTGAATATTGTAATAAAAAAAGAAATTGCTTGTAAAACATGTAGGATGTTAAAAAGTCAGATTGTGTGGAAATTATTCAAACAATACACACACTATTGATATTCTATTGATAGGTCCTGTATCCCAAGCCCACAGAACTCCTCCCCACAGTTCAGGGCTCATGTCCCCAAATCAGGCCTTCAACTCCAGCATTCCAGGGGGCAGCAACATCAACTCAGTTGAGTGGGACCCATGCCAAAACTTCCTTTTCCCAAACATTTCGCAATCAGAAGGTCTAGAAGACGTAGATGAACTGTTACCTGATCTAATCACAGAGGATGAGCTTGATGAAATCAAATTTGCTGACATTGA
This sequence comes from Fragum fragum, assembly GCA_946902895.1. Classification (NCBI taxonomy): domain Eukaryota; kingdom Metazoa; phylum Mollusca; class Bivalvia; order Cardiida; family Cardiidae; genus Fragum; species Fragum fragum. The sequence continues at coordinate 44,792,889 of OX336372.1, forward strand.
CCTGAGTGATGGTATGTATTGGCTGTTGAGTGCAGAGGTCTAGATAAGAGGGGGTAACAGCATTCTAAAATCCTTATTTCTCAACGAAACCCTATGTTGTGGGTACTTATTTCGAGACGATTCAAATGAGTACCTACAACATAGGTTTATGATTAATATTGGTGAAATATTTAAATCTGAAATATGAATTATGCCCTTTCTCTGTGAGTGATATTATGAATAAGACATTCATTCTTTTTATCATTGATATAAAGGATAAATGTGCTGTCTGTTTGTCTAGTACTCCTTTGTCTGTAAAAACTTCAACTTTGGGCATATCTAGAAGTAGTATCTTCTAGACCTTACATATTTTACATTTATGTACCATTTTGTACCAAGGTAAATGTAAATGGTTAAGTTTGTCCATCGCTGTCCCAAATCTTAAAATGGCTCTCGGCAATGGCATTCAGAAGCACATCTTGTTAATTTATTAATGGTGGGAATGATCTTGTCCCAGAACCTTTTGTTAAAAGTTTCTGGCTATTTCATGTTCAAATTATTATGCTTTTGACAGTAAAGCCATTACCAGACAGTGAAATTTTTAACTGGTCAAAATTGAAAGAAGCTGCAAACGACAATGTTTATGAAATTTCATTTATTTTTGTCTCCTTCTGGGTAGAAAACATTGAGTAAATTGAAGAAATTGCTTATAACAAGCAATTTCTTCAATTTACTCAATGTTTTCCAAGTGTTTATCTTGAGGGATGTCCAAAGCTTCAATGTGTGCGAATGGGTTAAGAATAGTAAACTCTGTATACTTGACAAGGTGTTCTCTAGAATAATATTGCCAGTTTTTTGATAGAGATACAAGTTTTCTTGGGTCATATCTATTTTGTTGATATGTACTTGAAATAGCTGTAGTTAAGACATTCGAGTAGCCAACAATGAAAATGTCATAAATCTACATTGCATTTCATGTCAAAATGTATGACTGATCAGTCATTTATCTAGTTGACTGCAGCTATTCATCTATTCTATCAGTAGGTTATTGGTTAACCCATTCCCACCCAATAATGCGTTTTGACCATCCACCTGACCTTCCCCAAGAAAAAAGGCTTTGGAAAACTTTTAATACAATGAAGAAATTATTTTTTGAATTTGGACCAATCTAAATAGTAGGTGTCTAGGAATGGGTTAAATGAATTATCATGCTGATTGTAGATTGAAATGAAATAATTCTTTGTTCTTGATAATCTTGCTAGAAGTTTTGTCTCAAATGATAGTGTCCTTTGTGTAATGATAAAGCAATTGAGAGATGACTTACATGCTCCAATCCTTTGAATGTGATAAATCAATTTCAAGTACTCAAAAAAAAACTGGATGATTTTTTTTTAATGCTTGAAAGGACTGTAATTAAAGCAGAATTAATAAAACTGTGATGCTTTTGAACCCCCGAGAAAAATGTGATTGTTTTGTGTTATAAGTTTGGTCAACTTACAATTATCTATAAGAAATTTGGAATTCTAGGGACTGAAAGTTTACTGTCAATTTTCTTGGAGTGTTCATAATGGCTATAGGTACCATTAAACCATCACCAGATGACATTCAATTCCAAAGAAGATGCAGACAAAAATTTCGTTGGTGAAATTTTAAACATACTTTTCTTTTTTTAGGTGGGGGGTGGGGGTGGAACATTGTGGATAATGAAGAAAATACTTGTAACAAGCTATTTCTTCATTTTCCAAAGCTATTTTCATGTAGGATGTAAAATACTGGATTGTGTAGGAATTGGTTGGACCCAATACCACATAATAAAAGACTGGACTGGTACAAATTGAATGACGTTGCAGACAATAATGCAAAGTGGTAATACTAATGGTTATATTGAAAAGAAATAGGTAGAAATAAGGAGAGATTACTTACCAGAAGCAATTTCTCCCTTTCTCACGATATTTTCTTCAAAATTGGATAGTGTGGTAATTGAAAGATCACTGACCATGCCTACTGACTCATACAGGAGGTACAACTTGTATATCAAATGGTATTTGCAACACTTATGGTCAGTAACATAATGAAATTATAACAAAAACAAAATAAAATGGTTGATCAATGATCTGAACATCTTAACTACAGCTTGAACAAAATTTAGTTACAGACTGTAAATCACAAAACAAACAAAATTGCTTAACCCATTCCCACACAAGCCCTCCTTTTTACGCCCCTCGAGAAAAAAGCTTAGGAAAACATTGTGGAAAATGAAGAAATTGCTTGTATCAAGCAATTTCTTCATTATCCACAATGTTTTCTATCCAAAAAGACAAAGAAAATTTAAATTCCACCAACCTGAAATATCGTCTGCAGCTTCTTTCAATTTGGACCAGTCTAAAATTTTGTTGAGTTGGAATAGGTTAATATTAGTGTCTGAGTTCAAAGTTCTTTTCTTGTTAAAATCAATCGGTTCATAATTGGTCAATCTACTTGATTGACAGCAGTGATCTGTTGTTTGGTTGAACATGCGCGATTTTGTTTTTCAGACGTGACGTCCCCAACATCTCGAGGGTATACAGACGATGGAAGTAGTGAGTCGGTGATGTCAGTTGGTAGTGGAAGTGTGGGCTCGCCTGAACAGGTAAACTGAGTCATTTGATATCTTCTTGATGTTTTTGTTATAAAAATAATCAGAAAATTAAAATTTGTTATATTTGATTGTTTTGAAATTTTAGTTTGTTGCTCTTTCTTAACCCATTACCATACAATTTTTATTTTAGAATTGTCCAAATTGAAATGTTGCAGAGATCAAATTTTAGTTGATGAAAATTTGATTTTTTTTCTCCCCAACTTTCTCAGTTTGAAACATTGTGGATAATGAAGGAATAGCTTGTAACAAGCCTTTTCTTCATTTTCCATAACATTTTCCAAAGCTATTTTTCTTAAGGGCGTCAAAAGGTGTCATTTTTGATCTCTTAATCCTTGGTTTTCTTTGATCATTGATATTCTTTTGTCCTTATGATTGAGTTATATTTAAAGAAATACAAATGCATATGATGTCCTCAATTTTGTTATAATTTTTATAAGGTTTGCAAAGAATATAAGCCCAGTCCAGCTAGCTCAGTCTTTTAACACACTCAGCTGTCAATCCAAGGGTCGTACGTCCAAATTTCTGCTATTATTTCCAGTGCTTTCAGTCGTTTAATTTTAATGTAAATCTTCAAAGAATTCTATACATAATGATAGGGGATGAAAGTTTTCCATTCCCGGAAATCCTGCTTTTTTTAGCCACTCGGGAAAAAAGCTTTGGAAAACCTTGTGGACAATTAAGAAAATGCTTGTAACAATTAGCAATAGTTTCTTTCAATTTCCACAATGTTTACTACCCTAAAAGGCAAAGATTTTTTTAAAATTTAACTTCAAATTATCATCTTCCAATTTAGACTAAATTTCATCATGTGGTAAGGGGTGTAATTTCAGAAACTTAAAATTGTTGTCTGCTACTGCTTCTGATTTGGACCAGTTTTAACCCTTTCCCGTTTTTAGAAATTTTAGACTAGTCCAAATTGAAAGAGTTTGCAGACGACAATGAAAACTGGATGCCATTTGAAATGAAACCATCCTATGTGGTAGAAAATATTGTGGAAAAAGGAGAAATTGCTTGTTACAAGCAATTTCTTCTTTTCCCACAATGTTTTCTCCAGTATAAAATCACAGGAACGTAAAATCCCGTATTTGAACGGGAAAGGGTTAAAAAAAAATGTGTGGAAATGGGTTAATAGGAAAATGTTTGTTTTCAGAATGACTTCAGTGATAGTGCCTTATCCCCGTTTGATGGTATGATGGGGGCCACAGGGGGCCATGATTCCCCATGTCCTAAAGTATTCAAAGAGGACCCGGAGGACTACAAATATGGCAAATCATGTAGTTACAGCTGTGGGGACAGTAATAGCTCCAACTTCAGTTCCTCGTCAAATGACAGTCATGGTGGTGGACCGTATAACGGTCATGGTGGTGGTCACTTCAGTCCACCCAATAACGGACACATTAATCATAATCATACATACCCAATGAAGCCTGGACAAGATCCCAAAGATTTTAGGAGGATGAGCAAAAAGGGCAAAGGCCCCCAATCAAAGGATGGTAAAAGACTTCTGGAGCTTAATGTGCCTTTCACAATGGATCAAATTGTGGATTCACCTGTGGAGGAATTTAATGACATGCTTACGCGACATAAATTAAATGAACAACAGCTTCAACTTATACGAGACATTCGACGGAGGGGAAAGAATAAAGTGGCCGCTCAGAATTGTCGGAAAAGGAAGTTATATGTATTAGAAAACCTCGAGGATGAAATGACAACCCTCGAGAAATTTCGTGACAAACTTGTGCAAGAAAGACATTTGATAGACAAGCAAACACGAGAAATGAAAGAAAAACTAGGCAATTTGTATTCTGAAATTTTTCATTCCTTGAGAGATGAGCACGGGCGGCCATACGACCCGACTCGTTTTTCTCTACAACAGTCTAGTGATGGGGATGTGTTTCTTGTGCCGAGAAATTATACGACTGAGGATGATATCAAAAAGAAAAGACATGATGATAGAAAATATGATTGATGCTTGAGGACTAGAGATTTAAAGCATTCAATACTTTATCACACAGAATCACTCTCTCTTCTCAAATAAAATCAGGTTCCATGTACACCAACCTGTCTTGATTTGCAAGTCCAAATTTCAAGAAATTTCAGAAAAGAGGTCTCATGAAGGATTAAAGTCCCCAATAAGGCTGTGCAAGCTGGCCTTGCTTCAAACCTAATCAATAGGTTTTCAATATTACAGGGAGTCTTTATCTATGCCATTATCTTGTACTTTTCCTAATTCACATGAAGACTTGCGCTAATCAAGGATATCAATTAATTCCAATGATTACATACATGTTAATAACAAACAGAAAGATGAAAGTATGCAGTGTTTTCTTGCTCTGCAGTGATTCACAAGGCATTTGAACAGTGATTCTGTGTGGATAAGGGTGTCCAGAGTCCAGCATTTAATGTGATTTTGTACGGAGACTTTATTTGTTTTCAAGGAGTGCTATCTGTAAATACCAAATCATGATGTGCTATGTGAAAACATGATCCAAAGTGATCTAATTATTATCAGCAAGTGCTCGGTTAACGAGGTGGTAAGTGCTATTGGTATATTTGTTCAGTGGATACCACATAATTACAAGTTTTGTAGGTCTTTTTAGCAATGCTATTTGAGTCCCTATATCTTTATAGGCACTTACAATAGTTTTGCATTGAACCCCTGGCATGGAAAGGTAGTCTATAAATCTTGCCCTGGTAAACAACATGTAAGTCCCAAGTTTTGTTTTAAAAATCTTGTTGTCAACATATGTTGAAGCATTTGCTTTAAAACAAAGATACTGAAACTGTAGAAAATATAGATCAAGATCAGATTGCATTCTATATATAGGCTGATCTCTTTGTCTATGATTCCTACTTGTATGGAATTGTTTTATGATCAGCATGAGGCAGATTTAAACCAGTACCAGACAACAGTGTTTTAGAATTGTCTAAATTGATACTTGAAGTTGTAGATGACAATTCAAAGAGCATTTAGATTTAAATGTAAATTGTGTGATAGGTAGAAAACATTGTGGTAAAAGTAGAAGTTGAAATTTCTTCTTTTGTCACATTGTTTTCTATCATATTTTTATACACCCAAAGAGTCGGATTATGTTATGGCCCCCGGTCGTCCGTCTGTCTGTCTGTCTATCTGTCTGTTAGCATTTATTTGTGCGCATCTCCTAAACTATCGGATTGAGCTGAAACTTGGCACAATTACTCCCTATGATGTCTAGTTGTACAATTCAAATTGCTCCAGTTATTCTTGAGTTATCTTGAATTATCTGCCTTTGAATTGAACAAACAAAACTTTATTTCTTGTGAGTACACTATCTCCTACATCTTGAATGGACTTGCCCCAATGACGCTGTATGATGTCTAGTTGTGCTTAGGACTCAAATTTATTTGATATGTCAAGTTTTTCCTGAATTATCTGCCCTTTACTTAACAATATAGCTTAAAATTACAGGTTTTTTTTGTGTGTGTGTGTGTTCACAACTCCTCCTACAAATTCTATTGGATTGAACTGAATCTTGCTACAATGTATCTCTGATATTTAGTTGAGCATGAGCTATCATTAAAGCTCAGGTCACTGACAAGCCAAGGTTACTGACAAGCTCCTTCTGGTGTATATGCCCCGCTCTGCGAAGCTCTTTTAGAGTACGAGAATGCAGGATTGTGTGGGTTCAACCATAGCCATACAATCCTGCTTTTTGATAAGTTTCTTTAAAAAAAGAGTTAGTGAAGCCAAAGTGTTAAATAGAGAATTTGCTTGTGACAAGCATTTTTTCATTTCCTACAATGTTCTCTAACAAAAAGATTAGATATATTCAGAATTCAACTTTAAATTGATATCAGCAACTTCTTTTAATTTGGACCTGTCTTAAATTATATTGTCTGTTGATGGGTTGAAGGGGAAACAACAGAAAGATGATTTGCTTAGAAATTTCTTGAACTCCTTCACTGAGGATGTTCTATAACTATAAGTATCTGGAAGTGACAGTTATCAAAATGACCAATGGCTGCTGTCAATCAAAGAATGAACTGACCAATCAATTAATTTGTTTAAACCAGAAGTGAACTGAGAACTCAGATATTGGTTGACATTTATGCGAATCAGTTTTGTTGGTTTGGTAACTTATTCAAGCTGAAGCTACAATGTTCAAGCCACCAACTAATAATTTTTTACTTTTTTGTTACATGTCACTGGCCATAAATTCGGCAAAATAATGCCGTTTAATCTTGAAGTTGAACTTCCTGTCAGTGTCAGTGGGTGTGGCCAGCAGAATCAGTGGGCGGGGCCAGCGATCGGTCAACCGGTTGTATTGTCTATTGAATTAAATGTTCTATTGAGTATCATAATAATATATTATACATATCATTTTTGTTACCGTATTTTTGTTTCTTGTGCGTTTGTTCATTGATTGAAATGGTGAAATCAATTTTCATAATACCGGTATGAATCCTGGATGCATAATAAATTTGTGTGGTCATCAAATCATTCGTTTCATTTATGCATTTAATACGTACTTGGTTAATAAAAAATTCTTCAAGTATTTGTCTACTGGTAAAACCTAAGTATCTTCCATTTTTCTATAGCACATGTGTTCACCAGGGTCATTAACATACGAAAAAAATTTATATAGGAAACACAAAATATATATGCATTAAAGATATTAACCTACCAGATGCTTTCCTTTTAATCCTTTCATGTACAAACCTGGGATTTTATACTTGAGAAAAAATTGTGGAAATAGAAGAAATTGCTTGTAACAAGCATTTTCTCCTTTTCCCACAATATTTCCTACCTGATAGGGTGTTTCATTTCAAATTGCATCCAAATTTCATTGTTGTCTGAGACCTTTTTCAATATTTGCCCTGTCTAAAATTTCTAAAAACTTTTAAAGTGTTAATAAGACCTAATTTAAAATGTCATCTTGAACCCTTTTCAGGTAAGACCAATCTAGGCTCTTGTTATTTGATAAAGAATTAAAAAGAACTTGATTCTATATATCCGCAAAACTCCATATTAGAAGGAGTTTTGACAAGCTTTACTCATTACCAGACAAAAACTTTTAGTCTGGTCCTAATTAAAAAAAAAAAAAAAAAAAAAAAAGAAAAGAAAAGCAAAAATAGACAACACTTTTAAAAATCCTTGTATTTCTGGGTAGAAAACATTGTCAGCAATAATAATTATATAAGTAATTTTGTCAATTTTCACAATGTTTTTTCAAAGCTATATTCTTGAGAGGTATAAAGAGAAAGGGGTTTGTTATTTCTCTTTGAAATCCTTTTTTTGGGGGGTGTGGGGGACTCATTTGAATTGTCTTGAAGAGTACCTATATATAATGCACAGTTAACCCATTGCCAGACAAGAACATTTGAGACTGCAAATTCAAAGAAGTTGCAGAAGACATTTTTTTAGTAGATGAATTTTTGAAAAAAACTTTGCCAATTGGGGGGGGGTAGCTAACATTGTGGATAGTGAATGAATTGCTTGAAACATTTTTTTTCTGGGAATGGGGTTTTGGCGTCAAAAAGCGGGATTATATGGCAGTGGGTTAATTAATTTTTTTCATTTTGGAATTATAATCAATTTCTCAATCTTGAGCTGGGTGCTGCAGACATACTACAAATAAATTGACTTAGATAAGAAGAAGGGTACTTCTCTAAAATGCAGGTTAAAGCAAACATTGAGTTTAAAATGTGACAGACAGAATAGCTAAATTAGATAGGTAAAACTGATAACAAATCCTTTACTCTTATACCCCTTGAAATATTTATTTGGTTGGATGTACAAATGAATAATTTTATGTTTTTGGATGTTATTCCAATTCCATCATTCAATAATTTAATTGTTAGTTTCGTCTATCAAAAACGAGCGTTCTGATTGGTCGAAAAAATTGATTCATACCTCCATGAACAAAATTTTGAGCACGCAGCCATTTTGTATGCTTCTGCATAAAATAGTTCCATACAAAAAGGTATCAAAATTTGTACAGCTTTTGGTTTTTTCGCTTGATGCTATTAAATAATAAGAAATGAAGAGAATGTTTTTTGTTTTCATGGAGGTATGAACTGAAAAAACTAATCACACAATGTATGAATCCGCTTCGCGTATTCATACAGTGTGATTAGTTTTTTCGGTTCATACCTCCATGAAAGCAAAAAAACATTCTCTTCATCTCTTAAATGTAATGATGATTTAGCACATCCCAACACTATTCCGACATTTTTACACTGCTATGGAATTGTATTGAAGAAATCATTGTGAAAAAAGGCAGAATTATTTCAACCTATTTGTTGCTTTCTCACACTGATTTGTAACTTTAATGACAGTTATTTTTTTCTCAATAAATTGCAATTTTAAATGCTGTCTGTAACTTCCTTGAATTCTGGCCAGTAAACGGTTTTGTGGTCTGGTTTTGGGATTTTTACAATGTTATTTCTCGGTGGTGTCAAAATAAAGGATTGCAAGTTGATCAGTTTAATCAATTTTCAGCAATTTAGTCCTTGCATTTCATTTCTTCTTATTTCTTTGAATATCAAGCATTTGAAGAAAAAAATCATTCAATCCCCTTTTGTTTCTGTTTGTTCTGTTTATATATGTTTGTCAAATGTAAATACATAGTGATTTTTTTGTACCTCTAAAGGAGAGCTGTTAAACATAAGGACAAACCAACAAGTAAGAACTATATTTTGGAAAAGTGCTGAAATGTAGTTTTGGTGGAAGACCAAATTGTTGTAGCTACAGACTGAATTTTATTTTTCTCTTTTTGATTTGTAAGACAAACAAAAATGATTAAATGACATTAGCGGGAAAGATTGCAACAAACTGCACTATTTTTGTCAAGCCAAATTGCAGTGAGCGAGATATAGTGTCACTATGACAAATCGGTCTATGTGTGTCAGAGCGTCAGTTTGTCCAAATTTGTCAGAAGCATATCTCCTACATTTGCACATGGATTTCAAAATAAATTGGCACAATCAGTATCAATCATGTTCAGAAATGCCATTTGAAATAAATTTTCAAATACCTCCAAGGTCAAGGTAATGGCTCAAGGTCAATGTTTAAATTGAGCTTGTCTAGAAAAATCTTCTACATTTGTGCATGGATTTCAAACTTATTTGTTCTCCATCATTAGTAGATGTGCCATTTGAAACAAATTGTTAGAAAGCTCCAAGGTGAAGGTCACAGCTTGAGGTCAAATTTTGGCGAGCTTGACTTGCTGTCCCTTGAAAACTTCCTAGTTTTCTAAATGGCGTGTTTGGTTATTACTCTGTAGCCAGCTATTTCCAGCCATTTTATAATCAGACAAATAACTTGATATAGACAAGGTCAAGAGAGTTTGAAATGAACACTGCAAATAAAAAGAATAAAAAAGAATTAGAAAATGCTTTTAGGATTAGACTAGAAACCGTGGTATTACCAAAGATTTTGTTATTAATCCCACAGGATTCAAGTCTTGGTTGCTGGTAATTGCAGTGCCCCCTTTCATTCTGTTATTTGATTATTAGTCTTAACTATTTAGTTTAACTTTCTAAAGATATATTTATGATTAATGCTTAATTCATAAAATGAAGTTCTGCCTCACAGAGAACTCTTTAAACCTTTTGTTCACCTTAGATTTTCATTTCTCTGCCAATTAAGTCAAATATTTTCAACCTGACACTGTCAGCAGGTCTCATCTATGTCTGAATCTCTTACAAAATGTATAGTTACGCATTAATGTAATCATTGTAGACTGCAAAACTACACTATTCCACGCTTTATTAGATGTAACAATAAGGAGGTTGGATATGTGTGGATGCTGTGATAATATCTTTGAATTGATATTGATATGATTCATAAACTTGACAGGAGTACTCATTTAACCCATGACCACATAATCTCGCATTTTTACAAGCACAATAAATATAGCTGTAGAAAACATTTTGAAAAAAGAAGAAATTATTTATGACAAGCAATTTCTTCTTTTCTCAAAATGTTTACTACTTAATAATGTCATTATTTTTTAATTAAAACCAACTCTGTTTTGAGTTCTGCAACCTCTTTCAGTTTAGACTGATATAAAATTTTGCCGTTGGGGAATGGGTTATTGGTTAAATCCTCACAATCAGACATTTCTTTTAATTATCCTCATCATAGATCACAAGACTTATAAGCCCAATTTAATGGTTCACTCACTTACCTCCAACTGAAGGTTTTACTTAGATTGCAAACTGCTTTATGGCCAATAATATGAAACAAAAAATTAAAATGGTTGGTTTGCGACTTTCTATAACTCTATAAGCTTTATAGTGTTGTAAATTAAATAAGATTAAGCACTACAATACACACACAAATTGTTTGAAAATAATTTATTGAAGAAAATACTTGTTGCCGACAGTGTTTTTCAACCCATTACCAGACGACGCTATTTTAGACTGGTCCAAATTAAAGGAAGTTGCAGACGAAAAGTTAAAGCTTATGAAATTTTGGATTTTTTTAAACTTTTGGGGTAGAGATCATTGCGGATAATGAAGAAATTGCTTGTAACAAGCAATTTCTTCATTTTCCACAATGTTTTCCAAAGCTCTTTTCCTTGGGAGCGTCTAAAAACGTCACTTAGTGGGAATGGGTTAAACGATCACTTTCGGATGCATAAGGGGCGATTTGGATCTGCCGTAGTTCAATGTATCATATTTATCAATTTCTTTTTAGAAACTTGATATATACGAAATGTATCCATGAGGAATAGATTTCAAGTGAAGCAAGGAGGGAGTAGGTGGTTTTGCAGACCTCAGCTTATAGTATTCATATTTTCTGATAATTGCAAAAATGTTTTGTTAGCTTCAACTTGCTGTTTATCAATAAAGAAGTTACTGTTATGTTTTGTGCTGAATTATTAAAAATATATTTTGATTCGTAATCTTCATGTTGTATGTAGTCCCCTTTATCTCTTTTCTTCTCCAAAACAATAAGGCCTAGAGCTTTGATTTATGGTATAAACCATCAACTATTGACCCTCTACCAAAATACTTCAAAGAATTACCTTACTCTGAAAATTAGCCCTTTTTGTGCGATCCCTGATTTTAAATTGAAATGAATAAGGAAATCTTTGAAAATCTTCCACCAAAACATAAGGCCTAGAGCTTTGATATATGGTAAAAAAATATCATCTATTGACCCTCTACCAAAATACTTCAAAAGAATTTCCGTACTCTGTCCCTTTGCGAGCAATAAACTTAACACAAAAACTTAACATTTTGCTGTCATTGGACAATTTAAGAAGGCATCAATAGGATCTGGGGCAAATTGTTTTACCGATGTCTGTCTGTCCCTTTGCGAGCTGTAAACTTAACACAAAAACTTGGCGTTTTGCTGTTATTGGGCAATTTAAGAAGGCATCAATAAGATCTTGGGCAAACTTTTTACCTATGTCCGTCTGTCTGTCTGTCCCTTTGCGAGCTATAAACTTAACACAAAAACTTAGCATTTTGCTGTTATTCAAACACCGTTCTAGATACATAGCTCATATTTGGGACATAGGTTCCTTGCATTGATAGACATCATTGTTAGGTCTGTTGAATCTATGAAGGTCTCTTATTAAGGTCAACTTATTGCAAAAACTTAACATGTGCTGTTATTCAAACACTGTAGAAGATACATGGCCCATATACATGGGCATAGATTCCCTGCGTTTGATAGGCATCAGTTTGTTACAAGGTTTAGGTCACCCATCAAGGTCAAGGTCAGATTTACGAAAATGGCTTTCTCAAGGTCATGGTGTTTCGCAAAAACATCTAATTGTATATGATTTAAAATCAGTTCGGAATGCCGTTTCGTTATACTGAATGATGACCGATCTTAAATTAGTCATGAATTATTCTTGAAAATGGCATTCTGTCGAAACACTAAAATTAGAGTTACGAATTTATTGAGTTAAATTTTGTCGTCTGGCAATAGGTAAGATATTATTTGAGTGAAGTGATTACTTGAAATGAAGTATCTTGTTAATCATCTTGGGGAAGTGTCCACAACACTGTACTTAGTGTAATGCATTGTGTAGAATCTTAGTATAGCTTTGCTCTCACCCTACGATGTATCGTTGATGGACGACCAGATTGTCGTAAGCTCAGCGATATTTACGATATTTAGTCGTTCACCCACCATATAAGGTTGAATAGTCAACTCATATGTGACCTTGTCAATGTCTATCCTCGCTTTGAGCCACCGTCATAGCGCAGTCGGTAGCGCGTCAGACTCCTAATCTTCTATCATGGAATGTCATGGGTTTGATCCTCGGCGGCGGCACATTTTCTTTACGACATTTGTCTCTCACCAATGGGTGGATAATCGTAAACCTAAGTTGGATAGCAGCTGGAGGCTAGGAAAGGATGTAGTGGTAGTAATGGTGTGAGAAATACCAGGAATCCATTGTTAGGTGCTCCAGTCGCCGCGATATGACTGAAATACTGTTAAACGCGACGTTAAACCCCATTCAATCCAATTAATCAACTATCCTCGCTTGGTGGAATAGCCTGATTAACTGCGATAACGGAGCCCTCTTTCTGATAATCTGTTGGCGAGGGCTACGACACCCGCCAACTTTGCTCTTTCTAATTTTGTATAATATGTAATGAACGTTTTTCTACGGATACATTTCATACATACGTCATTGTTATTGGCAAATGCTATCAAACTAATTGATATCAAATGTATCTTTTCTTTAATACCGGTTTCTTTTCAGTTTAAATTGAAAAAAAAATGTAATTTCGGCGGCCATGTTCTTTTAACTACAATTGATAAACTTTTATCATCAAATGTACTGAATCGTCAATAGTTTTCATTTTTTTTATCAAATTCAAGTAACATTTGAATTATTTTTATACATTTTTTTATTATTTTACTATAATAGCAGTTTTGTTTTCCAAAAATACTACGTCTTCCAAAATATGGTGACCCTTTTTTTTCATTTGCTGTCATTCTGGCGGGAAGTTTGAGATCTCGTGGGATCTCGCTGTCAAAAATGAAAAATGGCTGACGTTTGATTCAAAATGGTCGAAAAAATGTTTCATATGTGTAGGAAGGCGAATCTAAAATCCATTGAATATCTGACTACATGCAGATAAATATTTTTTGAGATGGGTGAATAAATGGTGAAGTTCTCGTAATAAACTTGTGTTTATAATATTTACACAACTCAAATAATTGACCTCAAAGTGTCCGTAGTGAATCGGAGTGAATAAAGAGGACGGGTGTATCCTCGCCAATAGATTATCAGAAAGAGGAATTCCTTATCGTATCTAGGGTTTGATATGTAACATGTGTGTGTTTGTGCGTGCTTGCTTGAATTTGTCCTATTTCTATAAGGGCGTAATTCATACAAAATAACTGATAGGTTTCTGAATAATATGGCATAAATGTTCTCCATAATATGTGTTTGTGCCATGCGAAAAGTTGGTCACAATTTTGCAACGGGAATTCTTTGCAAGGTGAACTCGTTTCTCAAGATCCAATTTCTTGTTCCGTTATTTTACGTTTTTATATCAAATTTTTCATTTAAAAACAAAATTGAATAGATTTCCAAATTAAAGAGGTTGCAGACAACATCTTCTTAAAGATCTAGGATGAAACATGGAAAAAGAAACCTGGAATGTCTTATTTTACCACTGCAGTGGTTATTTAGATCGAAGAACCATCTATCCAAACTCACGGCTTGCCTTTAAACTTGAACTCTATATTTACAATGCCAACGTTGTAACAAAATCAACGCGCACCAGACGTAAAACGTAACAAAATCAACGCCAGACGAAAACGTAACAAAATCGACGTTAAACGTATATAATTCAATTTTAGTTTCGTCTATCAAAAACGGGCGTTCTGATTGGTCGAAAAGAATCATTCATAACATCATGAACAAAATTTTGAGTACGCAGCGATTTTGTATGCTTCGGCAAAAAAAAAAAAAAATAGTCCCATACAAAAAGGTTTCAAAATGTGTACAGTTTTTGTTTTTTTCGCTCGATGCTATTAAATTATAAGAAATTTTTTGTTTTCATCGAGGTATGAACCGAAATATCCTAATCACATTTTTGTATGAATCCACTTCGCGTATTCATACAGTGTGATTAGTTTTTTGGTTCATACCTCCATGAAACAAAAAAATATTCTCTTCATCTCTTCACAAAATCAAAATCGGACATTAGTCACAGTCAGTGATATTTTCACCGAGGTATAATGCAGAGTGGAGCATACTCTAAACTTTAGTAGCAAACTAATACGAAATTTCAATAAACTTTAATTATGTTTTCTGTATTTGTTAAGCTTGTGATTGATTGTTTTCGTGATTAAAGGATAACAAAAGTTTTTTAATTTACGAAAACTCATAAAAAGTGTTAGTTAAGTTTAATGAAATTCGCCGTATAATGGATTCATTGACAAATGGGCTTTACAGGATAGATTTACTGATATTTAGATTCCCCTGTTCTTTTCTTAATCCTTGTCATGCTGAACCCGGAATATTTTTGCAGGGGGTATAGACAAATATCATCCTGCACATATGTGCAGTCTAATCTTAGTTTACACCACCTGCTTTGTACCATTCAAGCCAGAATTTTCAGTTTTCAATATGAAATATTGACCTGCAACTAGCGCTTTCAGTGATTTCAATCCTTTGATGTTGATGCTATTCTAAACTGGATTTTTATTCAACATGACAAGGGTTATCATTGTCGAGGCCGATAAGCTTGGTTAGTAAGGCGCTGTGCTTTTAATACTTGAGTCGTTGGTACAAATCCTTCTCGGCAAACATTCGTTCGGACAATTGAGAAAATGCGTTACGATATGAGTCACTTGTCTTTCATTACATGGCTAATGTTGGATAAGCAACCCCTTATATGAGGTTGTGCTGGTGTGAGAAATGGCAGGGAGCCATGGTTACGGGCATGGGCTCTCCCGAAACAACTGAAATACTGTTGAAACTGGCGGAAGGCCTTGTACAATCAATCTACACACTGCGCTTAGGGTCCTTTTGAATCATCCCTACCCGCTAAACGGAAAAAGATCTCCCGCATCTACCTGAACATATTTATTTGTAAAATGTCTCCAAATGACCTCAGCAATCATTTACTTAATATTTGGTGTTGTTATCGTTGTTTTTGTTTTACAAAGCCTCCGTTGATGCCCTTTCGCCTGACCGCCCAATTATATGATCGGTCACACTGAAAAGGACTAACAGGATTGTCCGAAAAACAAAATAGCCCTTGTCATGCTGAAACCGGACTATTCCTGCTTTGGCAGGAGGTGTGAACAAAGATCAGCCTGCGCATATGTGCAGTCTGATCTTAGTCCATACCACCCGCTTGTCTTTTCAGGCCAGAATTGTTTATAAGATAAATTTCAATATAAATATTGACCCATAATTTGGTGCTTTCAGTTCTTTCAGTCCTTAAGTTTTTATGTAATTCTGTTGTCGGTTTATAATTCAGCATGACAAGGGTTAAAACTTGTAGTTTGTCATTCGGAAATAAATCACGTTACTAATTCATGTTTCTAAAAAAAATGTCACTGGGGATTTCACACATTATCACACGACAAAAATGTAGACTGGTCCAAATCCCAAAAAGCTGCAGACGACAATTTAAAGTTGGTAAAATTTTAAGAACCTTTGTCTTTAGGGGTCGAAAACGTTATATATGAATAATGAAAAAATTAACGTAAAAAAACAATTTTATCATTTTCCACAATTATTCAAATATTTCCAATGTTTTTTCTTGATAGGCGTAAAAAAGTGGATTTGTTTGGGAATGGGTTAAACTCGATGTGTTTTCTCTTGACGGGTCCCGAATATTAACGTCAGAAGGGCTGTAATATTAGGCAGTTTAATAACTTATTTTGTTGGTATAGATGGAAAGATAAACAAACTTTGAAAGACGAGCTTTTTATCAATATGTTCAATCTTTTACATTCCTGTATAATTACAAAGATAGAAGAAAATCGTGCCAAACGACTCTTTCTGCCGAACGAATTAATCAACGTTTTAACCGTTTAAATTGTAAAACGATCCAATTTCGTTACATTTGGATGTGGAAAATAAGATTTTTGAAGGCTAGGGCCATAGACCGGTACAGGGGTATTGAGAGAGAGAGGGAGAGGGGTATTGAGAGAGAGGGGGGGGGGGGGAGGGGAGAGCGAGAGCGAGAGAGACAGAAAGGGGGGGTTGGGAGAGACAGAGAGAGAAAGAGAGAGAGAGAGAGAGAGAGAGAGTCGGGGCGACAGAGAGGGGGGGGAGCGAGAGGGGGTATCGATCTCAAATAACAACGGTTCTGGTATTTTTCTTTTGATCGTTAAATGTTGGGATTGTTATACATGTGATGTCCGTTTGTCCCATCCTTTGTGGATTTTTATGCCATACCTCCCATATCAATAGAGGCATATTGTTTTACTGGTATCTTTCTGTCTGTTAAAAAATCTCTATAACTATTGAAGACCCTCTGATTAGGTATACGCGTATGAGGATATTTGCGTACCTTTAGTCCATGAGCATCTGCTCCTGACAAGGACAATGTCAAATGACAGGATTAAGTTTTGAAATCAGGGCGTTTCGGGGGCATTAGTGCTGTAAAAGCATATTTTAACCCATTCTCACTCAATCACACTTTTTGACGTATCCAAAAAAAAAAAAGCTTTTTCTCCACTTTCCCCCATAAAAGATTGGATTACAAAAAGCTAATGGCACTCTTGCCAAAAATAAAATTTTGTGTGAGCGTGTGTGTGTGTGTGGGGGGGGGCTATTCAAGCCACCCCTAGCGTTGGTGTGATGTCTTGGTGAAAACCTTATGAGCAAGTATCATAATCCAACTCCTAATAAAGTCTTTGCTTTTAAACTTTGCACATGCCTTTGTGACCATAATGTCACCCCTAGGCAAGTATTCATTACTCTGCAATTCATTTTAGTTTTTTACGACTTTGAAATATCTGTTCAAAGTTTTACTTGCAGGTTGGTGCATAATGCTGCTCCTTTGTAACTAATAAAATCTCTTCCCTCACAATGACGCTTTTAGACACCTCCATGAAAAAAGAAATTGGAAAACATTGTGGAAAATGAAGAAATTGCTTGTATCAAGCAATTTCTTCATTATCAACAATGTTTTCCGTCCAAAAAGACGAAAAGGGTTAAAATTCCATCAACTTGAAATTGTCGTCTGCATCTTCTTTTAAATTGGACCATTCTAAAGTTTTGGTGTGTGGGAATTTGTTAGGTCTTTAGTGTAACAGGCCAACTCTTGAAAAGGTAATCTTCTGGTCTTTGGTACATAATTATAATGAAGGCCATTGACCACACCTCCTGTTCAGAATTCGTTATGAAATGAATTGTAACTTGAACTATTAACTGAGTAAGTGTGAGAAATACGTGCCGAACCCGGATTTCTTTCCGCGTGAAATTGAAAAACTCTTAACCCAGGTGTAGATTTCATTCGGAACTTTTAAAGCTTCTTTTAACCCATTTCCAGACGACAAAAAAATTAGACTGGTCCAAATTGGAAGAAGTTGCAGACGACATTACAATTTGCTGTAAAATTGAAAATTAAAAGCCAAATAGGGTGAGAAAAGGAGGAATTTTCCCACAAAGGTTTTCATGATTGTATTTCTTCTGGGTATCAAAAAGCGTCTTTGTGTGGCTTGGTACACGCAATTTCGCCTTTACCACAATGCTTTCTCAAGTATAAAATCACAGCGACATAAAATTCAGGGTTTGTACAGAAAAGGGTTAAACCCTGACAATTGGATTGCAGGTCGGCCCACGGTTAGTGTATGATGCACCCGGCAGCCTAACAATTTTCACATGTACCCATTTAAATACACATGGGTGGGGAGTATCTATGTGGATCCTCCGACCCGGATCTTACTCCTCGGACTTATCAACATGAGCAAACCTAACGGGGTCGATACTTTTCTAACTCTCTGATTGGCACTTTTTATCGAAACGGGTCACTTTTATAAGGAAGTGTCGCAAAGAATGAAAGAAGAGAAAATACCGAAACTAAGCACATATCCAAATAAGGATTCAGACTCTATATTTCTTACCAGGTGATTTCAAACGAAGGAAATTAAATCGACCCCTTATCGTAAAAATGTAATTTATTTTCAATTACGGAAATATACATGAAAGGTTAACTCCCACCTTAATTTTGTTTTATTCAAATCAGAATCCATTACCAAATTGACAAAATGCGGCTGTCGGTCATTTTACCCTTTCCTGTTTTTCTAAAATTTTAGACTGATCCAAATCGAAAGAGGTTGCAGACAACAATTAGAATTTGATGCAATTTGAAATAAAACTATCATACGTGGTAGAAAATATTGTGGGACAAGAAGAAATTGCTTGTTACAAGCAATTTCTTCCTATTCCACAATATTTTCTCAAGTATAAAATCACAGTGACGTAAAATCCAGGGTGATTACAGGAAAGGGATAATACGTCAACCCATGAAAACATTCATTTAGACTGGAATTCCAGCTTTGGCCGC
The DNA here is from genome assembly GCA_946902895.1 of Fragum fragum. Lineage (NCBI taxonomy): Eukaryota > Metazoa > Mollusca > Bivalvia > Cardiida > Cardiidae > Fragum > Fragum fragum. Next base: position 44,812,000 of record OX336372.1, read on the forward strand.
CGGTTTGTCAAGCAATTATGTCGGTTTAGCAACCTAAAATCGTAGTTACTGTAGTTTGAATAAGTTAGTTACGACGTTTAGATCGCCAACCAACCATTCTAGTCTTTTATTACATGCGACTGGAACATTGGAACTTCCTTTAGGAATCAATGGGCGGGGCTAACGGAATAACCGGACTGGTTAGCGATTGGTCAATTTAGTGATCAAGATATCAACCAAAATATTGATGGACCATATCTTGCATTTAGACCTGAACTGTTTTTTTGAATTTCAAAATTTGGCAACAATTCTTCATTTTTTCTGATGGTTTAGAGACCTAAACATCGTAACTACAGCTTATTCAAACATAGAGATCACGGGTTCGATCCCCGGGCTGACTAAACTACCATTGAGCACGTCAACCCATTACCAGAAAGTAAAGTTTTAAAATGAAAGAACTTGCAGACGACAAATTAAAGTGAATTAAAATTTGGATTTTTTTTTCAATTTTCTGAGTAGAACACATTGTGGAAAATGAAGAAATTGCTTTTCTAAATATTTTTTTCTTGGGGGCGTCTAAAAGCGTCACTGTGTGGAAATGGGTAAAAGAACCAGGTGGAGCTCTTAGCAGTTTCGGTCTGTATCCTGTAACCTCGTACTATCCACCATAACAACTAAATGTCTTCGCTGACTCTGGCATGTGGTACGGTATCGACGACGAATAAACGGAAATTTCATGAATTCTCTTGTTCGATTCCCGGCGGCGGAACATATCCTTTCCGACATATGTCTCTCACCAATTGGTGGATAATCATAAACTTAAGTGAGATAGCAGCTGGAGGCTAGGAAAGGATGTAGTGGTCGCGTTGGTGTGAGAAATACCAGGAATCCATTGTTAGGTTCTCCAGCCGCCGCGATATGACTTAAATACTGTTAAAATTTGAGTTAAACCTCAACCAATCAATCAATCTTATTGAGCAAACTGATAGGATTCGAAATCATTTTCACTTGTCAATTTAGCAAAGGTTTAACTCATAAAGTGATAATTTTCTAAAATACCAAACCTGATTGAATTCTTTTGAATTTGCTTCCGGGCGTTCCTTTTTTGAACGCTTGTAATAGGTCTCAACCTTACGTTCAATAGTATTTCAGTTGTATCGCGCAGCTGGAGCACCTAACCATAGCTTCTTTGTATTTATATCACCAGTACTACCACAACACCCAGGCCCGAAGGTGCTCATCCTATTTAAGCAATTAACGCATCGCGGTTATCTGTAAGAAAATCGATTGTGAAGTAAAATCAGTCATCTCGGTGTAAGTTAATGTTGACCTCTGATATTTATGTCAAGCATTTTTTGTAGCTTGTTAACCCTTTCCTGTTTTGCAAAATTTTAGACCTGTCCAAATTCAAAGGTTTTTCAGTCGAAAATTTAATTTGAATTTAATAGTAAATATAACTATTGAGTAGGGTAGAAAATATTGTGGAAAAAGAAGAAATTGCTTGTGACAAGCAATTTCTTCTTTTTCCACAATATTTTCATAAGTATAAAAACACAGGGACGTACAAACCAGGGAATAAACAGGAAAGGGTTAAGCTTATTTCTGAGTTGCCCATCAACGATTTGTCTTGCTATGAATTACGCAAACAAAACTCGTTTGATTTCTCGTTCGAATAGACATGTTGGGAGGTCAGTGGGCGTGGCAGCGATCTGTCAGCTATTCACCCATTCATTTCACGGGTCATAGATATATACATATGGTTAACTCGAAATTATGCCAATAAAACATCCATAACGGGTCATGGATATATACATTTAGTTAACTCGAAATTATGCTCATTAAACATCCATCACGGGTCATAGATATATACATTTAGTTAACTCGAAATTATGCTCATAAAACATCCATCACGGGTCATAGATATATACATTTAGTTAACTCGAAATTATGCTCATAAAACATCCATCACGGGTCATAGATATATACATTTAGTTTACTCGAAATTATGCTCATAAAACATCCATCATAGATATATACATTTAGTTAACTCGAAATTATGCTCATAAACCATCCATCACGGGTCATAGATATATACATTTAGTTAACTCGAAATTATGCTCATAAAACATCCATCACAGGTCATAGATATATACATTTAGTTTACTCGAAATTATGCTCATAAAACATCCATCACGGGTCATAGATATATACATTTAGTTTACTCGAAATTATGCTCATAAAACATCCACCACGGGTCATAGATATATACATTTAGTTTACTCGAAATTATGCTCATTAAACATCCACCATGACTGATCTAAATTCAAAGACAATTTTAATATCTTTAATCTGTCTTTTGGTTCGGAAAAAAAGAAAATAATGCTTATTACGAGCCTTTCTTTATTTTTCGACAATATTTCCAAAGCCTTCCTCTTCCTTGAGAGTCGTTATTAGTCATGTGGGAATGGATTAATGCGATGGAAATGAAACGCTTAAAAGTAAGACAGAAGTGTCAGATTTCAGGCGATATTTCGTCGTTGGGCGCACAAAATGTCGTAACTACAGCTTGAATAACGCTGTAGTTACGAAATTTCGCACGACGAGTTATTCCTACCAAACCTGAAATAATTTCCCCCAACACATAAAACACAAATGGCGCTTTTTGACATCCCTCGAGAAAAACAATTTGGAATACATTGTGTAAAATGAAGAAATTACTTGTTGCAAGCAATTTCTTCATTTTTCACATTGTTTTCCATCCATAAAGTTGAAAAACAAATTAAGTTTCATAAACATTAAGATGTCGTCTGCAAATCCCTTGATTTTGGACCAGTCTAAAAGGGTTAAGTGATATTTAAGCTGTTCAAAAATGTAAAATCCTAAAAATGAATCTGAGTCATTTCCGATTTCTTAAACTGCTATTTATGTCGATACAGTGAAACTCAGATATCGCCGGTGGGCGACTAAAACCTCGTAACTACAGCTTGAATAAGCAGGAGTTACGAGATATTTTCCGCTCAAAGACGATCGGTGTGCGACCCAAACCTCTTATCTGCACCTTAAATAAGTTGGAGTTACGATGTTTTCATCGCCCATCAACGATACCGAATTCGACTATTTAAAACTGGATGTAGGCTATCCACAAAGTTCTGATATGCCATCGACTACTTTTTATTGAAATATATTTAGTTTGAAATAATTTGTTCTAGGTCGATTGCGAAGAAAGTTCTAAGTTTATAGAAGTGCTCTCGAACACAAAATTCAGGTGTTTTCACTCCCCTGAGAGAAACACGGTGACTTAACCCTTTACTGTTCATTCCCTGTTTTTACGTCCTCATGATTTTATAATTGAGAAAACATCGAGAAAAAAAGAAAAAGAAAGAAATTGCCTGTGACAACCAATTTCTTCTTTTTCAACAATATTTTCTACCCTACCATATGGTTATTCTCTAAATTAAATCTAATTTAATTTTTCGTCTGAAAAATCTTTGAAATTGGACAGGTCTAAAAATTTGAAAAAAAAGGGTTAGGGTAAAGCGCATTGCTGCCCAGCTTGAGACCTGGTTAGACCCAATCTGGCTTATAAGTATTTAGCCAATAATTACACCCAGGGACGATGGAACTCGAACCCGAAACATCAGAATTACCAATCAAGTATTCTCACCACTCGGCCACCGAGGCAGTCAAAAGGGACGAGAAATCTATAGACAATACATTTGATTTCTTTCATATTATTTATTCATTTCGTCTTTGTCTCCTTAATATAAATAATTTAGTAAAACGTTTGATTTCACATGTGAGTTTCATCAATCTTGAGTAATTTTTATATAATACTGACTACAGCTTAGTTGAACAATCGCGGCTGTCAATCAATGAAATCATTCATTCGGATCAGAAATGACTTTTGAACTCAAACATCGGATGCCATTTTCGTTTACATTTCTTGTTCGTTTGGCGCTGTAGTTACGACGTTTAGATCGCCAATCAACTATTCTACTTCTTGTTGCATGCTATTGACCATAAATTTTGCAACATTTTGTCGATTCAAATCGAAGCGGGACTTCCTGTCGGAGTCGATGGGCGTGGCTAACGAAGTAACTGAGAGGGGGGTGTCAGTTATGTGTCGAGCTATGAAACTATTCTGAAATAAACCGACTTTTCGGAAACCGTTTTTCGTTGTTTTTTCTTTTGAAAAAAATATAAAAGAATATACTGAACCCATTACCAGTCGACAAAATTTTAGAATGGTCATTACTCGAAAGAAAATGCAGACGAAATATCAGAGTTTGATTGAATTCGAAAATAAGTGCCATGTATAGTAGAAAACATCGTGGGAAAAGAAGATATCAAGCGAATTCACCTTTTCTTTCAAAGTATTCCATATAGTAATTGTTCAGGGTGTCGAGAGTCGAGAAGCGGGATTATGTGATAGTGGGATAATGTATCGGTTGAAAAACTGACCAGAAAAAAGTCGTGGAATTATCATTACTTTGTTCGTTCGTTCATTCATTCATTTATTCATCAATTTGCTCTGTTAGGGGGTGAGGGGGGAAACCTCCTCAAAATTCTATTTACAATTGTGTAGATATTCATTCAAAATCCCCCTTTTATGGTTCAAAAGACTTTGCACTCACGTTATTGTATAGAAGTTGGGCAATTCTAAATTAGGCGGAGAATCTTGTATTTATCTCCGGTGTCGAATTACCCAATTTGAAGTTTATCAGATTTTCACTCACTTTGGGTTATTAAAAACTCAAGAAATTCAATATGTCTTCAGTGGACTACCAAAACATCATAACGACAGTTTAAATAGGCTATAGTTACGACGTTTGGTCGCCCATCGGCGATGTTTCTACTTCTTTACAAATTAACCCATTCCCCCACAATCCCCCCCTTGTTACGCCCATCAAGAAAAAAGCTTTAGAAATCATTGTGGAAAATGGAGAAATTGCTTGTAACAAGCAATTTCTTCATTGTCCACAATGTTTTCTAACCTAAAAGACAAAGAATTTTGAATACCATCAACTTAAAATTGTCGTCTGCAAATTTGTTCTATTTGGACAAGTCAAGAATTGTGTCGTGTGGGAATGGGTTAAAAGTATAAGGGGAAAGAACATGCTCTCGTTGTCAATCTTTCTAACATGAACTATATATGTGTATTCACGCAAGAAATTTAATATATCGTCGGCAGGCAACCCAAACCTCGTTACTACACCTTAAAGTATGCTGTAGTTACGAGATTTTGATCGCCCGTTGAAGACCTGTTTACTCCATTTAGAGTACAATGAGAGAAGATTCTTTCAGCATTGATCCTTTTTCAACGAAATATCTATTTGTGTTTTATTTTGTTTGAATGTTGTTCAGCGCAGCTTTTAACATTTTTTAGATATATCGCGGCGGCCTGAGCACATAACAACGGATTCCTGAATTTCTCACACCAATACCACCATTACATCCTTTCCTAGCCTCCAACTGCTATCCCACTTAGGTTTATGATTATCCACCAATTGTTGAGAGACAAATGTCGAAAAAGATATGTGCTGCCGCCGGGGATCGAACCCATGGCCTATTAACCTCGCATCTATAACTCAACCCTTTCCTGTTTTGTGAAATTTTAGACGGGTCCGATTTGAAAGAGGTTGCAGACGACAATGTAAAAAGTATGCAATTTGAAATCTGACCATCATATGTGGTAGAAAATATTGTGGGAAAAGGAGAAATTGCTTGTTTCAAGCAATTTCTCCTTTTTCCACATATTTTCACAAGTATAAAATCACAGTTACGTGTAATCCCGGGTTTGTCCAGGAACGGGTTAAGTATATTGTAGTTACGAGGTTTTGGTCGTAGCCGCATCCACATGAAGAGTTTACTTATTAGCTATTACATCGTTCTTACCATCGAGTGAATGAAATTTCTGTGTATGTATAAATTGCTATTTCTGGTATAAATTGACGGATCGCGGATGCCAATCAAATATTGATGGACCAATAAAAACATTTATTTAGATCGGAAGGAAACTTTAAATTGAATAACTCCAACCTTGGTCGTCCAAGTATGTGAAACGTTTTAGCTATACTGGCTGAAAGCCAGCGAGCTATTGCCATTGTTTTGTGTCCGTCGCGCGTCCGTGCGTGCGTAGGTGCGTCCGTACATCCGTCCGTAAACTTCAACAAAATTTCACAGCAATGATCCTTGGGTGACTTTTACCACAAAAAATTTGACAGATTGAAAAAAAAGGCTTTAATGGGCGGGGCTAATTTCCATATATGGTGAAACATTTAGAAATCTTCTCAGAACCAGCGGATGGATTTCAACCAAATTTTAAAGGAATGATAGTTGGGTGACCCTTTATCAGATTCCTTCAAATAATTTTGATTAGAAGATTAACGTGGCTTTTATTGACGGGGTTAATTTTCATATATGGTGAAACCTTTAAAAATCTTCTTCTCAGAAACCAGTGAATAATATTCAACCAAATTTCACAAGAATGTTCCATGGGCGACCCTTCATCAGATTCCTTCAAAGAAATTCATCAACTTTAAATTGTTGTCTGTAAATTCTAGAAAATAAATCGTACGGGAATTGGTTAGGTTACATCGGTATGGGGATTATGATTCAATGTAATTAGACACCCGGGGTCACGGGGCAGAGGGTATTTGTCACTTAGTACACTTGCTTTTTTTAAAATAGACAGGATTGTAATTTTATACCCAACTATATCATATTCTTTATAAGGTAAAAACAGTCAAATTTTCACTCTTTCCGCCGTGCCTAGTATTTTTGGTGTTCCCTTCATACATGATATTTTAACGCATTTAGCATTGGTGCGACATTTCCAACCGATTGCGCATGTGCGCCAAGTAAAGACTCAGATCAGCCTGTGCATCCGCACAGTCTGATCAGAGTCTTCACATTGCGCTCAATATATGGAAACATACTAAAAGCATCTTTAGACGGTAATCGAATATTCTAAATATCCCGAGTAAAGGCTGCACTTCATGCACCCGAGAAATGCTAGGAAATGTCCCGCGCAGGCTCAATTCGTGTTGTTTGACTTGAGATTTAAGGTGGGTTCACGCTGTCGATCCAATGCCCATTCAACTCAATCATCTCGAGCTTATTTATTCCACTCCAATTGAACTCCAACAGGAAGATCTATTTAAATATCAAACGGCGTTATTTTTCAAATGCTATGATCAATAACATGTAACAAAAAAGATAATGGTTGGTTGGTTGGTTGGTGACCTTAACATTTAAATTACTAGTCGATGGCCTCAAATGATACATGATAAGTGACGGATCGCTGTCTTGGCCAAATGACCTCCGATAAGGCAGTCTATCAAAGATTTTAACGACATGATTTCGTAAAATATGAGGTCAGGATTGTAGTTACCAAACCAGCAAAAATGTTTTCCATAAACATCGGAGGTTAACATTCACTCCCTGTCTAAACCAATGGTTTAGCCAATCGATTCTTTGATTGACTGTTGGGAATCCGTCAACTAGCCCTTTACGATCTCCGTCCGACCAACTAGACCCGAGTCTGCTTTGGTTGCCTTCAATTGCCGGATTGCGGCAATGCCATTCAAAGAAGCAATCGACTAATCAAATCAATTATTTAACCGAAAGTAAGCTCCGACACTGGCTGACATTTATGTGAAGTATTTTTGGTGGCTTGATGACGTTAAAACTTGAGAATATCGCATAGAAAAAGTAATATACTAAATAGATTACAACAGGACAGAACCTACGTGTATTAAACCTTTCCTGTTTTTCAAATTTTAGAATTGTCCAATTTCAAAAATATTGCAGACGATACTTCAAAGCAAGTGCAATTTGAAAAGTAACCAATCTACAGGGTCGAAAACATCAAATGTGGGAAAAGAAGAAATTACTTGTTACACGCATATTTTTCTTTCCCCACAGTTTTTCTCAAGTATAAAATCACAGCGACGTAAAATCCCGGGCTTGTACGGGAAAGGGTTCCATACAACTCAGTATATTCCAGACTGCTACCAAAGTCATCCATCGCTAGTGGGGAGAAAAAGTATCGTAAATAAAGCTTGAAAATTGGTCCTCGAATGATCATCGGCCTTATTTCATGTGAAATAAGAATACTTCTTTCTTTATTCATATATATATACAAGGCCTCTGGCCCATTATACAATAATACTGTATACAATGATAATCGTGAAGAGTAGCAAATATAATACAAATCATAAAGATTGCAATTAATAAAGTATTAACGAACATCCCCCAACACACACACTTTTTACTATTATCAAATACACAATTTTCAAGGTTTTCTCTTTCACGCTATTGCATTCAATACCATTTCTTCTTGCAACACACCTTACAACAGGCAATTTAAAAAGTTGTTATTTGAAGAAAAAGAAAAGAAAGGGGAAGGAAAAGAATTCTGGGGAAGAGCAACTTTAACCCAATTGTAAATGAAATAGACAAATCAAAATTCAAAGAAAATGCTAACGACAATTTAAGTTTTAAAACCTCTTGTTAGACGTAGAAAATATTGTGAAAAAAGAATAAGAACTTGCTTGATACAGGCAAAGACTTCTTTCCCTCTATGCTCTATTAAATTTGATATAATTGAGGGTCGTGAAAAGTGGAATTGTGTGAAAATGGCTTAAACCTTTCCTGCACAATCCACTTTTACATCCATGTGATTTTCAACTTGATAAAACATAGTGAGAAAAGAAGAAATTGCCTGTAACAGGCAATGTCTTCTTTTCCCTTAATATTTTCTAACCAGTAGGCTTTTAATTGTCGTCTGCAACTTGTCTCAAATTAGACCAGCCTAAAATTATGAAAACGGGAAGGGCTTAACTCATTCCCACACAATGACGTTCTTAGCGCCTGTCTCGAAAAACAATTGAGAAAACATTGTGTAAAATCAAGAAATTGCTTGAACCAAGCAATTTATTCATTTTTAACAATGTTTCCTACACAGAAAGTTGTAAAAATCTAAAATTTCATAAACTTAAAATTGTCGTCTGCAACTCCTTTCAATTTGTATGTGTCTAAAATTTTGCAAAACGGGAAAGGTTTAAGGGTCCATCCCATCATTGCGTGAATACCCACAATTAACGTGTCCAATCACCAGGTACCGGTTAATACAGCTCTTTAGAAACTCACTCATTGAATTACTCGACTGTCATTTTAAACAACAATTCAGATTTATCAAATATGCCATCCCTAGCAACAAAGCCTCTTTCTGACTTTTGGCACATGCCACCGGTCGTGTAGCCCAGTAGCTTAAAACTATGGAGCACGAAATGAGTCAGACAGCCACTGGAAGTCGCATAAGAACGCATTTATGCGAAATTAATCTGGTTCGGGCTTCTTGCAGACTCAAATACCGAGACTGCACGTGTAAATAGTATACGCGTACGTATATAATTACAAGTACATGTGCATATAATGAAGTTGCTTAGTATTTCTCTTTTAGAGTGCCCGCCGCGATATGATTGAAATACTGTTAAAAGTGGCGTTAAACCCCATTCAATCAATCTTTTGGAGTGCTTGATCAATGGTTGGGTATGCAGACGTTAAATTACTCGCGCACGGACGATCTTTAAGCATGCGCGCCCCAATCATTAGGGTATACCAGTATTTTTTACATGTGCGTGCGTTTTCTACGCTTGCACGATTTAAAGTGGACATTTAACCTTAACGGGACACGATGAAATATTATTATTAACACATTGTTAGGTCAGACAAACTCCTCAGGAAGTAAACGCTGACCCGCTCCGATAAAGGCTGAAGGCCATCAACAAAGCGATCGCAATCGCCTCCCAATCTTAAACAAAGGAGACTTCTTCATCGACAATCTTACTAAAGTACCCACTTTATTGAACCCATTACCACATGGCAAAATTTAAGACTAGTTCAAATTGAAAATGTTGCAGACGACAATTTCAAGTCAGTGAAATTCAAAAGATATTTGCCATTTATGGAAGAAAACATTGTGTACATTGAGGAAATCGCTTGATACTAGCAATTTCTTCTATTCCACATTGTTTTATCAAGTATTATATCGTAGGAATGTTAAAATTAGGAATTGGACGGGGAATGGTTAAGAAGCTATAAGTCAGTACCTATCTAGTCGGTGCAAATTATTGACTCTGATCAGACTTTTTTATATTCATTTTTGAAAACGACGTAAGAACCGTTCGCAGGCACCGAAACATTGGTTCAACAAAAAAGTTATTACATGTTCATATTTTCTATCTACAGCGGTCCTTAAAGTAATGGGGGCCCAGAGTTCGATCCCCGAACGCGATGAATATCCTTTCCGACATTTGTCTGTCACCAATGGGATAATCGCACACTAAATCGGGATTAGCAACTGGAGTCGTGGAAAGGATACTGTGGTAATACCGGTGTGAGAAATACTACGAATCCATGATTAGGTACTCCAGACGCTGCGATACGACTGAAATACTGTTAAAAGAGGCATTTAACCACATTCATTCAATAAAGTAATGTTGATTCGAAAAGCTTTATGCAGCGGTATTAAGTTTAAGAATCACGTGAAGACAAATAAGCATTTCTACCTTTCTACTCCCCCCCCCCCCCTCTCTCTCTCTCTCTCGCTCTCTCTCTCCCTCCCTCCCTCCCTCTCCCTCTCTCTCTCTCTCTCTCTCTCTCTCTCTCTCTCTCTCCTCCCTCTCCCCTCTCAACCCCATTTCTAAACTTCAAATGGTCAACCACAGAGCTATTTAGTAAAGATTTTAGCCAGTTCACATCGACAGCAAATATCCCCTGACTAAAACCCTAGGAATGTTTCGCGTTTACTAGGTAACCTCATCACAAAAATTTATCGATAATTAAAATCTTATGTCACAAAATACTTTTCATTCACAAGAACTCGTTAACGTGATTCATGCAATAATAGCCTGACTAACTTAATACACTCTCACTCTCTTTCGTGTTTCAACTCGAGCTTGAAAATAATGACCGCAGGAAACAAACCGAAGCAACTTTACCTCTTACCAGACGAGGGAATTTTAAACAGCTCTAATTTGAAAGAAGATGCAGTCGACATTTAAAATTGCACTAAAATGGGGGTGGGTACCAAATAGAGTGAAAAACATTGTGAGAAAGAAGAAATTGCTTTTTACAAGCAATTTCTTTTTTCCCACAAAGTTATCCAACATCGTATTTCTTCAGGGCGTCAGAGAGCATCATAGAGTGGTGATAGGTTAACCCATTCCCACTCAGTGACGCTTTTAAACACCTTTCAGTATGTAAGCTTTGGAAACCATTGTGGAAAATGAAGAAATTGCTTATTACAAGCAATTTCTTCATTATCCACACTGTTTTCTACCCCAAAAGACAAAGATTTTAAAGATTTCATTAACTTAAAATTGTTGTCTGCAGCTTCTTTGAATTTAGACTGGTCTAAAATTTTATCATGTGGGAACAGGTTAAACAGTCATCACTAGAAACCACATTAACCGGTTGAATTAAAAAATAAATACAGATGAAAATAATTCCAAATGTCAATTGAAAAAAATGACGTCGATGGTGTAGATAACACTTTGTTGTTGGGCGACAAAAATGTTGTAAATACAAATGCAATCAAACTGTAACTTCTTTGAAATACAGACAAGTGAAGAATTTGTAATGGTAATGGGTCAAGTACTAAATTACTTAATTCAAACATGAATCTTTTTGTTTCTTTTTCAATCGGCCACATATTGTGTAAATCGATAAAGTTGTTGTCATGTTATGGATTAAGATATTTTTTCACCAAAGTTGATTTTCTGTATTTTATCATGAAATACATGTATTGTTTTACATAAATTGGGCCGATAGATCATATCGATAAATCTATCTATATAACCTAGTTATGATCAAAAATATCTAAAATGACCTTCTGCTCTGACAACCGTATAATTAATGCAGGTTTAGATGGGACGATTCACCAAAAAAAGGGCGCGTCTACCGTCTACGTTTCGTAGCCGGACTAACATGTTCATCTAAACCGAAACCCTGTCGCAGCCATAGCGCTGTGGAAACTCATCGGACTCCTAGTCATGGAGTCCCGGGTTCGATCCCCGGCGGTGGCGAAAGTCATTTCCGATATTTGTCTTCCACCATTGGGTGGATAAATGTAGACCTAAGTGCATGGAATGAGCAGCTGGGGGCTTGGAAAGAGTGTTGTGATAGTATTGGTGGGAGAAATAGCAGTTATCTAAGGTTTGGTGCTTCAGTCGCCGCGATGAAATACTATCAAAAGTGGCGTTAAAGTCCATTCAATCAATCAACTAAACCAAAACCAATTTCTCATCAGCCAATGCATATTTTCCCTCTATTTTATCGTCGGTGCGCGAGCAAAATGTCGTAACTACAGCTTTAATAAAGCTGTAGTTACGACATTTTGCTAGCGCACCGACGATATCCTTACCAGGCACATACTGAAGAACGTGTCACTGAATTTCAAAGATAGGCCTATCGGTAAGACGTCGGTACGACAGTTGTTTGAAAAAAGAGGAAACGGGATGCAAGTAAGAGAAGAAAACAAGACACAAGCCCACATTTGAAAAAGTAAAAAAAAACAAAAAAAAAAAACTCGCATTTCGTTCCACATTTTTCAAAATTTCACCCAGACATAATCCATCTCTCTATTGGAAAGGCTTTCGGTGTCATAATCGGTAGCATGATTCAAATCAGATGAGGAGAGGATTTTCTCTATGAAGGACACTAAATCCTTGAAACTTACCCAGCCCACCACCGAATACATTTGAAATACGGTGTTCCTAAGAAATCGAATAGATTAATCCTTTCTAGTTTTAGACTAGTCCAAATCCAAGGAGGTTGCAGGCGACAATGAAAAACGGATATTTTTTTTGTTGGTGGTGAAATGAAACCATCTTGTATGGTAGAAAATATTGTGGGAAAAGGAGAAATTGCTTGTCAGAAGCAATTTCTTCTTTTTCTATAATGTTTTCTCCAGTGTAAAATCACAGTGACGCAAAATCCCTGATTTACAGGGCTTAAAACGCATTTCTCATAGAATTTTCTAGCGTATCTATCGTTAACGTGAACTAATCATCTACTCTTAACCCATTCCCACTCGACAAAATTTTAGACTGGTCCAAATTGAAAGAAGATGCAGACGATAATTTCAAGTTGATGGAATTTTGAATTTTTTCACCTTTTTGGATAGAAGCAATTTCTTCATTTTCCACAATGTTTTCCAAAGCTTTTTTCTTGAAGGGCGTAAAAGGAGGGATTGAGTTGGAATGGGTTAACTTAACTAAGTTTTGTATGCCATATTGATATGACTGATGAGAAGTCAGTTAAGTTTAGTCAAAATGGATATCGAGCCCCGAGATTAAAAAACTTCTTTCGTACTCAATTGAGAATTTACTCAAACTTCAAGTATAAATAAATATTGTGTTTCTACGTTAACGGTAGATTTTGTGTTATCAATTATGATTTACCAATATAATGATTAATTTTCACGCAGTTACCTTAGAATTTAAAATACATCTTTTATTTCGAATCTAGTTTTGGGTAAATTCTCAATTGAGTCCGAAAAACGTTTCATAATATCGGGCCCTAGTAACTGGTCCATTATGAATTCAAATATTTATGACAAGACGACAATAGGGGGACATTACATTGTAAAAATCGGCATTGCTTGAAATCTTAGGATGAACTTCGCGGATTCCACTTTCAGACAAATACTATAACGTACGGCGGTTCGACTTATAAGTGAATACTGTTCCGTATATACCAACATCCCATTAGTAATTGCAGCGATTAAATTTATGATCAGTAGCATGGCCAGATTTAATACTTCTTGCACTTTACAGGGAGATCCTCTATGCTTGACGAGTTTCTTCCTCTATTGCCCACACACATAAACACCAATAAAAACACATAAATAGTCGTTAGGTCGATCAAAATGTCGTAGCTACAGCTTGAATAAAGCTGTAGTTACGAAATTTTGATCGCCTAACAACGAAGATATTTCAAGCTGTAGTTACAACACTTTGATCGGCCAACGATGGTGTATATATCATTTAATATATTTCCAAGCTTCGATTGGGTGCAAAATGAAGATGTGAGCACTGTGCGAAAAAGAGTACAGCGAGTTTCCATTTTTAGATGTAAAAAGCAACGATCTATCGTACGTGCGTGATAATTAGTTTTTGACGTCACACTGCAACTTGATAAGGCGTGATAAATAATAGCTCTGACATGTTTCAAAAATTTCATTATTAGACTTATTATCGGAAATGGGAAAACGTCAATCGGTAATTATCGGTGCTGTAACCGGTCAAACTCCATTCCGCATTTTAGCCTAGACCCGTTTAATCAAAAAATTGTTCTGCTAACAGTTCATGTTTCTCCTTTTGGCATGTTTTTTTAGTCTTGCCGACAGCTATAAATCTAAATTCCTGTTCTGCGCAATGGCAGACCACTGCTGCACTTTATTCATGTGTGCTAACGGATTTCTGTGAGGACTATCTGTTGTTTAGTGATGAGGTTTGAAATGTCCTCCCCCAACGATAGGCCGTCCCGAATTGGTTCTTATGTTCAATGTAAATTTGTCGAAAAGTTTATCCCTGATGGTATCATTGTCCTAGTATTAATTTCAAGGTGATTCAACGCTCTTTAAGATGAATTCGGGTTCGAATCCCAACGAAACTTATGAAAAGAGATCTGCACTGCCAAAACTGACCCTTCTACTCTATTTCTAATTATCGAAAATCGGACAGGAGTGTAACCAAACGAAGATCCCACCAATGGGTCAATAGTTATAAACCTAAGTGGGATACCCAGATGGGGGCTCGGAAAGGACGTTGTGTTGTAACTAGTGTAAGAAACACCAGAAATTCGTGGTTAGGTCCTCCAGCCGCCGCGATATGACTTGATATTGTTAAAACAGGCGTTAAACCAAATTCATTCAATTATTCTTAATCAAAGAATTATTCGTTATCGTAAAATATAGTTAGATAGCTGAGCATTTGATCGGTACGAGCAATGATCTTTTTCTTCACTTGAGTCAAATGCTATTTTTTTCATTATTAAATTTATTTCATCATTTGTTCATTCAAAAGTAAAAAATCTCTATCATGCATTAAATTAGAAATGTATGGTGCCGAAAATATTTCCATAAATATGTCAACCGGTTTTGGAGAAAAACTTGAATTTCAATAATTTGTATTAAACTAGGAACTTCATTTTTTAACGTTTGACATCGTATTTTGACTTCTTTTCTCGTATTCATTCTTCAAATATTCGATAGTTGAACAAATGATTTTAAAATTGATTCCTACTTTAAAATAAAAACAAACAACCAACCAACATACCAACCAAACAAACAAACAACAAACAGATAGACGAACAAACATTTAAACTAATAATTATAGCAACAACATCAGCCCCCAAAAACAAACAATATGTGATTCATTTGAAGTTCAGGCATTTTGATCAGCTATAATGAATACATTTTATACGATTTTCAGGACGCGCCTTATACCCTAATTACATAATTTTGGTTGAAGTTTACACATTTTGCGGGGAATCAAAAATACTTTCTCTCTAATAACTGTTTTCTAGACTTTACAAGTGCAACCCAAATGCTTGCTTTATTCAATGTTTTTCCTTATTTATTGGTTAAAAAATGTCATTACTTATGCATGTGATTTATTATGTTTGTATTTTGACGATCCAAGTTACAATGTTAACACATTACCAGACGACAAATTTTAGACTGGTCTAAAATCAAAGATGTTGCTGACAACATTTTTAAGTTAATGACTTTTACTCGGTCCTTTGAGGTAGAAAAAAAATCTGGATAATGAAGAAATTGCTTGCTTGTAACAAGCAATTTCTTCATTTTCTAGATTGTTTTCCAAAGCCTTTTTATTAGAGGTCGTCTTAAAGCGCCATTGTGTGTGAAAATTTCAGTTCTGTTATTCTGATTTATCCATTGGTTATACTGATTATAAACGTTATTATCAGTCGGCGATCGACACCTCGTAAATGAAGACTGAATATCGCCAGTAGGTAACCGAAACCTCCTGACTGCATTACGAGGTGGTTTTCGCCTGCTTAAGGTATTTTTACCTGTCGAAAACAGATTCTTCTTCGCCATCGTCCTCTTCAATTACTTCTTCTACTGCTTCTATCATTTGTGTCCTGTCTGACGAAAACGGACCATCAAGGAATTCCGTAAAACAACCATTTGAAAAAGGAATCCAGGATAGGTCAGCCACTGAAATCAATTATACTAAGGTAGAACGGCCGATTATAACAAGCAACTTCTACTTTTCTCGTAGTGTTTTATTTTTTTTTCTACCCTTTGGAACCAGTTTTCGAATTGAACAAAATGCTCTTTAACCATTTACCTGACGATTTTTTAGACTGGCCCAAATTGAAAGAAGTTGCAGATGATATTTCATATCGCACCTAAATTGGAAAAAAAAATAAGTGCCAAATAGGATAGAAAACGTTGTGATAAAGTGGGAAATTGCTTGTTACAATCAATTTCTTCTTTACCCACAAAGTTTTCCATTGTTGTATTTTCTTCGGGGCGTCAGATTGGGTCATTGTCTGGTATTGAATTTATTATCCTCTGCGACATTTTTGAATTCCTATCAGTTTAAAATCGGGCCGTATGGTGATGGATTAACCCGAACATTGACACTTTTTGATTCCCCAAGGAAAAATAGTTTTGGAAAACATTGTGGAAAATGAAGAAATTGCTTGTTACAAGCAATTTATTCACTATCCACAATATTTCGTACCTCAAACGATAAAGGTTTTTAAAATTCCTTTAACTATAAATTGTCGCCTGGAATTTCTTTCAATTTGGACCAGTCTGAAATTCGTGTCGTTTGTTAATGGATTAAATGATCAGAAAGCGTTTTGGATGTGCATGCAGCATGTGGTTACCCCTTACCTTGGTCATTAGACAATGGTCCTCTTGTTTACATGGTCTGTGGTTGCTTACGGGTCGTCTATAACTTATTTCTTATTTCTTCCTTATATGGATTTATAGGTTGCGGTTTCCGTTTTATCCTCTACACCTTACAGTATATAAAATATCACAAAAATAGACAAAACTATTACAAAAATGAAACAAGCAAAAATAATATTTTCATAATGAATTCGCATGAATGCGACAACTGTTATCTATCTAAATTTTCTTCCACAAGACGATCTTGAATAATTTGTTTGAACTTAATTAGATTAATTCATGCTGTGACGATTTAGCTATGATTTCATTTGACAAGGGTTTGTGTGTGAGTAATTGACAAAAACCTAGGTGAAAACAGATATATGGGAGATACCCTGCCTAAGCCCAGGCATGGTAAAAAGTACTTTCTCGATCGAGCAGCATTAACTCTGTAACGGACTTATGCCTTTACTTTATTTTTCTTTTTTCCCCAAAAAATTTAGACTTGTCTAAATTCAAAGGAATTGCAGACGACAATTTCAAGTTGAAGAATTTTGAACTTCTTGATCTTTTTCGGTAGAAATCAAGGGTGAATATGAAGAAATCGCTTGTTACAAGGAATTACTTCATATTTACCCTGGCTTCCCTTAAGTATTTTCTTGAGGGGCGTAAAACGCGGGATTGTATGGGAATGGTTTAAACTTTTTGGATTGTCCCATTTTTTTCTTTGTCTTTAACCCGTAACTGTTTTTTTTTTATCTTAAAATTTTGGACTGGTCCAAATTCAAAATGGTAGCAGATGACGTTATTAAGTGAGTGCAATTGAAAAAGAAACCATCCTTTGTAATGGAAAGTATTTTGGGAAAAGAAGAAAATTCCACAATGTTTTCTTAAGTATAATTGTACAGAAAGGTAAAAACAGGGATTGAACAGGAAAGGGTTAAAATGCACTGGAAGACAAAAACACCGAATTCTTAAATAACAAAACTGATTAACGACCTATTCGTTCAGTCTTTCCCAAGGCGGTCATATTGACGGTGAAAAGAAACCCACATAGGACAAGAGCCGTCAGAGACGGATTCTGCTCCCCGAATATAGCCTTGTCAAAAAAAGGATACAATAAAGAGGGAAAAGGGTTCGGACGGTCCGACAGACGCAGATGGGGGTATATGCTCGCTATATTCCAGCCATGCTAAATTTTCAACGTACATCCCTGAGCTATGGCTCGGAGCTATCTGAAAATTTGTTTCCAATGGCACATCTACTCACAGTAGAGAACAATTGTGCAAAATGATTTCGAAATCAATCCATAATTTTAGGAGCTTTGCTCCAAACATGCTTAATTTTGATGTTTGACCTTAAGCTGTAACCTTGACCTTTGGGTCATTCATTTTTTTTAAATTGCACATCTATTCATGACTGAAAACAATCGTGACAAGTTATATTGAAATCCATCTATAATTGAATGATCTTTGCTCTGGACATGCTTAATTTTAATGTTCGACCTTGAGCTGTGAACTGTATCTTGGAACTATGTGAATAAATTTTTCCAAACGGCACATCGACTCATGACAGACAACAGTTGTGTAAAGTTATTCCGAAATCCGTCCACAATTGAAGGATCTATGTTCTGGAAATGCTTAATTTTCAAGTTCAACCTTGAGCTGTGACCTTGACCGTAGAGTTATTTGAAAATTTCTCTCATTTGGCACATCTACTCACAATAGAGAATGGTTAAAAGCCCTTTAGCGTTAAAGGAAAAGCCCTTTTCGCGTTATAGGATGATTGTCTTAATTCTATATCAAGTGAATATAATCACGGATCTGGCCCTGCCCATTGACTCCGCTGGCCATTTCGCCCTACAGACTCCGACATGAAGTTCTACTTCGATACTTAAAGGCGTTATTTACAAAATTTATGACCATTAACATACAACACAAAAGTGAAATGGTAGGTTTGCGACCTACACGTCGTAACTGCAGCTTGCAAAAGCTGTAGTTACGACTTTTAAGTCCCAAAACCAACTAAAATGATTCACAAAAATGTCGGCCAATGTCGGAGTTAAAATTTCACTTTCTGTCAAAATGACTGACTTGATTTGGCGTATTTGCTTTCTATGATTGAAGGCGGCGATTGGCCAATTGACCACAACGAACAACATGGACAATTTTACACCGAAAAATAAACAAGACATCGAGTACAGTAAACAGAGAATATTATTTTTTTCACGGCTTATTTCATATGAATTATTAAATTATCTCTCATCCAATTGTTGAAATAATATAATTTGAATTTCGCTTGGTCATTTTATGGTCATTTCCATAAAATATCTAATCAATTTAACCCCTTCCCACACAGCAAAATTTTAGACCGGTCCAAATTGAAAGAAGCTGCAGACGACAATTTCAAGTTGATGGAATTTTGAACTTTTTTCGTCATTTTTGGTAGAAAACATTGTGGATAATGAAGAAATTGCTTGATACAAGCAATTTCTTCATTTTCCACAATGTTTTAAAAAAAAAAAATCTTGGGGGGCGTAAAAAGGAGGGATTGAGTTGTAATGGGTTAATCTTAGTTTAGTCTATCATGATTCAAACAATTTGATTGGCTGAAATTTTCTGTTCATACTTTCGTGAACAATCTTGTAATCACGCAATTTATGTATGCTTGCGCACAAAATAGATCCATACAATTAAAAAGTAAAACAAACAAACAAACAAAGCCCTACTAAAATGTTTTGTTTGTTTTGGTGTATGGCATCAAATCATAAGACATGAAGGGGATATTTTCTTTGTTTTCATTGAGGTATGAACCCAAAAATTTAATCACATTATTGTAATGATCAGTTTCGTACAGTGGGGTTAAATTTTTCGCTTCATATCTCAATAAGATAAAAAAAATGTTCTCTTCATTTCTCATTGAAAAATAAGATACAGTGTTACAACAGTGTTCTTCCCATACTGAATGTAGAAAAACTTCTAATTAACATTTGACAAAAGAGTGATGCTTTTAGACGCTTTTAAGAAAAAAAAGGCTCTGGAAAATATTATGCAACATTAAGAAATTGCTTGCTACAAGCAATTTATTCATTTTCCACAATTTTTCTATCCAGAAAGTTGAAAAAATCTATTTTTTATAATCTTTAAATTGTCGTCTGCAACTCCTTTCAAATTGGGTTAGTCTAAAAAAGCCGGCTTAACCGACACGTCGACAGTGGTACCAGTCTGTATTGACTCCTGGCAAGTGTTTAAATGAAGAGAATATATAGCTTCGCAGGTCCGTACAAAGTGATTAAGATTTTCGTTTCAAACTTCGACGATAACAAGATTATTCTCTTCATTTCTCATAGTTTAACATCATCGAGGCATATGGCTTAAAATTATATTAAACAATATATTAGTGCACAAGAAATGAAAATAATTCTGTGGTCATTATTCATGGAGATATGAAACGAATCTTTTGGCCAATGATATTAAACATTATATTAGTGCACAAGAAATGAAATTAATTCTGTGGTCATTATTCGTGGAGATATGAAACGAATCTTTTGGCCAATGAGAATGCAAGCTAGGATATTAACAATTAACATATTCAAATTTAGTTTTTGAACTTTTAGGCATTAAAACTCATGGTAGAGACGACACAAACTGTCCAAAGTTGTTGAATCAACGATCCCTTTTGAAGTAACAAGTCCTCACCGGATACCATTCTACGGGCATTTTTCCCCGACTGCTTGAAAATGTCGGTACAACAACAACAACAACAACAAAAATCAACAGCAAAAAGAATTGCATTTAAGATTTTAGAGTCATTCAACAGAAAGTGTGATCTTCAGGAAACACTTTCCTCGGATGGAAATTCAGATTAAACGGGCTGTTTAACATTATGGCACAGTAAATACCATGGTAAAAATAGACATTGCTTGTAACAATTTATTCCCTTTCATCACGATGTTTTCACTTTGCTCGGCCATGTGAATTATTTTCATTTAAATGGGTTCCTATTTTGACTTAAAAATGTATTTGCATTTTTTTAACTTGGGTTCCAACATATATTGTAGAATTCGCGAATTGGCGTAAAATTTACCAGTAATACTGATCTAACGCAATGTTTTCAACATCATCTATAATGACTTCACTAAAGGGTTAAATATGGGCTTCGAATATCGTTAGGCTAAGTTTATGCGTGAAGATTCATTAATTTTACGCTTGATTTATGCTTATAGATTTCCACCGTGCAACTCCCACAAATTCGAACATACGCTCTACATCAAATTGAAATAAGGGGACATTACCGGCTTTCTATTTGCATAATTTGGCGACACGAGGGTTTGTACCTACCATGTGATTGAAAGACGATTTCATTTCGACTTCAATAAAGCAATGCATCGTTGGGTGTGCGTAATGTCGTAACCACAGCTTTATCCATACGACATCGCCGGCCTAGCCCTCTGAGCTCCGACAGGAAGTTGAACTTAGACATCAAACGGCATTATTGAACACTCTACACTAATTCTACTGCGTTCGCGACCCCAAACCAACAAAAAAACTTCGAATAAATTTCGACTGATATCGGATTTTAAATTTCACTTCCTGTCTAACTATATTATTTGATTGGTCTATCAATTTTTCTGATTGACAGCTGAATTGGAACCAGTCTACAATTTTGTTGTTTGGGAACAGGTTAATTGGCCCTCATTGTCGCTAGCGTGAATACGTATAAAGAATACCCGCCGAGCCGAAAGAGATCTCTTTCGTGATGCGATAATTATCGACCCTGGTCATATTGCGCGGACTGCAGAGGCTTCTTGTGGCGTTTTTTCACTGGGCGATTTTCTGAATCTATATGAACTATTCTAACTTACTATATGAGCGCGTGCGTGACATTACCAACCATTAAACATGTGCGCCAAGTTAAGACTCAGATCAGACTGTGCATCCGCACAGCCTGATCAGAGTCTTCACTATGCGTTCTGTAGATAGATACTGACCCAAAGCTTCTTTAAACAATCAGGGAATATTCTAATTGCCTCGAATGGCTGTCCAGGGTGCTCAATGTGTGCGAGTCATGCACCTGCGAAATGGTTTGAAATTTCACGCACAGGCTCATATATATTTTTCTGCGAGACAACCTCCAGCTTATATGCTGGAGTCTATTATTTTCCAACTACTTATTTACTGAACATCATGTAGGTCCCTTCCCTCCTAATATACAAGCCTCCTATATCATATAGGTCCCTTTTCTCCCTATCTGTTACATAGTTATACAAGCCTCCTATAAGGCCGAACATTTCCAACAAACACGAATATGACGAAAAGCCTTTGATCAGCTCGAACAGTAACGAAGACTGGCCGGAGTCCATACCACATGCTCAGATGAAAGGCACTGACTTAAAATGTCTTCAGGTAATAAGATGTTATTCCAAACGCACTGTGTGCCCCAGTAACATTGATTCTCCGACAGAAGAATTTAAAACATATCGGACTCTAACAACTTCATATTTTAACGTCTCGTGACAACAATTCACATGCAAACACGTTTTTTACGCCCCTCAAGAAAGTAACTTGAGAAAAATATTGTGGAAAATGAAGCAATTGCTGTTACAAGTAATTGCTTCATTTTCCATTGAGTTTTTTTTCTTTTTTTTTTTTCTTTCTTTTTTCTTTTTTTTTAAATAAGAGATAAAGATTTTTAAAATTCCATCAACTTGAAAGTGTCATCTGCAACTTCTTTGAATTTAAGTAAGTCTAACGTTTTGTTTTGTGGTAATCGGCTTATCAAAATAACATGTCAAAAACCTATCAAAAATTTCATTTCTGAAATTAAATGGCTTCCAGTGCCTTTTCAGCATAACAAAGATTAAAAGGCTTAGAGCATAATTAAAATAGTAGACAGATTACACAGCTAAGAATCTTAAGATACCACAAAGGGATTCAAATATTAGATAAATAAAGGATGGGTGAGTAAAAATACAATCTACTTGATAACATTTTAAATCTGTGTGGACGCGCAACCATTATAAAACTTCAAATTGACATTAAGCTTTTTCTCATTTTACATTTTAAAGTGGGGTTATATGATTTTTTTAATTATTGAAAGGATATAGGTGATTTATAAACACCAGGTGCAAAATGTAATTACCACACTATATGCTAAAAGGTGTCATGAGGAATTCTCGCACATTACTTGCATTGTGTCAGTCCCTGCGGAGTGTGTGGGTCATTGGTCCCGCCTATACTGACTCTGCCAGCCACACCCACTGACCTCGACAGGGAGTTACATCTCGATATTTAACGGCAAAATTATTTTGCCATTAATGTGCAACAAAAAGTTAAATGGTTGGTAATCGACTTAAATGTCGTAACTGCAGCTTATTTAGCCTGTATTTACGCTGTTTAAGTCGCAAAACCAACAAAAATGATTCACATAAACATCGAAATATCGGTTATTTGAAAATTGACCAGTACCTGTGAAGAAATGTCGTTGGTTTGCGACTTAAATAGACTTATTCAAGCTGTAGTTACGATATTTAGGTAACCAACAACACTATTGCTTTTTGTTACATGTTACTGGCCCTAAATCTTGTAAAATATCGTCGTTTAATATCGGGATTGAACTTCCTGTCGAAGTCAGTGGGCGTGGCTTTCGGATCTAGTTAGCCGAATTTAACCCTTGTCATGCTGTATAATTTCCCTGACGGAATTTCATTAAAAAATCAAAGGGCTAAGAGCACTGAAATTACTTGTTGTTCAATAATCAATATTTCTTACATAACTTCTCTGGCAGGAAAAGTACAAGCAGGAGGTGTAGACCAAGATCAGACTGCACTTATGATATTTTTCTATACTGTCTGCCCAAACCGGAATATTCCGGGTTCAGCATGACAAGGGTTAAAAACCAAATATCTCACAAACTTGAGTTTAAGCCGTTATTTGTTGGGTTGGCAACTTGAACGTCATAGCTACAGCCAATTTATATTGTATCATGCATCTGACCGTTTATCAACCAATTGCCATTAACCCATTTCCATTCAAGCCCGCCTTTTGACGCCCTATAGAGAAATAGTTACGGAAAAATTTGAGGGAAAAAGGGAAATTGCTTGGAACAGGCGATTTCTTTTTCTCACACGTTTTCTACCCCTCTTTTCTGGCGCTTATTTTCAAACTTTAGCGCAATTTGAAATATCATCTGTCACTTCTTTGAGGTTGGACCAGTCTAAAATTTGATTATCTGGTAAATAGTTAAAGAAAATAACGTCGTTTGTAATCTCAGTCGAACTACAATTACGGAGGTCGATAGAAAAAGCCGTACATACGACGTTTAGGTCACAATCCAATGGTTTACTTTTTGTTTCAAGTCCCTGACCCTAAATTAACCAATTCCCACACAATCTCGCGTTTTTGTTCACTCAAGAAAACAGTTTGTAAAAATATTATGGAAAACGAATAAATTGATTGTTATAAGAAGTTCCTTCATTATCCACAATGTTTTTGTATACAAAAGAAAAAGATTTTAAATTCTACCAACTAGAATTTTCGTCTGCGACCAGTTTAAAAATTTGTTGTCTGTTAATGGGATAACCTATTCCCACTCATTGATGCTTTTAGACGCCCCCCCCCCCCCTAAAAAAAACCCCAACTTTTGAAAACAATCTTCAAAATGAAGAAATTACTTATTACAAGAAATTTCTTCATTATCCGTAATGGTTTTTACCACAAAAATGAATAAAAGCAACATCCCCCCTCCAAAAAAAAAAAAAAAAAAAAAAATCATAACTTTCAAATTGTCGTCTGCAACTCTTTTGAATTTGGACCAGTCTAAAATGTTGTCGTTTGGTAATGGTTTAGATACCTCAGTCGCACTACCCTGTCCGAGCTCAGTGGGCGTAGCCAGAATTTATGAATTTTAGGACAGATTACTATTAACATTTACACTCATTTCAGAATCTGTTTTCTAGTGTTGGGACATCAAAAGGTATGTGAAGAAAATGAACATCTGTAGTCGATTAAATAGATGATTTATCCATTTTTACTAGGATTTTACCCAGTGTTATTACTTAAGATTAGATTCAAATTTCACATGAGATATTTATTCATATATTCATTTATTTATCATATTTCATTATCATTATTTTCATAATTATTATTTCATTCTTTATTGTTTTACTCCAAATTATCGGCATTTCTCGATGGATTACCTTTTCGTAATTTCACCGAAATCCAGTGAACTTTGTCTAATATACTTTAATTCAACAGATTGATTGGAGTATAACGCCACTTTTAAGTGTATTTCAGTCATGTCGAGGCGGCTGGAGCGCCTAACAATTGATTCCTGGTATATCTCGCACCAGTGCCACCATTGTATTCGTTCCTAGCCTCCAGTTGCTGTCCCACGAAGGTTCGAATTTAACTGAAGAAACAAAATAATCGTTTATTTACCGTGTAAGATCGATACACCTTTCATTTCGTTGACAACGAAAGCTATGTTTTCACTCGTGGTGCATGTTTTCTTTGAATCAATATGGCGTCGTTGAGTTAACAAAACACCGTATTTGTAACTAAATCTGTAGTCACGACATACTATTTACCAGACGAGGGTCAATGGTTAGTGTGTCTAAACTTGTTCTTTAACACATGACCAGTCTACAAAATTCAAAGACATTTTAAAGACCACAACTTTTAGAAGCTGGGTTCTACAGTTCTTTGTCGTTTGGAGTAAAATCATTGCGGATGATAAAGAAAATATTTGTAACAAACAATTTCTTCATTTTTCATACTGCTTTCTGTGGGCTAAACCATTACCAGTCGACAAAATTTTAGACTGATCCAAATTTTAGGCCATTGCAGACAACACTTCAAATTGAATGTGAATTGAAATATATCCATTAAGGAAGAAAACATTGTGAGAAAAAATGCTTTTTGTGTGTTGCCCCCACATTGTTTTCCAAAAATATTTTTGATTCAGTACGTCATGAAATATGATATGTTAACGGATTAAAGAGGGAATATGAGACTTGCACAGACCAAGCAACATGACCTGTGTCGATTCGTTTTCCCACTGCCGAATTTTTTCCTATTCTCAAACTCTCGTTTCAGTTTCATCCTCCAGAATGTTGCATTTGCTGCCATGGTTTTTAGTCAATTTTCCACACAATTTGACCTTTTTACGCCCCTAAAAATGCTCTGGAAAACATTGTTGATAACAGAGAAATTGCTTGTAACAAGCAATATTTTTCAATTTCCACAATATTTTCTACCCAAAAAGCTTACTATTTTACTTTTAATTCCATCAATATGAATTTTTGGTCTGCAATATCTTACATTTAAGACTAGTCTAAAATTTTGCCATTTGGTAATGGGTTAAGCAAAATTATCTATAAACATATCGTCGGTTGGCGTGAAAAATGTCGTAACTACAGCTTTATTCAAGCTGTAGTTACGACATTTTGCACCCTCAACAACGATATGACAAGAAATCAACCAGAATAGCTTGAGAACTTGTTATAATGCATCGTTCGAAACCTTTTAATAGAAAAATCCTTTCCATATATTGTTATATCCTCGTTTTCTGTTCGCCTCTCTTAAAAATAAATATCAAATGTATGGGAAAATAATAAAAGTTTAATGTGTCTTCCCCTGTAATCTTGCAAGGCTCCGTCCGACCTGACTAATTGCTTTCTGCAGTCCATAAATAAGAAAGCTTTAAGCTTGATTCACACGGATCTTGAAGATATTTTCGTGAAATTTTGATAAAAGAAAGTGTCTTTTTCTCCCAATAGTTATTAACCTCGTGTTACACGATGAACGTTCTTGCTACTTGCTTAATCTACTGAATTCGCTCTAACCAACGTCATGCTGAATAAAACACTATACAGAATCGTATTAAATTCAAAGGGCTGACAGCACTAAATGCACTAAGTGTAGCTTCATATTTTAAAAAAAATTATTTTAAGACCAACTCTGGCTTAAAAGAGACAAGCAGGCGGTGTAGACTAAGATCAGACTGCACATATGTGCAGGCTGATCTTTGTCTATACCTCCTGCCAAAATAGGAATATTTCGGGTTCAGCATGACAAGGGTTAATTTGATGTATTTCTTTGAAACATCAGAACTTATCGGACGAGGTCGTTATTTTCCGGGTAATGTCGATAACGACGGAATTGCTAGCGGAAGCCGATGACGTAATTCATTTAAGAGATGAAGAGAATATTTTTTGTTTTCATGGAGGTATGAACCGAAAAACCTAATCACACTGTATGAATACGCGAAGCGGATTCATACAGTGTGTGATTAGGTTTTTCGGTTCATACCTCCATGAAAACAAAAAATATTCTCTTCATTTCTTATAATTTAATAGCATCGAGCGAAAAATGCAACAACTTAACAAATTTTGATACCTTTTTGTAGTGAACTATTTTGTGCGGAAGCATTTAAAATGGCTGCGTACTCAAAATTTTGTTCATGGAGGCATGAATTAAATTTTTCGACCAATCAGATCGCTCGTTTTTGATAGAGGAAACTAACAATTAAATTATACGTGATTGAAACTGCAAATAAGGTAATGTTCGGTGACATCTAAAGATAACGAATTTTTCCGGTGAATTCCACTTCCATTCAGGCTGTACTTTGTTGACTTATTTTTGTGTTACGTAACGCAAAAATATTTTTGCTTAAATTCTTTCTTTTTACGAATAGTTATTTTCGTTTAAGATCATTTAAATCTCCTTCTTTCAATGTCTGGATGCATCAAATCCGCACCAGCTGGCTTAATTTAGACTGGCCCAAATTGAAAGAAACTGCAGACGACAATTTAAAGTTTATGAAATTTTGGATTTTTCAATTATCTGGGTAGAAAACATAGTGGAAAATGAAGGAATTGCTTGTAACAAGCAATTTCTTCATTTTCCACAATGTTGTCTAAAGCTTTTTTCCTTTGGGGCGTCTAAAAGCATCACTGAGTAGGAATGGATAAAAGTAAGATTTTTCTAAAATTTAGAGCCAAAATTTTCATCTACATTCTTATCAAGCCGCTTAAATATCCGGAAGGAAAACGTATTTGAAAAAAAAAACGTTGTTGAAATGGGGTAAACTCGGTAAAATCTACTCGTCTGCAGTTTCTTTTCAAATTCGACCAGTCTAAAAACTTCTCTGATATGGAACTTTCCAAATAGAATCTATTACGAAGAAATACCACAAATTCGCATTTGGTCTGCTTGTGTGG
This sequence comes from Fragum fragum, assembly GCA_946902895.1. Taxonomy (NCBI): domain Eukaryota; kingdom Metazoa; phylum Mollusca; class Bivalvia; order Cardiida; family Cardiidae; genus Fragum; species Fragum fragum. The sequence continues at coordinate 44,840,139 of OX336372.1, forward strand.
TTTACGCAGACCGATCCAACTAGATTTTTTTTTAAACCTATCATCTTATTTCCTTTTTTTCTCCCAATTTGGTCTCAGAAAGGGATCATATGAATTGTCAGGCAGAAAGGGACCTGCTGGGTAAAGCGAAAAAACATCGACTCGGGTCAGCTTGCGTGAACTGCGAAGGCTTACCTGCCTCGAAACTTTTCACTCTTAAAAGATTTTTTGAACCTAGAACGGTCATACTACCTCATTATAGGTTTATTTTTCGAATTTATATCTGTGATTGATCTCTGGCGGATCCGATCTCTTTTCCAAATGTTTGTTTAACTCATTCCCACACAATAATTTTTAGACCAGTCCAAATTCAAAGTAGTTGCAGACGACAATTTTAAGTTAGTGAAATCTTTTAAATATTTGTCTTATGGGGTAGAAAACATTGTGGATGATGAAGAAATTGCTTGTACAAGCAATTTCTTCATTTTCCACAATGTTTTCCAAAGCTTTCGTATAAGGGTGCGTTTTAAAGCGTCATTGCGTGGGAATGGGTTAAAGGTTGAACTCCGGTCGAAGTTTATGTAAATCATTTTATTGGTTAGTAATTGTCGTAACTGCAGCTTATAAGATGATACTTGATGCTACTGCCCATAAGGGACTGCGTATGTTATTGGCTGTATTTGGCTCATCGTAGAATTATTCAAAGTTTTGGTTGATCGTAAAAATAACCCAAGTTTCACACCAAGATAAAAAATCTGAATGAATAGGATGCTTAAAACAAAAATTATATTTTCTTGAGTCAAGGCTTATTCGTCAACACATTGATAAAACGACGTCGTCGACGCGCTAACGTCACGTTCATTTAGGTCATGTGCAAATTACGTTCGTCATGTTGGTTTGCCATGGGCGCTTGTTCCTGTCAAAGTATACTTAATTTGCTTAATCAGAAAAATATTCAACAACTAGGATTACAAATCATCATAAAATTCCTTTAAAAGGGGTTCAAACTAGCATTTCTATATTGAATTTCCCATTGAAAATTGAATATAAAGATTACATAGAGGGTTCAGGCGAACCCCGACCCCCCTTTAAATCCGCCCCTGGTTTCGAAGATATGGTTTTGTTTCTGTCGAGAAATTTTAACAATTAATCAGTTCACCCCTTTAACCTTTTACTGTTTTACAAAATTTTAGACTGGTCTAAATTCAAAGATTTTGCAGACGACAAATTAAAGTTGAAAAATACTCATTCAGATGGGTAGAAAATATTGTTGAAAAAGTTGAAATTGCCTGATACAAGCAATTTCTACTTTTCCAACAATGTTTTAAACACATGGACGTAAAAAGCGATTGAATATGAAAGGGTTAAGTTACACAACACATTGATTTTTTTTAATCGAACCCGAATCTTCCTAAAAACAACATGCAGATAAATGATAAAACAGTAACAAAAATAATAATTGAATTAATGATAACACCTTTTTCGAGCTGTATTTCGAAGCATACATTTGAAGATTAATTTAAGAAGATTGGACAAGTAAATAGATTGACTTTAGGGACTTGTCTTGAATCCAGGTGGCATGCATTAACTAGCAGAATTTTACATGACAGCACGAATATGGCCTATTGTTGATTTTTTTTATTTCTACTGCTGCTTGGGATTTAGCTTATACCAATTTATTTTAGTTCGATTGTAATGAAAGCATTAAACTTATAGAGTTGCTCTCGAACACTCACAATGAAGATGTTTCTCGAACCCGTGACCTTCAGAATACGAGTCAAGTACCTATACCACTCGGTCATCGAGAGTATGGGATTGATTTTTTTTATTGATTGAATGGGGTTTAACGCCACTTTTAATAGTATTTCAGTCATATCGCGGCGACTGGAGCACCTAATAATGTATCCCTAGTAATTCTCAGACAAACACGAGCTACTCTTCGATTAATAACATGCATCCTGAAACACCTTCAAATAGTCCGATTCTAGTCGACCTTCCCGACCCAAACATTATTATGCAATCTCCACCCGACCATCTCGACCTCGTCTTGACTCGGTTTCCATACAGCCACGGTCGGGGTATTTATTGAGCTAATCGGCAATCAGTCGAGTTATTGACATTATAAAGCCGTTTTAAATCGAAGTAGAACTTCCTGTCGGAGTCAGTGAGCGGGGCAAGCGATCCGTCTATTCAAAGGGGCAACGAACCTATGTTCTCACTGGATGGTTTTGTTACAATTGGACAGAAATGTGCAGATAGGGACCAACCATGCTTTTCAAAATATTAGCGAGTCGAAAGTATCCAAAATAATGCAAGGAACATATTAGTTACCACTAAAACATTCACATTTGATTGTTTTCGGCATTGCCCGAAGTAAAATGCTTGGTGAAAAATGGTGAGTTTATAGATGCAAGCAAAATTGTCATCCGGATATTCTATCTGCTAGGATTTGATTGCTTGTTTGTTTTACTCTTTAACAGACATTTTGAACCATTGACCCACCCCAATATAATCACAAGAAAATAAAAAGCTTAGGAAACAACGTGGAAAATGTAGAAATTGCTTGTTACAAGCAATTTCTTTTTTCAATATCAACAATATTTCTATCTCAATCGCCAAAAAAATTGAAATTTCAGCAACTAAAAATTGTCTACATCTTCTTTTAATCTGGACCAGTCTAAGTTTTGTAGAATGGTATTGAGTTAAACAACAACAACATTTTCTAAAGATCTTGCCTACAAATCACGTATTCAAGATTATTTTGTCTTGCCGTTTCGAAACTTATCTCGAAGCAAATAACGTGTAAAATTTAATGGCTCAAATTGAATAAAAAAGCAAAAGATCTGCATTTAGATAAAATTATAAAACTCACGTAAGCGTGAAGACAGCAAAATTGCACGTCTATAAAACTTTAATTGACTCTCCTCAATCGCACTAACTCGTTCAAAGATAGAATGCAAAACAAGTTGTTTTAGCCGAGTTTGATATAACCTTGATGTTATACGATACCGAATACCATTACTTGGAGGATCTCGGTTGCCAATCAAAAAAACGATCGACCAATTAAATCATTCATTCAGACCGGAAGTGAACTTTGAACTCAAACATTGTGTGACATTAATGTCACTGAAGCATATTTGTTGGTTTGGCGACTTAAACGTCGTAACTACAGCTTATTCAAGCTGTAGTTACGATGTTTAGGTCGCCAACCAACCATTTTAATTTTTTTGTTCTATATTCCTGGTCGTAAATTTTGAAAAATAACACTGTTTACTATCGAAGTAGAACTTCCTGTTGGAGTCAGTGGGCGTGACCAGCGGAGCCAGTGGGCGTGACCAGCGGAGCCAGTGGGCGTGACCAGCGGAGCCAGTGGGCGTGACCAGCAGAGTCAATGGGCAAGGGCAAGTGATCCGTTAGTTGTTGAGGGTCTTGGAAAATGGTCTGATTTTACAGATATACCCTTTTTTCTCCCCTTTACTTTTGCTCTATTATAATTATTAGAAAGGGCGTAAAAATACCAAACACTACCAATAACAACTAAAGCTAACACACAAAATCTATGTTGATTCATTTTGATTTAACGAGACTTTAACCTGTTTCCTCACGATTCCGCTTTTTGACGCCCCTCAAGAAGAAGAAGGAGAAGAAGAAGAAGAAGAAGAAGAAGAAGAAGAAGAAGAAGAAGAAGAAGAAGAAGAAGAAGAAGAAGAAGAAGAAGAAAACTTCGGAAAACATTGTGGGCATCGAAAAAATTGCTTCCAACAGGCAATTTCTTCAATGTCCCCAATGTTATATCCTAAAAGGCAAAGATTTTCACGATTCCACCAACTTGAAATTGTCGTCTTTAACTTATTTCAATTTGGAACAATCTAAAATTTCTCACTTGGTAATGGGTTAACCCATTCCAACACGGCAAAATTTTAGACTAGTCCAAATTGAAAAAAGCTGCAGACGACAATTTCAAGTTAATGGAACTATATTTTTTCACCTATTTAGATAGAAAAAAATGTGGATAATGGAGAAATCTCTTGGTAAAGAATTTTTTTCATTTTTCCACAATGTTTTCCAAAGATTTTTCTTGAGGGTAGTAAAAAGGAGGGCATGTCTGGGAATGTTTTAAATTAGCCCTTGTATGACATTCACACTTATTTCACACGTGCGTGAAGTGCACATATTGAGCAGCCTGGACAGGCACTCAGGATATTGAGAATATTCGATTATCGTCTAAAGATTCTTTAACCCATCCCCACATGACAAAATTTAGACATGTCCAAATTGAAAAAAAAGTTGCGAGGGATGAATTTTGACTGATGAACTGTTAAAATCCTCTATCTCTTTGGGTAGAAATATTGTGGATAACGAAGAAATCGCTTGTTACAAGCAATTTCTTCATTTTCCACGATGTTTTTCTAATCTTTTTTCTTGTGGGGCGCAAAAAGGTGCCATTGTGTTGGAATGTTGCTAATAAGTTTCTATTTACAGAGCGCACAGTGAAGACTCTGATCAGACTGTGTTGGTGCATAGGGTGATCTGAGTCTATACTTGGCGCTCGTGTTCATGGTTGGAAATGTCGTTGACAGGCTTCAAAATTTTGTCTGATCACCGTTAATGTGCTGTCTACATCGTTCTTACCATGAAAAGTTCACTCCAAAGACAAACTCTCGTTACCAGCGGGATTCGGGTGGGTGAAAATGAAACTAAAGGTCTCACTTGTCGAACGCGATATTTACCCATTACAAGACGACAAAAAATTAGACTGGTTCAAATTGTATGATGTTTCAGACAAGATTTCGAATTGCACTGAGATTTGAAAATAAAAGCCAAATATGGTAAAAATGAGAAATTGTCTATTAAAGGCAATTTCTAACACAATTTTCCATGATAATATTCATTCAGTGCCTCAGAAACAGCATTATATGTTGAATGGCTTCATAAGGCCGAATTAGTATATTATACAGAGATTATTTGCTCGTGACAAGTCCGCTACTGGATATAAAAATATGAGTTAGTCATACCATGGCAACCTCAGATCAGCATAAAACTATAATTATAACATAACATAATGAGTTAGTTTATTCACAAAATATATTACACACTCGACGAGATTATGCAAAGGAAAAAAAAAGGTAACAAAGAGGTTCGATAGGACCTTGTATCGTCCCACTAACTTTTACAAAAACCATTCGATACAATTGCGAGAAATGTTTTTTAAGGGTTTTCTAGTTTGGTTTCCGTGGCAAACAGAGTTCTTCACGGAACAAAGTTTCTTGATTCAGTCCGAAGGAACATTCCAGTGAAATTAGATTGTGACATCATCAGTTTCTGGGGAGAAGTCACTAACAGGCTCGTGAACGGACAATAGATACAATGCCATGACATGATGGCATTAGCCCGCTGGCCTTCGTCAAGTGGTGAAAAAATGACCGATTAACACAATGGTCTCAAGATAGCCTCATATCTTTGTACTGGAGAGAAGGTTTGGTTGAATTGGGTTTTACTATCACTTTGAACAGTATTTCAGTCATATCGCGGCAGCTGGAGTACTCGATTGTGAATAGTTGGTATTTCTCACACCAGTACTACAAAAACATCCTTTCCAAGCTTTCAGCTGCTCACACCACTTATTTTATTGATTGATTGAATGGGGTTTAACGCCGCTTTTAACAGTATTTCAGTCATATCGCGGCGACTGGAGCACGTAGCAACGGATTCCTGGTATTTCTCACACCAGTACTACCATTACATCCTTTGCTAGCATCCAGGCGCTATCCCACTTAGGTTTACGATTATCCACCCATTCGTGAGAGACAAATGTCGGAGGTATATGTGCCGCCGGGGATCGAACCCATTACATCCCATTATTGAAGATTGGGAGTCTGGCGCGCTACCGACTGCGCTATGACGGCGGCCCCTCTTAGTTTATAACGAGTATCAATCCAGTATATACGACATTTTACTCTCCCACCAACGATGGTATTAAGCTGAAGTAAAGGGAGCGGGAGTTGATCGCAAATCGGCGCAATGGTCTTTGAGATCCTTCCCAGTTTTATACCAACTTAAGCCAATTTTGCTCAATTATCATAGGTTGTTGACTTTTCTTATTCCATTCCAAAACAATATTGTTTATTGACGCCCCTTTAAAAGAGGCTTTTGATAATATTGTGGACAATTAAGATATTGCTTATTACAAGCAATTTCTTCATTATCCACAATGTTTTCAACGTCAAAAGACAAAAATAATTAAATAAAACAATTAAGATTTAGTCAACTAAAAAGTTGTCTTCTGTACCTTATTTGAATTTGGACCAGTCTAAAATTTTGTCGTCTGGTAATGGGCTATAAGATGGGATAAAGCTAATTAAAAATAATACTTGTCCAAGAAAAAGTATACAATGTACATTGTACTTGTTCCTAGAATATACCGACATATAAATCGTAGAGCGACCAGGGCAGCTCGGGGTCCCGAGGGGGATCTCGTATCCCTTTTAAAAGTTCAATTAATCCTTTCCCGTACAATCCCTGATTTTTACGTCCCTGTGGTATCACTCTCGAGAAAACATTGTCGAAAATGAAGAAATTGGTCGTAAGAAGCAATTTCGTCTTTTTCCACAATTTTTTCAATCGTATAGTATGACTACTTTTTGACCACATTACCAAACAATGCCCCTTTTCACTATCTTAAAACTGCATCTGTAGACCAGTATACGATTATGGCGTTTGGTAATGGATTGATAACTGGCTTTAATAACAATGTTAGTTTCTTGTCATCCTTTCAAATTGCTCCTCCCTTAATTTTGACCGGTATAAAACTGATGTCGTCTGGTAATAGGCTAATAAGTGGCGCGTTCGTCTGTTGTCATCCTCTTGAATCCCTAATTTTTCTTCATGCTATCTCCTAATATTGTTTGATTTTGATAAAACTGAATTCACAAAAAGACAGAAATCGGGATAATCGATAAATGCTCTTATCCCATAGAATCCCATTAAACCTTTTACCGTACAATCCCTTATCTTTACGTCCCTGTGGTAACATACTTCTGAAAACGTTGTGGAAAAAGAAGAAATTGCTTGTAACAAGCAATTTATTCTTTTTCCACAATATTTTCTATCATATACAATGACTAATTTTTGAATTGTACTTACTTTATAATGTGTCTGCTACCCCTTTGACTTAGGACAAGTCTATAACTTTGAAAATCAGCACGGTAAAGGGGTAAGGAATAATAAGTTTCATCCGACTACTGTTAGAAAAAAGTTTCACCGATTACTAATAATGCAAGTGATAAATGAAAACGAAATCCGATTCGAGTTTCGAATGCATGACCCATTGGTTACCGACTGGTTATTAAAAGATAGTTGCTGGATGGATGGATGGTCCCGCCCATTGACTCCGCTGGCCATTCCCACTTACTCCAACAGGAAGTTCTTCTTTGATATAAAACGGAGTTATTTTTGCAAACAGTTAACATGGCCAGTAACATGTAACAAAAAATTAAAAAAGGGTTGGTTGGCGACCTAAACGTCGTAACTATAGTTTGAATAAGCTGTAGTTACGACGTTTAAGTCGTCAAAGCAACAAAATTGCTTCGCATAAATGTCGACAACCGTCATACTTCGAAGTTCACTTTCGATCAGTATAAATCATTCGATTGGTCGATTCATTCTTTGATTGGCAGAAGCGATCCTTCAATTGGGTTCGACAGACAAGAGTGATGAGATTTTGTTTGTTTTGTTTGAATGGGGATTTTACGCTGCTTTCAACAATCTTTCAGTTATATCGCGGCGGCTGGAGCACCTAACAATGGAATCCTGGTATTTCTCACACCAGTACTACCATTACATCCTTTCCTAGCCTCCAGCTGCTATCCCACATAGGTCTACGATTATCGACCCATTGGTGAGAGATAAATAGTCGGAAAGGATGAGTGCCGCCGTCGGGGATCGAACCCGGGACCTCGAGATTGACAGTCCGACGCGCTACCAACTGCGCTATGACGACGGCAAGAGTGATGAGAGACTTGAAAAAATAGTGCGATAATTGACAAATCAAAATATTCATTCATATTGAAAGTGAACTTTCAACTTAAACGTCGTAACTACAGCTCGTTCAAGCCGTAGTTACGACGTTTGGGTCGCCAACGAACGATTCTATTTTTTGTTACATGCTACTGACAATATATTTTTTTTCAAAAATCAAAGAGGGACTTCCTGTTGGAGTCAATTGGCGTGGCCAAAGGAGTAAGTGGGCGGGGCAAGCGATTGGTCGATTCTCGGGCAAATACGACGTCTCCTCACAATCCTTTGAGATTTCTATAAGAAATAACGTGATAATTGACGGGGGAGTACTTATCGCTTCACCGATAGTTCAATAACTGATCAGCGAGCGCCAGTCTCCACAATGTCGATGCCCTCTTAACCATTTACCGAACGACAATCATTGTGGGTTATTTGAAATGAAAAATACTGAAGACGTCGGAGATAAACGGAGATACTGCTCCGTATATGTTTTCTCTCTATTTCCAACAACCTTTCTACTCTTTTTGTTACGTTTATATTAATAATTTTCTCCGACAATACATTGTCCCCTGCATCCTTTTTCAATATGGATCGATTCGGTAAAGTATGCAATGAGGATGTGGGACATTAACCCATTTACATTCATCCCCCGTATTTTGCACCTTTTCTAGTGGTGTTTTCTGTGGTGGTTAATATTTTCAAACTAACCCATTCCCCCACAATCCCTTCCAAGAATTTTTTTGGGGGAAAACATTGTGGAAGAACTGAATAAATTGCTTTTATCAAGCAATTTCTTCATTTTCAACAAGGTTTTCTATCAATAGAATAAATCAATTAAATAAAATTTCATCAACTTGAAATTGTCGTATGCAGATTCTTTCCATTTGGACAAGTGTAGAATTTTATTTTGTAGGAATGGGTTGATATACACTTTGAAACGTCGTCTGAAACTTATATCAATCCGGACTATTCTAAAGTTTGTTGTCCTGGTATGGTTTCAGATCTGGTTCCTTAATTGTCTGTTAAGTTTCCAGTTTGTGTAATTTTCCGTTTGACTCCTAAATAAGGTCCGTGTGGTATGAAATAGCAATTAAGGTCAGTTACTCAACCCAGGGCTATAAGTGACAGTTAAATAGAAAACATTTGAATATAAATTGAATGAAATTCACTTTACAATAAGACCACCAACATTGTGTGGTTTTATATCGTAGACGACGTGTTAGGCCATTTCGTTTTCTAAGTTTGGTCTACTCTAGTGTTTAAGCACACCCTAAACATTGTAACAAAGGAAAACCATTCAATGCATTTCCACAAAACTCCGCTTATAGACGCCCCGAAGACGCCCTGTCGACGGAAAACTTTGTGTGAATATGAGAGATTGCTTGTACCATGTTTGGTACTCTTTTTCCGATTGGAGCGCAATTGGAAATGTCGTCTATAATTTCCTTCAACTTGGATCGGTCTTAAATGTTGTCATCTGGTAATCAGTTAAACGTGACCCCGATTAGACTTACTGACCATAGCGAGGTAACCGAAATACTACTGAAAGCGGCGTTTAACCTATTCAATGAATCATGATAGAAACCAATTAAGCATTTAATCAATCAATCAATCAATCAATCAATATCAAACTTTCAGATAGTCAAATAAACCATTTCAGAGATGATTATTTTTTTCCATGAAATTCAAAAAACCCAAGATTTAATTTTTGACGCATGATGGCCTTTAAGATCTTTGCTATTAAAGACATATGATCCAACATAGTCAAAATAGTGTTTATATCTTTTTAACCTAGCCACACACAATCCCGTTTTTTTTTTGTTTTGTTTTTTTTTTTTTTTTCTTTCATTTTTCGTCCAGAATATTAAAAGTCCTTAAATTCTCATATATACATAAAATAGTTGTCTGCAACATCTTACAATTTGGAAAAGTCTATAAATTTTTTGTGTTGTAATCGGGTAATAATAAATAAACGGTGATGTAGAAGACATTCTTCGTCAAGAAAATATGCCAAAATCGGAAAGTTTTGATTATAGTTATCCTCCGCCGTCATAGCGCAGTCGGTAGCGCGTCAGACTCCTAATCTTCAATTATGGGATGTCATTGCTTAGATCCCTGGCGGCGGCACATATTCTTTCCGACATTTGTCTCTCACCAATGGGTGGATACTCGTAAACCTAAGTGGGATAGCAGCTGGTGGCTAGGTAGTACTCTTGTGAGAAATTCCAGGAATCCATTGTTAGGTGATCCAGCCGCCGCGATATGACTGAAATACTGTTAAAAGCGGAGTTAAAAGCCCAATTCAATTAACCAATCATCCTGCGCAGCCTGACAGACACATAAGGCACGTAGAATATTTGCTTGTTGTCCGTGCCCGAGATAATTAAACTTTTTACGTTCTCAATTGAGAATTTACTCAAACTTAAAATTTTGACCCTTGTCATGCTGATTAAAATCTTTATTGAGAATTACATAAAAATCAATGGACTGGCTGCACTGTATGTCTTTAATTGAGGGACATTATATCTTTTGATAAAATAATTAATGAACCATTCTGACTTGAAATTTGACAAAACAGGCGGTTTATACAAAGATCAGACTGCACATATCTTTGTATCCACCTCCTGTCGAAACATGAATATTCCGGGTTCAGCATGACAAGGGTTAATAAATAAATCTTGTACAATTTTAGTTGAATATTTTGAGTAATAAGTAACAACCTACAAATATTGTAATTTATTTTATGCAATTGACCGATCGCTGGGCCCGCCCACTTTCTTCTTTTGCCACACCCACTTACTCCGATCGTAACTCCCGCTTCGATTCTAAACGGGGGTATTTTGTACAATTTTTGACCAGTAGCATGTAACAGAAATCTAGAATGGTTGGTTGGCGACTTAAACGTCGTAACTACATCTATAATGAGCTGTAGTTATGTTTAAGTCGCCAAACCAACAAAAATGTTTTACAAAATGGCGGCCAATGTCGGAGTTCAAAGCTCAATTCCAGGCTGGATGAATGATTTGATTGGTTGATTAGTTCCTTGACTGACAGACTCGATTGTTACCATAGGATCTAAGCAGAAATACAGTTTAAACCAAAACTCAAAGTTAGAGTAAATTTTCAACTAAGTACGAAAATGTTTTTGTAATCCCGAGGAACTTTGAGTCATGAACTATCTACAGAGAGCACAATGAAGGCTCTGATCAGACTGTGCGGTTACACGGGCTGATCTGAGTCTTTACTTGGCGCACATATGTGTAAAGGTTGGAAATATCACGAATATACTTAATTTATTTTCAATTATTTATTTGTTTATTTTTTGCTAGGGTATAGGTTTTAAAAAAAGTGATTGTTCTATCGATTGAAAACAACAACACCAACACCAAAACACTCCCCAAACTCCAAGTAGGAGGCATATCGAATGTGGCTGCAATAAATTGTAAAGGCTGGTCTATAGTAAATGCTTAAAGGTCATGAATCCGTTTTTCCCTTTTTATTTTGTGGTCAATGATATTTTATTTATTTTTTCTTTTATCATACTTGGTCATCAATCTTCATACCATTTCCTGTAACATCGGCTGTTTTCGCATCTAATATATGCACTGATTGGAAACAAAGAATATTAGAAAAGAAGAAATTGCTTGTCACAAGTAATTTTCTTTTTTTTTCTGACAATGTTTTATAACTTGCGTAACCTTTTCATTATCTTCGTCTGAAACTTCTTTGAATTTGGACTAGTATAAATTTTTATCGTCTGGTGAAAGGTTAACCACATAACTATCTTCTACACGACCATAGCTAGAGGTTATAGATAGTTTACTATGATTGTGGTCGTGTTGGTCACCGGAATAGACATTGAGACGTCAGGCTTTGGACGTTGTTAAGGGCGACTGACTCCATGGTAACCCTTTTTTCCATTTTTATAATTCATTATCACTAATTTGTTGAATCTTTTGATGGGTTATTGACTCCTAGTCACTATGGAAATTCAACAACAACACCAACAACAAAAAATGAAAATCCCACCCACAGCTTTAACCCATTAGCAGACGGAATTTTATAGACTGATACAAATTCAAAGGAGTTGCAGCGGCAAATAGAAAATTATAAAATTTAAATTTGTTTCAATTTCCTTAGTAGAAAAAAATTCGTAAAATGAAGATATTGCTTATTACAAGCAACTTCTTCACTTCACACAATGTTTGTTTCTAATTATTTTCCTTGAGGAGCATCCAAAAGCGCCATTGCGTGGGAATAAGGCGCCTAAAACCAGTTAGCAGAATGTCTAGATTCTTAATAATGATAACATGCCTAATAATGATATTCATGATAATAATTATAATAATAATGATAAAAAAATAATGGAGACACTTTAAAAATAAAGAAGAACTGGTTGAAAACGATAGTTCAAAGATGTCTTGATTCTTAGACTGCATACTAGTTAAGTACAGTCCACTTACCTCCGACATGGTAAGGTTATAAACGACATTTCTTTGTTAAAAATGTGGTCTCGAACATAACAGAAAATAAAAGTCATTTGTTATTTGGCGATCAGAGTGCCGTAGCTACAGCTTTAATTAGCTGTAGGGACGATCTTTTATTCGCCAATCCAACAACTTGAAATGGTTAGCATTAATGTCGGAGTTTAACATTTACTTCCGGTCAAAATGAATGATTTGATTGGGCTATCGATTTTTTTATTGACAGTGGCGATTCGTCAGTTGTATAATCGTCCTTTGTCATCAGCCATTTTCAGTAACTGTAATCTTTTCTGGTCCCTATTCCATGCCAAATTCAAAAAATTAAAATAAAATAAAAAAAATGCAATGACTAAGAAAAAGGGCATCATTGCTCACAGTGAAGTCATTTTATTGAAAATGCGATAAAAGCGCAAGAGTGATTTCAGGCGGCGGCACATATTCTTTCATACATTTGTCTCTCACCAATGGTGGGATAATCGTAAACCTAAGTGGAATAGAAGCTGGTGGCTAGGAAAGGATGTAGTGGTAGTACTGGTGTGAGAGTTTAACTCGGACATAAAATGGCATTATTTTGCAAAATTTATGGTCAGTTATATGTAAAAAAAGAAAGAAAAAAAATAGAATGGTTGATTGGCGACATAAACGCCGTAACTACAGCTTGAATAAGGTGTAGTTACGACGTTTAGGTCTCGAAATCAACAAGATGTTTCACACCAATGTCGACCAATGTTGGAGGTCGAAGTTCAATTTCCGTTCTAAATACATGACTGATTCTTCTAATGACAGCCACGGTCCGTCAATTAGTTTGTAATTTGTCTCGAACACGCGATCTCGAGATTTGAAATCGACTGCTCAACCGAAATTACCTATTTGGAGCGATAGTTCGTAGTAAATTCCGATTTCAAGTATTCCTGGTGTTAACAAATCTGATATGTATATATATTTTTTTAATCAGAGAATTCAATACAGAAAAATTATTTCGAATCTGACAGCCTACTAAAATGAAACGACGAAAATCGGCCCAAAGGGGTGCGTGCATAAAAATCAAGATAGAGAAAACGTGCTTCAAAAGCATATTTATCTTGATATCTGTCAAAAGTGACCTATTCAGTATGAAGTGCAGTTTGCATAATATCGTTTGATTTCTTATCAATAAAATTATTCAAATAACAAACACTTCACTTTGTCTCTAAACCCTTTCTCACATAGTCCCTCTTTTTTACGCGCCCCTGAGAAAAATGTTCAGGCAAACAACGACGAAAACGAAGAAATTGCTTGTCAAAAACTGTTTCTGCATTTTCCACATTGTTTTCAACTAGAAAGATAAAGATATTTTAAATTCTATCAACATGAAATTGTCACTTAAGTCAGATAGAAAATATTTTGAGAAAAGGAGAAATTGCTTGTAACAAGCAATTTCTCCTTTTATCACAAAGTTTCCTATAACTAAATTGCCTCAGGGTGTCAAACAGCGACATCGTTATGATAATGGGTTAATGTTAATGGCTGGAGATGAAGTCTAGAAATATATTGGCTTTTCTAAAACGCTTGGAAGTAGTAACATCAAATTTCCTATACCGTTTCTATGGTAACCTTTTTGTTTTAATATCTTGCAAGTTGAATGAAAACCAGTTACAACATATGAGCATGTGCGTAACATTTACAATAAGTTCATAAGTGCCCTAAGAAGAGACTCGTTAGATCCGGACAGTCTGATCAGAGTCTTTACCAGATAGAAACTGACTTTAAGCTTTTTTGACCCGTTATCAGACGACAAAATTTTAGACTGGTTCAAATTCAAAGTTGTTGCAGACGACAATTTAAGTTGATCAATATTGTCTATGAATGTATTTTGTGTGTGTGTGTGTGGGGGGGTTATGTGTTAGGAAATAATGTGGATAATTAGGAAATTTCTTATTTGAAGCAATTTCTTTATTTTCACAATGTTTTCTAACTTTATTTCTAGGGGTGTGAAAAAGAGTGATTGTGTGGGAATGGGTTAAACGAATATTTCAAATGTACTGAGCATATCTGTTCCGACTGCTCATTGCTCAGTGCCTATTCTTCATTATTGGAAATGTTTCTCATATGCTCAGTTACTACTTGAAGACTCTTCTTTGGCTGAGCTTCCCTTCATTCAACGCATGCGTAGTGAAACTGAAATCTGTTCTCAAAGTTTTGACTTCTGTCCTTTCATTTTATGTATTTACGATGAAACTCATATTTTATAAACAGAAAAATAAATGTTCGTTTTCAAAGTTTTTCGGAACCAGTATTAGATCAGTCCGACAGGGTCGATACTTTAAGCCATGCCTGGTTAAACCATTCTGTTTTTTTACGCCTCTCAAGAAAAAAGTCATGGAAACATTTTGGTGAATAAAGAAATTGCTTGTAAGAAGCAATTTCTTAATTAACGACATTGTTTTCTACTCAAACAGACAACGGTTTTTAAAATTTCATCAACTAAAAATTGTCGTCTGCAACATCATTGAATTTGAACCAGTGCAAAATATTGATCAGTCTGGAAACGGGTTTGTAAACCTAAACCACATGTAACACGACTTTCCAGGGCGTGTCCCATCTCCTTAACCATTCTCATTTGAATTTGAGAAGAAATATAACCCTTGAAGAAGAGTTTTTATTTTCGAATGAGATCATTCGCTTGCCTGGATACCTTCAATTGAATATCATTAATTTGTCTTTTTTGCATTTCTTCAAGGTCGATAGAGAATCATTCATAAACATTCGAAACCAGCATTCACAGTGCGTCGTCTAAATGTTCAGTTCATACGGTGAACGAATCTATGTGTGACATTTCCATTCATTTCACATGAGCGTGAATAAAAGACTTGGATCAACCATTTCACACGAGCGCCGAGTAAATACTCAGACCAGCCTGTGCATCTGCACAGTCTGATTAGAGCCTTCACTCTACGATCTGTAGATAGCTACTGTCTCAAAAATCCTTTAGACATTGTGTGACATTTCCATCCATTTCACATGAGCGTAAATCAACCCTTTCACACGAACGCCGAGTAAATACTCAAATTAGCCTCTGAATCCGCTCATTCTGATCAGAGCCTTCACTCTGCGCTCAGTAGATAGCTTTTGTCTCAAAGTTCTTTTAGACAACCAGCAAATATTCTATGTACACTATATGACGGTCTAGGATGCTCAATATGCTCGCTCCATGCACATCCGGTGAAACGATTGGAAAACCCACACACAGGCTCGAATATTCAAACTCCCTTTACATTGTTGATGTAATCACCAATCCAATCGGTACGCACAATATCGACCCAATCAGACTACTCTGCTGACCAGAGTACAAACTGTTCGCTCCTGGCAGATTTTCTAAATGTAACTGGTCATTCTATCTTGTAAGACTACTTTCAAAAGAAACAACCTTAATTTGATGCTCTCTCTCTCTCTCTCTCTCTCTCTCTCTCTCTCTCTCTCTCTCTCTCTCTCTCTCTCTTTCTCTCGCCCCCTCTCTCTATCCCCTCTCTCACACTCTCTCTCTTTCTCCGCCCCTCTCTCCCTCTTAAAAATGGGCCACAGAATTGACAGAAAGGACTATTTTCGCGAGACAGGGTATGTTTGATATGCTGACGTGTTTAAATTGACTTGTTTTTAATAATCAAGAAATAATAAATGTTCACGTTTCTATAACATTAACATTAAAAAGTTAAAGGTTATTGATTTAGTTTGATTGATTTAAGGTTTAAACTGATAAGGCCCCAGATAACATATCACTACAGTGATCTATTTTTTAGAAGAAAACCTCATAGACAGTTATACCCCTATTCAGCAATCACCCACGGAATAATGAAAGCTATAAAAAGGCGGCTGTTGTCAAGAGGTCTATATAAGTTCGGTTTATGTCAGTCACACACACACACACACACACACACACACACACACACACACACACACACACACACACGCACGCACGCACGCACGCACGCACACACACACACACACACACACACACACAATCTCGAAGAAACCTTATATTGGGAGTCATCCTTAGAATCGTCCCGACGAGATTATTCCAGTTAGAACCACCAACATAGTCTCTTTGTAAGTATTGTCGAATTATCCGAATCTAAAGACAAAAATACCCCTTCTGTCTGAATCTATGGTTTGAATGAAAATGACCTTTAATCAATTCCACACAACAAAATATTAGACTGGTCCAAATTCGGAGAAGTTGCAGACTACAATTTAAAAAATGGTAAAATTGGGAAATTCTTTGTCTTTGTTGGTAGAAAAATGGTGGATAATGAAGAAATTGATTGTAACAAGCAATTTCTTCATTTTCTCCAATGTTTTACAAAACATTTTTATTGGGAGACACAAAAGAACGGGTTTGTGTTAGAATGGGTTAAATGAATTGATTGGAGTGTATAAAATGATCTATCCGATTTGAAAAACATGTCTATAGCACTACTGTCACCATGTTCTATGTTATCCCTACACACAGAGGAGATTCTAGTGAGTACCTACAGCCTGTGATAAAGTTCAGAAAGTTCTGTTAAAAGCACTTGATAATCGTAAACCTAAGTGGGATGAGCAGATCGGGAGGCTCGGAAATGGTGTTGTGAGAAATACCACTGAGGAATCAATGGTTAGGTGCTCAAGCCACCGCGATATGACTGAAATATTTTCAAAAGTGGATTTACCCCCCATTAAAACAACCAAGCAGACATGTCGTTTTGTGTAAAGGTATATTTATTTAGTAGAGGATTAGAAATGGTCGCTAAACAAAGGTCCAGTATGACTACGAGACTAATAATTGCAGACGTGTCGGATATGCCCGGACTCGTCAAGAATACTCGCAATTCGGAAATATTCTGTAGGAATTTTGTGAGAATGAAGAATGAAGTTTTATTCTTAAACTACAAACATAATCGCAAAATCTGCCAAAAGGTCTAGTTCTTTTTCCAACAGAGATATTTTTCTTTTCGTCATTCACAAACAAACATTTCTTTTGTTAAAGAATAAATGGAAATTTTGTAACAGTTCATGTGCGCTGTATGAAGTTAACCCATTCCCCCACTATCCCGCTTTTTTACCCCCATCCTATTCAAAAGAAAGAAGTTCTGGAAAACTTCGTAGAAATGAAGAAATTACATCAGTAATGTTTTCAAACCCAAATGACAATTTGTTTTGAAAATTCCATCCACTAGAAATGATTGTCTGCGACTTGTTTCATTTTTGACCGATCTAAACTTTTGTAGTCTGCCACTATTAAGGAGATGATAGAATCGCGAACATGCTATGTAGAAATTATGAGTCAAGTACAGTCTAGCTTATATCAGACAGCCATCCAATGGATAAACTCAAGTTGTTTCTCTTACTCAAATGACTGTTTCATAAAAGTCCGTGCGTCAGATGGATCATTTTGTCTTCAATCATGGTATGTCATGGGTTTGATTCCCGGCGGCGTCATATATCCTCTCCGACATTTGTCTCTCACCAATGGGTAGATAATCGTTAATCTAAGTGGGATAGCAGCTGGAGGCTAAGAAAGGATGCAGTGGTAGTAATGGTGTGAGAAATACCAGGAATCCATTGTTAGGTGCTCCAGTCGCCACGATATGACTGAAATACTGTTAAAGTGGCGTTAAACCCCATTCAATCAATCAATTAATCTTCTTCGCAGACAAAATGATTCATCTGCTACATTAGCTTCAGAAGTAGCCGATTGAGTAGGATTGATTGTACGTTATATCCATTAATCAAAGTACTGAAAGTACTGTAAGCTAGCAAAGCATGGTTGAATTTAGAAAACCCTTCCCTTGTTAGGTAGAAAGCTTTGAGGACATTGAAGAAATCGGTCTACAATGTTTTCCAAAGCTTTTTTCTTTAGATGCTTAAAAAGTGGAATTGGGTGGGAATGGGTTAAATAGCATGCTTTTGACAGTTTTGAATAGTGTTTGCGATATTCCTGAAATATATAAGAACTATTTTTTATGACGTAGGCATTCCTTGGATTTGGTGGTTAAGCCTCCGAACTTTGAGAAGACCTGTTAACTTAAGCTATCAAAGCTGACGCTTTACTAGCTAAAAATGCGTTTGATGATCTATGGGAAGTTACTCCATATCGAATTTGCCTTAAAGAATTTATATTTAAGTCCCTTATCAATAAATAAGGCGTAATCTACTGTACTCTGATTATTTTAACAACTGGCCAAGACTATTAATGCATTTAGTTGATAGGCTCAAATTTTGCTTTTATCCAGGAACTTTAAACAAGCGTAATAAATTCTCCCGAACAACATTGTTTTTAGGTTCGACACCTCTAACGTAAAATGGTCAAAATGTTTCAGTTTCAATCAGAAATATGTTGACCACTCTCTCAACTCGTTTACTGGTGTTTTAAGCTCACCTGAGCACGAAGTGCTCTGGGGAGCTATTGTGATCGGCCATCGTCCGTCCGTCTGTCTGTCCGTCCGTCCGTCCGTCCGTTCAAAATTACAAAAAAATCTTCTCCTCCTAAACTAACCATGGAATTTCAATAAAACTTCACAGAAATGATCCTTAGGTCATGCTCTTTCAAAATACTTCAAAGAATTGAAATCCATGAAGAACTCTGGTTGCCATGGCAACGGAGTGAAAAAACTTAAAAATCTTCTCCTCCCAAGCGGTAAGGCCTAGAGCTTTGATATTTGGTACACATCATCATCTATTAACCTTCTACCAAAATTCTTAAAAAAATTAACGTATTATGAAAATTATCCCTTTTCTGTGCGATCCCTGATTTTACAAAGAAATAAAGAAGGAAATCTTTAAAAATCTTCTTTTCCCAAACCATAAGGCCTAGAGCTTTGATATTTGGTATACATCATCGTCTATTGACCCTCTACCAAAATACTTGAAAGAATTACCGTATTCTGAAAATTAGCCCTTTTCTTTGTGATCCCTGATTTTACATAGAAATAAAGAAGGAAATCTTAAATAATCTTCTTCTCACAAATCATGAAGCCTAGAGCTTTGATATTTAGTACATATCATCAGCCATTGACCCTCTACCAAATAACATCAATTAAGAATTACCGTATTCTGAAAATTATTCCTTTTCTGTGCAATCCCTAATTTTAGTCAGTAATAAATAATGATATCTTTGAAAACCTTCTTCCCCTAAACCATTAGGCCTAGAGCTTTTTATACTTTGTATTTATTGATGTCTATACTTCAAAGCATTACCATATTCATGAAATGAGTGCTATATGGTGGGATCATCATTGTACCTAGGATTAAAAGAGAAATCATTAAACATCTTCTCCAAAATAATTAGACAGAGGGCTTTGCTATAATGTTTATATCATAAAGCCATGAACCATCATACCCAGGGGAGCGATTTAGGACCATCATGGTCCTCTTGTTTAAGAATAATTCCCCTGTTGTTGATACAGGTGAACATACAGATGAACAATGTTTTGTCATGAATACTCTATTTGTACTGCTTTCAACTTCAATTTATACAGTTCAATCTCAATCGTCAGAGTAAGAAGGCCGGCGGCTGTTGAGTTAAACACAATCTTGAAATATCTGGCATAAGAGAAAGTATTTCGAAAACGAATATATGGTAAGATAGAATGGCCGTTCTTAATTAATGAGTTAATCAAGGATAGAAAGTTTCGGAGACCTCGTCAGTCTGCATAGACAGTGCCGTCTGACACGGGTCGATACTTTCGCCTTTTTCACTTGCATTTTTTCAAAATACTTTCGTTCGACTAACAGTTGTCAGAAACTGATATGACCAACTGCATTGTTATCCTTTTGCTACACTACAAGTTTCCACAAAGTTTAATGAACAGCATGTAGAAGCATCTGTTTTCATTTTGTTAAGCTACAAGTTGTAACAAAATGATATGAGCAGAATTTAGCAGCATTTGTTATCCTTTTGCTACTGTACAAGTTGTCACCAAGTGACATGAGCAGCTTTTGACAAAATTTATAACGTCATTAGGCGTGCAAAATGTCGTAACTACAGCTTTTTTCAAGCTGTTACTACGACATTTTGTACTCCTCAATGATAAACCTTTGTTTGACGAAAAGACTGCTTCTAAACTTAAAACCCTTTTAATTTCTTGAATGATATTCAACCTGACGTCACAAGTTTTGACTCGTCCAAATTGGAAAAGTTTGCAAACTACAAATCAGAGCATTTATGAGTTAAAAAGAATAAGTGTCATGAAGGGTAGAGAGCAATTCTGTGCTTGAGAGATTGCTTGTTACAGGCAAATTTCCTCTTTCCCACAATATTTGATTTTATATTATCCTTCAGGACACTGAAATAAGAGTTGTGTGGTAATGGGCTATGTATAACTAGACACGATATCTTGTTTTTTTTGTTGTTATTGTTGCTGTGTGGTGTATGTTTCTTTTCAATTTTCTTCTACGTTCTGTCGAATTCGTCTAATTCTTTGAGATATTGGTAGACAGCCATGTTCGAAATTTGGTCAACGTAGATCAAAATTTGTACCAGGGACAGCTTTAAGTTGAGGATCGCTTGCCACGCCCTCTCACCTCCAACAAGGCAGTTTGACTGAGATATCTAACGCTATTAGTGTGCAAACTTTATGACCAGGGGCAGAGAAGAGTGTAAATCGTTGGCAACCTAATGTTGTATTTGCAGCTTGAATAAACTATAGTTACGACGATTAAGTTACTTAATGTCCGTCAACATACAAGTAAATATGAATGAATGAATGAATGTATGATTTTATTTTCAAGTAAATAAAGGCCTCCGGCCCAAAATACAACATATTTGTACAGATACAAGATTTAACATTCAAGAGTTACATGGAAATTGTAGATTTGATTTTCTTCTTGGATTATTTTTTCTTTCTTTTTTTTAAGCATCTCTGGAATTCTGTCCAGTTCTTGACATTAAAAGTGATTCTTCTACTTATTCGATGTTTTATTCATTATAAAATAAACAAAGTGGCAGATCTTCTGTAGTTTCCATTTGCTCTTTGTATTCATTATATTATAGAAGTCGCCAAGCGTGCTGTTTCCATTGTAACATCTATTCTAATGAGATCTACTCTCATTTAGATATTTAGCACAATTGAAAAAGGCATGGTACTCATCTTCAATACATGAAATATTAAAATGATCTTTACAAAATGTACATATTCTTTCATTTCTTTGGATATTGTTGTATCTGCCAGTTTCAATGCTAAGTTTATGGTTAGAACACCTGAATCTTGTAAATAGACAAGAACAAGATAAGACTGTGCTGAACTGACGCTATGAAATTAATTACTGGAAGTCCTTCATCGCTGCATCAAACATATCAAACAATGAACGCGTTAACATACCCTACCACTATATCGTCGCGTTCGTTCTAAAACCTCTTAACAACAGCTTGATTCAAGCTGTAGTTACGAGAATTTAGAAAGAAACCGACGATATGTTACCTGACAAAGCACCTTCAAATTTCGAAAAAAAAAAAAAAAAAAAAAACATACACAAATTCAAACATTCGAGACAGAACTTTCTGTTTATTATGCTTCTACGAAGTGATTTAGTCTCTTTCTTTGGAAATGGAAAATATGATCCGAGTCATAGAATATAAAACTTTTTCGTCACCAATTGATAATTTACCCAAACTTAAACTTTATTATAACTGTATTTTATCCCCCCATCCCCCAAATAGTTTAACCCATTACCACACAATGACGCTTTCTGACGCCCTGAATAATGCCATCACGGAAGACTTTGCGGAGAAAGAAGAAATTGCTTGTAACAAGCAATTTCGCATTTATTCACAATGGTCTCTGTTTTATTTGGCAATTATTTCCCAATTTTAGTGTACTTTGACATGTTGTCTGCAACTTGTTTCAATTTGGACCAGTCGATATTTTTTTGGTCTGGTAATGGGTTAATTCTTACATTTCTTCAGAAACAATAATTTGGTGGCCGACCAAAGTGATAAACTAGCAATCTTATGCTAGTCATATCGTATAAGTCCATAGTTATCTTAACGACAAGAAAGTCTTTTTGGTAATAGAAAATCTAATGAAAAATGCAAATTATGCAAATAAATCAACTGTAGTGGTTTGTTTTAAAAGGTTTTCACTTGTTTGAATTTTATATTAATTTTCGAAAAACTTTCGTTGGTATTTATTGAACATGTTTGGAGGTTGTCACTAAATCTACTTCATATGTCCGCATCAAGTCACATATTTTCTCCTTTCACCCACTACGTATCCGCCATTTTCAGCATTGTATGACCGAACAGCATGTAACAACCCGGAAGCTAAACCAAACACTGTTTCCGGTACAAATTGGTGTTTGGTAATAAAGTACTCTAGCTTTGTGTAGTCATCCTGAGTCAGTGAGAAAGTACCAGGGTATAGTCTAAGTTGATTGATCATTTCATGGACATCGTCCTGCATAAATTTCCAATAAATTGCTGAAATGACTGGACCGTACTTGTCAAGCTCGAATTCTCGGTAATGTATTGTCAACAAAGCATCACGCTCTACGCTAGACAGCATGTTTGGTGTTGTACTGACATCATACTTCAGCTCGATGTGTTCACGGATGAGATGTGTAGCGTTCTGTAGCACTTCCCTCGCGCTTTCACTTACTTCGTCACAAGGAAGGTGTGAGTAATACCGGAGATAATCCAAGATATTGCTTCTGTACTCCCAGCTCTCCGAGTCCATCCTCAGCCTGAGTTCAATGTCTTTAATGTCCTCCATGATTTGTGCTGTTTTTAGCTTCAGAACTTTGGGAGATATATCAGCCGCATCTTCGTAATCGACAACAGCAAGGGCGTGCATCTCGTCCTGGTCTAAAATGTTAAACAATGTAGCCCTGTCGTCGTACTTTCTGTCCATTTCTTGAAGAATTGTTTCTACTATGTGAGCTATCCGCTTGCCACGCCTCTCTCTGATGACATCATCTATTTCTAGCTGTAACCATTCTTCCATGACATGTTCGAATTTACCTTTCAAACCATTTTCTTCGAGGTATCTTTGAAGAAAAGAATACAAATAATAATTACATGTGTATCAGAATTGTCCACCGTGGCAACAGAACAACTGAGGTGCGTTCTTTAGTCGATATTCTTAAGATTCTTATATGGATTTTTAAGATGAAGCATTCTTAAGATTAAGATTTTTAACCGCTAATTAAGATTATTAACAATTTAACAATGAATTTATGCGTATTCGGCATTGGCTTAAACAAGTAGCCTTGACGACATCGAATGATTTCATTCAAAATAACAAAAAATCGTTTTTTAGGAGTCACAAAAATGTTATTTAGGGCGATTTGTTCATCTCGACGAAAAGAACTCTACAGTGAGAAAGATGAGAATTAAATATCTTTCATGATCAAATTCTTGAAACGGTTTATTGATAGTGCAATTACATTCTATTTGTTGATATATAAATGGTATTTATGGAATTAGTAATAAATTATCAGCATATATGAATAATAATTGCTATTATTCATCTTGAAGTCTTGGCTATTCCCGAACGGCCAACGCAAAACAGGCCATACAAAGCGTAGGGCTGAATGTAGCCTCTTTGGGCTTTGCGTTTGGCCTATAAAATACTTGTTTTTTCGATTTTAATTGATAACTCTCTTACTGCAATTGGTGATTAAATACGTCTGGAATCAGAACTATGACGTCACCACTTGCATATTCCAGCATGTCGGATGTCAAAGGTCGAGTGGCCCAGAAGTTGCCGATTTGTGCCATCCATCGTGTCTGAAATAGACATTAATAGAAACTATCTCATCAAATCGAATAAATTTCGCATGTTTAACCCCTTTCTTACACAATACCTTGTTTTACCGTCCCTGTGATCTTTTAAATTGAAAAACAACAACAAAAAAACAACAACAAAAAAAAAACATTGTGTGGTAAAGAATGATTTGATGAAGCAATTTCTTCTTTGCCCACAATATTTTCTAACCTGTATGTTGGTAACTCTTCATAACGCACCCACTTTTAACTGTCGTCCGCAACTTCTTTCAAATTGGAACAGTCTAAAATTGTGAAAAAAGCGGGAAGGGTTAACAGCTGACGGATCGCTTGCCACTCCAACTGCCTTCCGACACTTCCCTTTTATTGCGAGATTTCAAACGACATGAGTTTACGAGAGATATGGACGAAGATCTAAGATAAGCAGCAAATCGTCGTCGGGCGACGTAAACATCGTAACTACAGATTGATTAAGCTGACGTAATGAAGTTAAAAACGTCAAAAAACGTCATGGTTTTGTATGAATGCATTGTACTACCGGTCTAAATCGACGATTTAACCCATTCTCACACAATGACTCTTTTTTACGCCTCGCAATGGAAAGGCTGATGAAAACATCGTGGAAAATGAAGAAATTGCTTGTAGCAAGCAAATTCTTCATTTTCCACAATGTTTTCTACCTAAAGAGATAGAGAATTTCAAAATTTCATCAAATGAGATATTGTCGTCTTCAATCTCTTTCCATTTAGACCAGTCTAAGATATTGTTGTGTGATATTAGGTAAAGTTCCCAAACGAATGTTTGACCAGTTATTTGTTTACAAAGAAGTCGATATAATACACGCACTTTATACATACATGTCATTTAAATATTGCTTGAGAAGTGACGGAGTAATACATTGAGGGAAAATGAGAAATAAGCAATAAGCCTACGGATTTCTTCTAAGACTAAGATTTTTATGGGAACCACTAAAACCTTTTACAAGCATTTATTTTGACGCATTGAATTTTTGTTCTAGTGTTTAACGCCGCTATTCAACAATTTTTGTTAAATAGCGAAGGCTGGTACACCTTACTATGACTTCCTGTCGTTTCTCACACCAGTCAAGCATAACACTCGATCCGACCCACCAGCAACCCATACTTAGGCGCCATACCTACCATTCGTCCAGTTGCGAGAGATATGAATGATCCATGTCGCAATAATTTTCGTCAACTGTCGGAAAGGATTCTGGTAAAGCCTGGGTTAGAACTCACAACCCCGGGATTGAGAGCACTGCGACTGAGCTAAGCCGGCTAGTATATGCTTACGAGGAATAAATATTGTTTGGGATGATAAAGTGTGAAAAAACCCCAAAACATCCAATTGAATTTTACAGGTGATCCCCCTGTTTCTTGCCGTTTTGGTACGTTCACATTTGAATAAGTTTAGCCCACTGTTACTCCTACATCACCGAGACACTAAAGCAAAAAAGCCATGCCTTTAAAATTAAAAATAAAGAAAGAAAGGTTTGTAGAAATCAAATCTAACCGAATTCATCCAAGCATGCGAATATCAGAGAAGTTGCAGATGACGACTTTTAGATAATGAAATTTAAAAAGAAAATGTTTTTGGGATAGAAAAAACATTGTGGGTAATTAAGAAATTGCTTATAATAAGAAATTTCTTCATTGACCACTATGTTTTTCTAAGCTTTAATCTTGAGGAGCATAAAAAAGTGGGATATATGTGGGAATAGTTCGACCTACTTTAGACTCTGTCCTCCAGTCGTAGGTATAAAACTTGTCCACATCCTCTGTATACTGTACACACAGCTCGGACAGACGGACACCTGACGGCAGTCTACGGCCTTTGTGTTCTGA
The DNA here is from genome assembly GCA_946902895.1 of Fragum fragum. NCBI lineage: Eukaryota > Metazoa > Mollusca > Bivalvia > Cardiida > Cardiidae > Fragum > Fragum fragum. Next base: position 44,866,217 of record OX336372.1, read on the forward strand.
TATAACCAGATGGGCAACCTATAGTGAAAGGTGAAAAGAAACGCTAGTGTTAACATTTTATAGGTCTGATGTATACACATACCACAGTTTAAACCCAGTTGAAATTTGCTGCTTAATCAGGTCCCGAGATTATAAAGCAATAGTTGATAATTCATCTAATGTGACCCTTGGAATTTGCCATGGAGAAAACTCGCAGAGGTTAACTTGGACATGCTAGGTACAAAAATACTGCCCTAAGCTATCTAGTTTCAGAGATTGACATAGTTCCAATGTGACCCAAGGGGAATGAAATGCACAAACTTGGTAGAAGACCACTAGGAAATGCTACATGTCAAATGATAAGGTTTAGGGGTTTTCTGGTTTTGAGAAGGAGATTTAAAAAAGAAACTTTAGGATTTTACAGTGTTTACCTTTTTACCATTTTCCTTGCTGTTGCAACCAGAGTTGTATGTATTTGAACAAATTTGGTATAACTTCAATCAAGGAACACCCCTGCAAAGTTTCATCAATATTTGCCAAATATGTAGGAGAAAATGTTTAAGAATATGTTCGACATACAACGGAAATTAGGGTAACACAATAGTTAACCGTTTTGAGCTCACCAATTTGAGTACTTTGTACTTATGTGAGCTTAAAAACATTAATATTGATACACCATCTCTTTGTTGTAACAGATTGACACCTTTGACTTCCCTGATCTGAAATACTAGTCGCGTTTATTGTACAAATGATTTTAATCTTCATTTGAAAAATTATCATTAAAAGCAGTTATTCATATTACCTGCGTATCAAAGACATTGGTTATCGAAACTGCACACTGATAGTTGAAAGCTGCGCTTGCCTTGCAGGAATCGTGCATCACCTGGGAAAAGTAGTCAAATCAAAAGTTTAAATTTCACCTTTAAAAACCTTGGTACCTAACCTGAATAATTAATAACCATGAATTTTCTACTGCTACATAGGTCATGCCATTAAAATACAAAAGAGAAATATGAAGGTCCCATCTCTTGGCATATTAATGTTATGGCTGATGTTACGGTAAATTTGATCTCAGAAAATGACATTGACCTTTGCTGACAACCTTGACAAAGGCATAGTGGAATGGCCCTACATCAAGGACCACGTGTATAAATATTGGGGGAGGCTACCATTTACCAATTAAAACTAATTGAAAATTACTGGAAACTATTTATATTTGACCAAGAAAAATGACCTTAACTTTGACTGATGACCTTGACATTGGTACAAACAGGAAAGCTTTACAAAGAGGAACACACATGTGAAATATGAAGGCCCAACCATTTACCAACCCATTCTAATTGCAAATGTTAACGTCTAGGGGGCGTGAAAATGTTATCAAATCGACCGTGGAGAATACACCACTTGTAAAAATTACTTGTTAGAATGCCTTTCATGATAATAATGATAATAAGTATATAATCATAAAGATAAACATACTAGAAGCTTACATGTACAAAAAAAGCCAAACGCTGTGTTGAAATATTGGACCATCAAGCATGATGGAAGATATTGTCAACGTTAAATATTTCAAAGGTTAATCTGATTTTGTGCTGTAAACATTTCTAATGTTTTTGAAACAGTTGTTATCCCTTACTAATAAAGGACCGACATGGCAAGTGGATTTTTAAAGCAGTAAACAAAATCTTTCAATTTCGGAACTACCATAAAGCATGCAATTAAGCCTATATCTGAGCATTAACCAATTTACCGATCGAGTCTGTCAATAATAAAGATAGATTGACCAATTAAATCACTCATTTAGACCGGTATTGAACTGACATCGACATTTATGTTATCTATTTTGGTGGTTTGGTGACGCAACCGCCAGTTTATGACATGTTTCGAATAAGTAAATCAATGACCTTAACTGACCTTTTTGACGTCATGACATTCCAACAACACTTTGAGTCTTCCCTTGTTGAAGAGGTCTCTGTTTTCCAATACGTCAAATATATACACAAATCCCGAACAAGTAGCTATCTGTACCAGAGTTATCGGCCCTTCTTTCCCTACATTGATACCCTCAGTTGCTACGGCTAACACCTTCTCTCGCTGTAGTTTGGCCACAATCTGTTTACATCGTTCGACACCGGTCACGAGCTCGATCTTGTCTGGCGCCATCGATTTTAACTCGATTGTTTTTGTTGCTAAAATGACACAGAAGTTTCGTGCAATTTATTTGAAAATATAGAGCCATTTTTCTTTTCAAGACAGAGATAATATTCAGTCATCATTCCTCCTTAATATCTAATGCTTGATAGGTCCCAAAGTAAATACACGTGTATATAATCACAAAATCAAAGGTACTTGGGGAGGAGGGTTTCAAAATTTAGAAATTTTGTGGAAGAGGCGTATGCAATTTTTATTTGGTTAGTCCAACACTTTTACCAAATTTTCACTAGATTTAGGGACTATTTGCGAATACAATCAACATGTTTGATCAGCGGTCCATATATTCAGATAGATAATTTTTGTTGTTGAAGACAAATTATCCACCAGAAACATGGACCTTAATCACAACTACCTCTGAAAGAGAGCCACTCACTAGAAGAATTACAAAAGATTCTTAAATAATTTAATTGTTAGTTTCGTCTATCAAAAACGAGCGTTCTGATTGGTCGAAAAATTTAATTCATACCTCCATGAACAAAATTTTGAGCACGCAGTGATTTTGTATGCTTCCGCACAAAATAGTCCCATACAAAAAGGTATCAAAAAATGTAGGGTTTTTGCTTTTTTCGCTCGATACTATTAAATTATAAGAAATGAAGAGAATATTTTTTGTTTTCATGGAGGTATGAACCGAAAAACCTAATCACACAATGTATGAATCCGCTTCGCGTATTCATACAGTGTGATTAGGTTTTTCGGTTCATACCTCCATGAAAACAAAAAATAATCTCTTCATCTCTTAAATGGAATAATATAAATCACTGATAAAAACATGCGACATCATTTAAGAAATATTTTTCGCTCATTTTGACTCATGGTGCTGCCCATGAATCAGACTGGTCCTTCCACAACAGATACGCCATCTGATACACGGACCTTAACTATACAACCACCAAAACCATTTTGATAAGTTCCTGGTGTGGCTGTGTCTTATAGGTGTGGCTCTATAGAATTTACAGATGTACATTATCGACAAACTCTGTAAATAATTCGTCCGCACAGTCGTAAATACATCCAGTCATACGGTATCTGTACATTTGTTAAAAATAGGTAACGTATTATCCTGTAACTGAATTTAGTTCTTTCAAACTTGACTTTTACAAAGAAATCATATCTAAGAGAACGTGATTTATTCTACAATATTCGACAAACATCATTAGAGAAAGAAGTCATCGTGAAACAAAGGAGGAAAAAAGTTCTGATTCTACGGTACTTTCCTGGTCGTAAAGGAGAATGTGAAACAATCCAACTTACGCATCGGACAACATGGCAGCCTGATGACAGGAGGGACAGCAGGAATTTCATCTTTTTGTTTGTTACCATGGTTACTGTATGACAATAAAAGTCGGTTGTCAGACGAGTTCTCGCTCTCGAGGCTCTCAACTTCTATCACGTCTTCTTTGTCCATCTTGTTTCACCTGGAATTTTAATCATGTTGAATATTTCTGTATAAGCATATGTGCAGTCTGATCTTAGTCGACTCTACATAGTAGTCACCTTTAAACCTTTCCTATACAAACCCGAGATTTTACGTCGCTGTGATTTCATTTTTGAGAAAACATTGTGGGAAAAGAAAAAAATGCTTGTGTCAAGTCATTTCAACAACACAACAACAACAACAACAAAACAAAACAAAACAAACAAACAAACAAAAATACAAAAAATACAAAAAACCCAACAACAACAACAACAACAAAACAACAAACAAACAAACCGGGATATGGTTATATCATAGTTTTTATTGATCCACATTCAGGCCTTCCAGTGTGAATGGCCTCTGATCATTTTATTGTGGTCTTAAAGAGGATTTTATTCCACATTAAAAGGTACCCCTTGTCATGCTGAACACGGATTATTCCTGTTTTAGCAAGAGGTATAGACAAAGATCAGTTTGAATATTTGTGCAGTCCACACCGAGTTATTTACTAAATTACTTTCAAGAGACCCACAACCCACTTGGCCCACAACTAATGCTTTCATTTTTTTATGCAACTGACCAATCTCGGTTGTCAATCAAGAAATCAATCGACCAATCAAACCATTCATTCAGACCGGAATTAGGTTTTTAATTCCGACATTAGCCGCAATTTTTTGCAAAACGTTTTTGTTTGTTTGGCGTCTTAAACGTCGTAACTACAGCTTATTCAAGCTGTAGTTACGACGTTTAGGTCGCAAACCAACCATTCTACGTATTTGTGACATACTACTAGCGCTGAATTTTACCCTAAAAAATGCCGTAAAAATCGAACGGTACATCCTTTCGGAATCATTAGGAGGGGCCAAAGTAGTAAGTGGGCAGGGCCAACGTTTGGTAAATTCTTGCAAAGATTTTGGTCAGCGTCCAAAGGGTTGAGAAAAGTGCTTTATTATTAGAGAAAACAAGAGCTGTCCACCCTTAAAGAACGATCGTTCATAATAAAATGAAGCTTAACAGATCTCTCTAGAAATCTTCCCTAGTTACAATGCTAATATTTGGTATGTAGATAGGTCTCAACAAGGCGCTACTAGGGAAGGTCATTTCATCAAGGTCAAGGTCAAAATTTTAACCCTTTTCCCTAGAACAAAGAAAATAAACAATAAAAATCACCCATTTCTAAAGAATTCCTGTTTTGGGGGCATAATGTTTCACAAACACATCTTCTTCCCAAAATTCCAAAAGCAGTCCTAAACAGGCATTTTATTTAAATATGATCCAGATATTGTCTTGAGGTTTACATGGTAACAGGAAGAAGGCTCGGCTTGGCGATAAAATGGTCCCTAGTTAGATTCTTGCGAGTATCGGTCTCTTTCCTTTATAGTACTCAAAATTTCGTGCGAACACTGGCGTAGACTACAGAAGACAGCTTAGACAAAGATTGATCTTAGATGTAAGTTTTCTTTCACTAAACAATGCAAAGTAGAATGTTCAAAATACCAAAACTAAATAAACTTTGAGAACGTTTGCAGGAAGTTTTGTACAAGACTATTTGGTCTCAACTTCTCAGTATATTACCCAAGTCCGGTAAGGTCAGTCAGAAACGCGCTGTTGTGTCGTGGGTTCGAGTCTCATTTCGGAAAAAAATATTGCCATGAGTCGAGAAAAGCGTCATTTGTCTCTCGTCGATAAAGATAAATTGTGCCCACGTGTGCGACGAGCAGCTGGTAGCTCGGATAGAATGCTATGGTTATACTGATGTTAATGGTGATGTGAATCCATAATAAGGTGTACCAGCTGCCGCAATTGAACTGGTATGTGTACCAGCTGCCGCAATTGAACTGGTATAGGGTTGAAAGTGGCGTTTAATTCCATACAATTGATTAATGGTTTAACCTCTCAGAGAACTAAATTGTCATATTGTCTTGTAGGCTGTGATAAGTCGGGTTCAGATATATGGATGATATATTAGCCTGTGTATAACATTTCGAAATGACCAGTCGCTGGCCCCACCCACAAGCTTTCTTAGCCCCGCCCATTGAATCCGACAGGAAATCCCGCTTCGATTATAAAAGACGTTATTTATGAAGAACTTATGTCCAATAGCGTGTTACGAAAAGGTAGTATAGTTGGTTGGAGACTAAAACGTCGTAACTACTGCTTGAAAACAGCCGCGATTGGTCAATTATTTTCCTTGTGTGTGGAGTGCAGACTTTGAGCAGCCAGGACAGCCACTTATGGCATACAGAACATTCACCCATCGTCTAAAGAATATTTTGGCCAGTATCTATCTATAGAGCGCAAAGTCAAGACTCTGATCAGACAGGGTGGATGCACAGGCTGATCTGAGCCCCTATTGCGCACATGTGCAGTGATCTCCAAAGGGTTTAGAATCAAGCGAGCAATGTCCCCTTGATCTATGAAAAGTGGGAACATTTTACAAAAAAGGATCACACTCACAATCTATTTATCAAGGCTTTGAAACCAAGGGGACAGTGTCCAAAAGTGTCCCAATGGCCTGGAATACTCGGGACATTTATGGTAATAGACCAATCGCGATTGTCAGTTAAATAATAAGTCGACCAATGAAATAATACATTTATACTGGAAATTAAGTTTAAACTCAGACATTGGCCGACATTTTTTGCAAAACGTTTTTGTTGGTTTTGCGACTTGTACGTCGGTACTACAGCTTATTAAAGCTGTAGTTACGACGTTTATGTCACCAACCTACCATTCTACTTATTTGTAACATGCTACTGGCCATACATTTTGCAAAACATCGCCGTTAAAAATCGAAGCAGAACTTCCTGTTGGAGTCAATGGGCGGGGCCAAAGGAGTCAGTGGGCGGGGCCAGCGATTGATCAATTAGGGGACAGCCTTGACTGCTCACTGCATGTTTAGGGTTTGAAATGTCAAAACCAGAAAGGGTCTGTTTCGATCAAATTAACTTTCTATAAATCCAAACAGGGTGTAGATAAAGATCAATATCGATTTTATATCGAACAATTACGTATTGTTGAAGATTAAACACACTGTAAAGTGGTTTGAACTTTTTTTCTTTCAATTCAAAACCACCGAAGGTCGTTTGCTCCTAAAACATTTTCTTGGCACGATTTCTCAATCATCCGTCTGGGTATATCGTTTGTAAATTGACGGATCGCTTGCCACGCCAACTGACCTCCGACAAGTTAGTTCGACTGAGATATCAACGACTTAAACGTCATACCTACAGCTTGAATAAAGATCGATCGTTCGTTTACGGGATAAATCTCTATATGGTCATAGTAATAATTGTTTCGGCAGCATAGTTGAAGCCCAGACTTCGTCAAGAATTCAGAAAAAAATATGGGTCATTTTATGTCTTGTGCATCTAACCATGTCTCAATCCTTGTCAACATCATTTTCTTTTTCATATGTATTTGTTTGTAGATAACGATTGTTCAGAAAGCGGGATTTACCATTAAAAATTGTCCGGGCTTGGACGAATTTGGTAGCCTTTCGACAACTAGGCCGAGTCTTCGCGAGCTCACCTGCGTTCAGGATGACAAACACTAGCGAGCGTGCACATGCAAAGCGGAGTACCATTTTCTAATGTTAGCCAGCGTTTTGTCATTCTGAACGTCAGGCTGGCTTTGTCAATGAGTCGGCTCGCCTCTTACACTCAGTCCAAGAATGTTCATTTCGGGATTCGATAGATATTTGACTTTCTGTTGAAGAAATAGGCTTTTTTCTCAAACATGACTGTGCTGATAAATATGTTTTTTTCAACAAATAGAGTAGGACAAGGAAATATCGATAAGTGATGAAATCAGTTCCAAATCTGACTGAATTTCTCAACGATTTCATAAGAATTCAATCTTTTCATGCTGTATGAATTAATTTTTCAGAATTGTATGATAATCAAATGGAAAATCTGATAATATGTCAATATTTCTTCTGAAAATTAATTTTATAAAACAATTATTTGAAAGTCACAAACCCGGAAGCAGTATATAGGCTGCACATACGTGCAGACTGTACTTTGTCTAAACCTTCTACCAGAACAAGAATATTCAAGGTCGAACGTGGTAAGGGTTAAAATCTGATTTTTATCCAATCAAAAAATGAAAGCAATTCCCTGAATACGAATAAAGCGTGAGAAATCTCATTTTGCTCAGAAATCTACTTCGTTAAAGTTTTCAAAGTGTGGATTATACATTATTAATGATTGTAAAACTCCAAAACAGTGCTTATTTTTTCCCCAAGATCCTTATTTTTTCCTTTCCGACACTGGCATGTTTTTCTTCTGTTTGATACCAAAACATCGTAACAACAGCTTTTTAAAAATATCATCGTAACTACGGCTTATGTGAGGTTCGTTGTCGCCTTACAGCGTAATGGTTCCAAAGAAAATAGCTCGTGATCCGTCACCAATGGGTGGATTATCGTAAATCTAAGTGGGATAAGCACCTGGGGTTCGGAAAAGATGTAGTAGTAGTACTGGTCTGAGAAATACCAGGAATCCATGGTTAGGTGCTCCAGCCACAGCGATATGACTGATATTTCTAGAGTGCGGTTAAAGACAATCCAAACAATCAATTATTAAACCAATCAATCAATTATTCAATCAATCAATCGATCAATTAATCAAATTCCTCACTTGGAAAGGTTTTTTCCTATTTGAAAATTTATATATGAGTCTGTGCGTGACATTTCCAACATCTGCAGACATTGAGCAGCCTGGACAGTCACACACTGCATTAGAATATTTGCTGGTTGTCAAAAAGATCTTTGAGCCAGTAGCTATCTAAAGGGCGCTTAGTGAAGGCTCTGATCAGACTGTGCGGATATACAGGCTGATCTTAGTCTTTTCTAGCGCTCATGTGTAATAGGTGAAATACGATGCCCAGGCTCAAATAAAAAGGGTTTGACTGCCTCGATTATTGACTACTGAAATTTTAATGTTTAAAATTGTCGTCGTTGCAATTCTTAAATCTCGTAACTGCCGCTTGGTTAAAGCTGTAGTTACGAGGTTTGAGATTTACACCGACGATTCTTAGACAGTTCAGTCCATTTGATTTACCTTACAAAGACAAAATATGACGTCTGTTGTTGACCCATTCGCCAATCAGACAACACAATTTCAGACTAGTATAAATTTTAAAACAAAGCTGCAGGTGAAGAATTTAAAGTGTGTTAAATTTGATTTCAAAATAACATGTAAAGTAAACATTGTCAGAAAAGAAAAATAGCTAGTGGCAAACTCCCCATTTTCTCGCAAAGTTTTCAAACCTTTTTGCCCCTTCAGCGCTTCGAAAAGCGGGCTTGTGTGGTAATGGGTTAAGCGTTTCTTCTCCTAGCGTACCGCTTTTCGGTGATACAAGGCTTACTTTACAAAAACCTATGTTACATGTCTTCACGAAATCACAAGGTTTCAAACGAAACTTTTGAAGGTCTTATAATGAAAATAAAATGTATTACCTTTGTTTTTAATCCATTATATATTTCCTTTCTCCAACACCATGGGTATTCGATCGAACATTTGTGGATTATGACATTGTGATCACGTGATCAAACGTCCACACTAGAGTATTGATTTGATAGAGGGTACAATATACCCTTCCCTTTGGTAGGTAAAATTCCCCATGACAAATTTCGATTAACCAGCTTGAATTGGATTTAATGCTAATTTTAGAAGTATTTCAGTCATATCGCGGCGGTTGGAAGACCTAACCATAGATTCCAGGTATTTATCCACTACATCCTTCCCTAGCCTCCAGCTGCTCGTCCAACTTAGGTTTACGATTATCCACCTATAGGTAGGAGACAAAATAAATAATTCAACCCACTACACTGCAACTGCCGTCTGGTAATGGGTTAAAAAGCCTAATAAGTTTTCGGGTACAGTTTGACATTAGTACTGACAGCAAAGTCCATTCTTCTAGCATTTTTCCAACTAGTCCCGCTCATATTGTTATTGTTTAACCCTTTCCTGTTCAATCACTGGTTTTTACGTTCCTGTGTTTTTATATCCTGGAAAACATTGTGGAAAAAGTAGAAATTGCTTGTAACAAGCAATTTCTACTTTTTTCCACAATATTTTCTACCCCACTGAATGATTATTTTTCAAATAAAATCAACTTAAGATTGTCGTCTGCAAAACCTTTGAAATTGGACCAGTCTAAAATTTTGTAAAACAGGAAAGGGTTAACACAAGTGACAATTGGCGTTTTGCTGGCCTCGCCAGTTAAATCCGACAGGCTGTTCCAACTCCGATATTAAACGCGTTATTCTTTTCTTCAATATTTGTGGCCATTAGCATCCTGCATGTAACAGAAAACGTAGAATACATGTTTAGCGATCTAAACGTCGTAACTACGCCTTGAATACTTCGCCAAGCCAAAGAAAAAAAGACTTCTTCAAATAAATGCTGGACAATGTTGGAGTTCAAAGTTCCCTTTCGGTCTGAATTGACTAATTTACTTGGTCGATTGGTCCTTTGATTGGCAGGCTCGATCCATAAATTGAAAAACTTGATTAGCTTTATTGATATGATACTGTAATAGCTAAAAAAAAAACAAAAAACAAACAAACAAACAAACAAAAATAAATAAAACAAAACAAAAAAAAAAGTAGTAGAAATAGTAGAATTGCTGGGAAATGTCGATTGGGAAAGTTAGAAATAATAATCAATTATAATCAAAATAAATAAACCAAAACATTTTTCAACATATATACTTGTAGTTCCAGTTAAGTTTTAAAGCTTATTTGGTTAGAAAAATAAACAGATGAAGATAGAATTCAATTAGATATAGAGACATATCGCCAATATTGTGATTGTGTTGTGTTTGTACATAAACAAGTTGAATATCACCATTTCCAGTGTAACTTAAAGAATTTACCCAGTCGGAATGAGTCTTATGACAGTATAATCATTTTAATCAAGTCTGCAGAACAGAAGAATTCGATGGAAACTGCGAATTTTAATATTTTCACCAGGCCATCATCATACGGGACCTCGGTTTACGATCTCAAAAAAAAGCCAATTAATTTGTTAATATGGCCAGCCAGGGGATCGAACACTCGATCTCGAGGTTTGAAGTTGAGTGCTTTACCAACTGAGCTAATGGGTTGAAAAACGGCGGTTAAAGCCCATTTCGCCTAGTTTACACCGCATTCCAACTTCATAGAACTTTCAACGTTTTGAAGGGAATGTGACGTGAACTTTATCGAATGAACAAGTAAAGGTTTACTGGCGAACGGACGGTAAATAACAATCGCTATAGCTCTTCGAGCCTTCGCACAATAGAGCCAAAAATGTTACCTCTAGAGTATCCAATGCTTTTCAAACCCAAGTAACTTAAACTTATTGTTGTCGCAGACTTTATCTATACAAACATTCTGACCCATGATCCAGTCGCTTGGGTAAATGTTATGGCTTTTATAGTAACAGAAGGTTTTTTTCATAAGTTTGACCTAGGTGATGATCAAGAATGGCTGAGCTTCGCAAGTAGTCACAAAAATTCATCCAAAATAGGTGACAATGGTTGTTAGGTCGTTCGGTCGAATTGTATCTTCTTTAAATTGAGACTCGGCTACAAAAAGACAGGAAGATATATAATAATAGTCATTTTATTCAAATATTTTACATACAATATGAAACAAACAAAAAGAATAGACGTTATGCGTGTATGTAAACACTAATGCCTCAGGTGTATGACCTTCAGAAATGATGTTGACCTTGTCAAATGACCCTCAGGCATAGAGGCATATCAATTAGAAGTACCAACTATAAGCATCATATCTTAGATAGTCATGAAGTATGAGGAAAATATTAAGTTTATTGGTTTAATTTTGGATAGGCATACACAACAGGCAGAAAGACAGGCATAGCAAAACAATACGCCCCCAAATTTCATTGATACATGGCAAAATACATTTTATAGCATACATTCATAATTCCAGAATTCGACAATTTTCACTAAAGATTTACATGAATAAAGTGTCACTCCACAAAGACAAACTGCATCTAATCCTACGATATGCAAGTCAGAATTATAAAGTTATAAAGTTTTATTTGGTTAGAACGCTTAACAGGTGGAGATAGAATTTAGTTGGTTATGGAAACATAACACAAATAATGTGATTGTATTGTGTTTGTACACAAACAAGTTACATATTACCATTGTTGCGGAATAAATTACAGTTTGAAGAGAAAATTGATTCGTTGAAAGTGTTATTCCTTTCCTCCATATTTCGTATCAGATATATAGACAAGTTTCATGTCACCTGTAACCTAAGATAGGGGCTACAAAAGGTCTATTACTTTTTCTGACCTTCATACATCATATGAAAGAATATTAGAAAGGGAGGTAATACTTGTGACAAGCGATTTCTACATTTGCACTGTGCTTTTCTAAATGAATTTTCTCGGGGCTATGAAAGCAAGTGACTGTACTGGAATGCAACAACAAATAACAAAATGACATAATTTTAGATACTTCCAAATTGATTGAATTTTCACACAACAATTTTAGTTGGTAAAATATTTGTGATTTATAAAACATTGTGAACAATGCAGAAATTGGGTGTTACAAGCAACTGTAGGATTGCCACTGTGAAAACATTCATTGACCAATCAAATCTGCAACGCAAAAAGAGAACTCTGACACTGAAATTCAATATTTGCTTAAATGTCACAACTACAGATTAATTCAAGCTGTGGTTACGACATTTAGGTTGCCTAGATAAATTCTTTTTTAGTTTTATGTTCCCGATATTTTGCAACCTAACATCATTTGATAACTCAGTAGAACTACCATGTTGGAGTTCACTGGGCGGGGCCAGCTATCAATCAATTTATTAAATTATTTTCTGCAATGTTTTTCAAAAAAAAAATAAAAAAAAAATGAAGGCCACAAGAGTTGGGTTGAGGGGGGTTAAACTATACAGACCATTCATTCAAACAATTCATACATAATACAGGAGAGCCAAGATAGCCTAGATTGCTCACCTGACTTCCTTATCAAACAAAGCGACATGGAATTGAAACTTCAAAGCAGGATTCTGTTAAGGGTCGAACAGTGATTATCAAGTTTCAACAAGAAAGAACAAAACATTGTGGCCCCTAAATTGCAAAGAAACTGTCATTAGAGCACCTTTTCCTGTGTTTTCCAATGCAACCTTCCTATGTTCAAAATGATTCATCTTTATGACCTCCCAATCATTCTGACCATGTTTGTTACCCCTAAAGTGTAAACAAAGAAATGGTCATTAAGGCCACTTTTACTGTGTTTTTGCGAGTTGAACCTTCCCATTATCGAAAGAGTTCAAACTTCTGACTAAACAATCATTCTGACCAAGAATCATCAAGATTGAGATAAAACTGTAGCCTTTAACCCATTCCAACTCAAGCCCTCCTTTTTACACCCCTCGAGAAAACAGCTTTGGAAAACATTGTGGAAAATGAAGAAATTGCTTGTATCAAGCAATTTCTTCATTATCCACAATGTTTTCTATCCAAAAAGACGAAAAAATTAAAAATTCCATCAACGTAAAATTGTCGTCTGCAGCTTCTTTCAATTTGGACCAGTCTAAAATTTTGCTGTGTGGGAATGGGTTAAAGCACAAAATAAGTAATTGCTGACCTTGGGCAACCTAGACACACTGGAGCACTATGGTCATTTAAGGATCACAAAAACTTACCACGAACATGTTGTGCTTAGGTAAGCTAATTATTGATTCTATCTACCATCCATTCTAATTATCCATCTTTACTTTTGCAAACCATTCCTCAGAACATCATATTCCAAGAACAGTCAAGCAAACAAATAATCAGTTTTGTACAAAAAAGAAACTGAGCTGAAATATGATCCTTTGTAGCAAAGTAACCCTTTACCATTCCTTGTCCTTTATTCTATTCAACTTAACTTATTACCAGATGACAAAAAAACAAGACAGGTACAATAACAAGAATGTTGCAGATGACAATTTCAAGTTGGTATCATTTCAAATATCTCTGTCTTTCTTGACAGAAAACAATGTGGAAAATGCAAAAGTTAGTCTTCAAGTAAATATGGTCTAATCATAACCTACATTATATACTTTGGATTTGTTAGACAAGACAAGTGCTGTGGCAAAACAGAAAATAAGATGTCAAGGGTCATTGCAAAAGTCAAATATGGAAAAAGTTTGAGGCTCTTAATAAGAGCAGCTTCATAATTTAGAAAGCTTAACGACAAACAAAATCCAAACCCAGAACACTTCTTTGTTAAATTTTACTGACCAAGAGCCATACAGCCTTTAAAAGAGATGGTCCCTTAACCCTTTCCTGTTTTTCAAATTTTAGAACAGACCAAATTCAAAGGATTTGCAGAAGACAATTCAAATTCAATTATATCTGAAAAATAATCATTCTTTAGGGAAGAAACGATTATGGAAAAAGAAAAGAAATTGCTTCTTACAAGCAATTTCTTCTTTTTCCACAATGTTTTCTCACGTATAAAAACACAGGGACATAAAAACCAGGGATTGAATAGGAAAAGGTTAAAAAAGATTGATTGTACTATCATTATATCAATGTGTTTCTGCCTTTATCTACTTGTTGTTGTTGTTTGCTTATACCTCCAGAATGAACTAAGTCCTGAGATCTATCATTATGAGTTGAAGAGTAAAAATCATGCTGACAACCCTTTGCATAACAACGAAAGTCTAAACTAGTTCATCCCAACATTAGTTACTTAGTTACAATTCTTTGATGTCCCCATCAGCGTCCTCATTTGTCCTAAATTAAATTAGACTCATCCACTTAATTATTCTTAATATCACTTATCACATATTTTTTTTTGAAATAGTAGTTGAGATAAATTTATACACAAAGTCTATCTTTCTGATCACAGATCCATACAAGATCACATTTTAAATGAATCCTCAGTTAATGTAAACAAACTGTTCCTATTTTATGGACTCCATGGTTGATTCTGTTCTTCAATAAAAGTTAGGGTTATCACTTCAAGTTTGTATCATTGAATTTTCTTCACTTCCTCTTGTAAAACTTCTTGTTTTGCAAGCTGTTCCACTTCTTCTGCCTGTTTTTTAGCTAATTGTTCTTCTAAAACTTTTCTTGTTTCTTCTCTCCTAGCTGGTAGTTGATCTGTGGAAAACAGATTTTTTTTTTAACCCTTGTCATGCTGAATAAGTAAGGAATATTATGTTAAGATAGTAATACAACACCTTGTATTTGCTTTGAGCTGCAGAGTAAAGTTTTGATATTTCACTTGACCTTCGGTCTCATGAAATATCTAAATTTTCCTCTGCAGCTAAAAGCAAATACAAGCTATTGTATTGTTGCTATAACATAGTATTCCATTCACTATTTGTTAAATAAATTTGATAAAATTATAACAAGTATTCTGACGTATTGCATAGCAATTCAAAGTCCCCTATTGGCTTTCTATATAACTCTCTCTAGAGAGGTAATTTTTGATGGTAAAGGAGCTCTTTCAGTCTTACTGTTGCATCTGATAGCCAACAGGTATCTGTTTTTGTTGAGCATGAAATTATATACTTCATAAGTAAAAAGTGCAAAGTTAAAAGAAACAAGTTGCACATGACATTTCAAGCGTGTAGCCAATTTCAGAATTAAGCATTTATTGTGAGGGAATCCTTGCAGTAATTATTCTGTGTGAAATGAAAATATTTTAACCCTTTCCTGGTCAATCCCTGATTTTTTTGTCCCTGTGATTTTATAATTGAGAAAAATTTTGGAAAAAGAAGAAACAAGCAATTTCTTCTTTTTCCACAATATTGTCTACCCTACTAAATAGTTATTTTTCAAATAAAATCAACTTTAAATTTTTGTCTGCAAAACCTTTGAATTTGGATGGGTCTAAAATTTTGCAAAACAGGAAAGGGTTAATAGAAATATATAGGTTTTTGATAAAGTCCTTTTCTGAAGTGCATAAAATTCACAGGGCTGAAAGCACTACATGAACTAGTTGTCTGTAAATTTTCTTTTGAAAACTACTCTTGGGACAAACTAGTGGTGTAGACCAAGATCAGACCTCACATACTTTTGTTTATTGAATTTTGAAGGTGCTATTTGACCAGGATTGTTTCTTTCCACAATTCAAAATGGCGCGGTAGATCACATTTATTCTTGTTCTGTTATTGACCTTTTCTTAAGACAAAATTTTAGACTGGCCTAAATTCAGTGAGGTTGCAGACCAGAGAATAAAGATGATTTAAATTTAAAAATAAGGGCCATATGAGGTAGAAAACATTGTGAGAAAAGAAAACAAGAGGGCCGTTGGCCCTGGGGCGCTCACCTGAGATAAAGGCTCTTTTTGTTTCAACAGTCTAATCTCATGTTAAGGTTAGGATTATGAAACAAGTGGGCCACAATTACATATAAAGACTATGAACCTGGGGATCCAAAAGTCTAAATTACAAATTCCAAGGCTTTAGTGCTGATTTGAAAGAAGGAAAAAACTTTTTCCATGGGTTATAATTTCAGAAATAAGAAAGAAGTCTGTGAACTGATGCTTCATGCCTATACCCCCCCCCCCCCTCTGGTTCTGTCCCTGGAAACCCTAGGATCATGATTTTAGCTATTTTGTAAGTGATAAATATCCTGATGCTTCATGCAAAATATCAAGGCTCTACGCCTTCTGGGTCAGGAGGAGCAGATTCTTAAAGAATATTTTGAAATTTTACTTTTGTTGCCATGGTAACCAGAGTTTTTAATCGATTTCAATTCTTATAGCTAATTTTGAAGGGGACAACCCAAGCAACATTTCTGCAAACTTTGGTTCAAATTGGCCCTGTGACTTGGGAGGAGATGTCATTTACAAAATCGTTCTTTATTTCTATATAACCCCCCCCCCCCTCCCTGGGGCTCCGCCCCTGGGGATTAGAGGATCATTATTTTAGCTATTTTGAAAGAGGTCAATATACTAATGCTTCAGGCAAAATATCAAGGCTCTACGCCTTCTGGGTCAGGAGGAGAAGATTTTGAAAGAATAAAGATTATTTTAAAATTTCACTTTTGTTGCCATGGCAACCAGAGTTTTAAACGGATTTCAAATCTTTTAGCTATTTTTGAAGGGGACCACCCAAGCAACATTTTTGCCAAATTTGGTTCAAATTGGCCCTGTGACTTGGGAGGAGATGTCATTTAAAAAATCCTTCTTCATTTCTATATACCCCCCCCCCCCTGGGGCTCCGCCCCTGGGGACCCGAGGATCATTATTTTAGCTATTTTGAAAGAGGTCACAATATTCTGATGCTTCAAGCAAAATACCAAGGCTCTATGCCTTCTGGGTCAGGAGGAGAAGATTTTAAAGATTATTTTAAAATTTCACTTTTGTTGCCATGGCAACCAGAGTTTTTAACAGATTTCCATTCTTTTAGCTATTTTTGAAGGGTCCACCTAAGCAACATTTCTGCCAAATTTGGTTCCATACGGCCCAGTGGTTTGAGAGGAGATGTCATTTAAAAAATCGTTCTTTTTTTATATATAAACCCCACCCCCCTGGGGCTCCGCCCCTGGGGACCCGAGGATCACGATTTTAGCTATTTTGAAAGAGGTCAATATACTGATGCTTCATGCAAAATATCAAGGCTCTACACCTCCTGGGTCAGGAGGAGAATATTTTTAAAGATTATTTTAAAATTTCACTTTTGTTGCCATGGCAACCAGAGTTTTAAACAGATTTCAATTCTTTTAGCTATTTTTGAAGGGGACCACCTAAGAAACATTTCTGCCAAATTGTGTTCAAATTGGCCCAGTGGTTTAGGTGATGTCTTTTAAAGAAATTGTTGACGGACGACGCACAACGGATGACGGACAGACGACGGACAAAAGGGGATCACAATAGCTCACTTGAGCACTATGTTCTCAGGTGAGCTAAAAATGCTAGTTATGAGCATTTCTATTTCTTTTCTCATAATGTTTTCCATCGCTGTATTTCTTTGTTGGATGAAAATGCAGGATAGTGCAGTAATGAGTTGAACAGCTCTTTCAACATGAATTTAATGAATGTGTTGAACAGTTTAAAATTGAATTTTCATTTAGCAACACAAGCACTAAGTTCTAAAACCATACCAATGCTTAGCTATGGAGTAAGAAGAAATGCACTATCCATGAAATATATTTTTGATTACTAAAAGATGAAATTTTTCATTTACCCATTACCAGACAGCAAAATTTACAACTTGTCCTAATTGAAAGGAGTTGCAGATGATAATACAAAGTTTATGGAATTTTAATGGATTATTTTCAAATTTCTTGGTAGAAACATTGTGGAATATGGAGAAATTGCTTGTTGTTAGAAATTTCTTTATTTTCCACACGTTTTCAAAATTGCTTTTCACCAGGGGCGGGAAAAGGCGTCATTCTTTGGGAATGAGTTAACGTTTCTGAAGGAAGAATGCTACCTTTTTCTGTACTGCAGCTGCTAAATCATTCATCGGTTAACCATTTTACACATAATTTGGGGGCTTTATGCCCTTCTAGTAAAAGCTTTGGAAAACATTAGGAAAAATGAAGAAGAGTACAAGCAATTTCTTCATGTTTAAAATTCAAACAACCAAAAATTGTTTCCTGCAGCTTTTTTAAATTCAGAGACTAAAGTTGTCTTGTCTTGTAATGGGTTGATGTAATTATTCCAGCTATTTTTTTTCATACAGGAAAAAAAGTAATGGGTTCTAAACAGGTATGACTTACATCTTCGCCAATAATACACATCATAGAAAATTTTTCCAACAAAACCCACAAACATCAACTGTAGACCATGAGCAACAACCCTATGGAACACATCATACACCTTGTATTTATGTGGCTTCCTCATTATGTCCTGAAAAGTCAACAAAAGCATTTTTACAGAGAAATAAGACTTGCAAAATACTGATGATAGACTAATGAATATGTTTTATCTATCCATTCCCACACAATCCTGCTTTTTTACAAAGCTTTGGAAAACATTGTGGAAAATAAAGAAATCACTTGTAACAAGAGCTGGTTGTTCAGGGTTTAGTAAACATAAGCATATAAGTTAGCCTGATTATCTTTTATTTACATGGGTAACCTTGGTATTCATTTTACGAAAAATAAGAATGATAAATACAACTTTGTCCAATGTATATCATCTAAAACTCATTTTGTATACATTAATACCAAATACATATATTTCTGAAATGGAAAAGAGTATTTCAAATATTTCCAACTGAAACTGTCTGTCTACTTACATATATCTACAAAGAATATATTTGTGAAAAAAGGATGAAGAAAATATAATCAGACAGAAACACATAGAAGAGGATTGTTTGATTCAATGTAAGATCAATTTATCTTTTATTTTGTGAACAAAAAAAGCTATATTTTCACAAGTGGCAAAGCCACGAGGGAAAAATACTTTTTAGCCAGCAAAGCATCAGCTTTGGTAGCTTAACCCTTTCCTGTACAATCACTGGTTTTTACGTCTTTGTGATTTTGTATATGAGAAAACATTGTGGGAAAAGAAGAAATTGCTTGTAACAAGCCATTTCTTTTTTTTCCACAATATTTTCTACCTTACTGAATGGTTATTTCTAAAATGGAATCCACTTAAAATTTTCTTCTCAAAAACCTTTGAATTTGGAATGGTCTAAAATTTTACAAAACAGGAAAGGGTTAAGTTAACAGACAAAATTTTGAGGGCATCTCAGAGTTCAACGAGTGCAAACTTCCACTAGAGGCTTAACCACTAAATCCATTGAATGTCTACGCCATAAAAATTAGTTCTTATTTAAGGAATATTGCAAACTGTGCCAGTGTTTTTTATGGCCACATGAAATAACTTTATACAAATTGTAGAAAACTCCTTTTGAAGCATCTCAGGAAAAATAGCTTTGAAAAACATTGTGGAAAACTAAGAAATTACTTGTAACAAGCAATTTCTTCATTGTCCACACTGTTTTCTATCATACAAGGCAAAGGTTTTCTGAATTCCACTTAACATGATAACCTTTGACAAAGAAGATAACTTAATAAACTCATGCTTTGCTAGCTTACAGTACCTTCAGTACTTTGATTGTTGTTAATAAAATTAAACAAAATACAAACAAAATGAAAAGTAAAGGGACAAAACATGAACCTTTTCAAACAAAATCTCCAAAAGAGTATCATTTCGCATGTGAATTACATGTCAACCTGATAATGTCATTTACATCATTGGTCACTTGCAGATGTTTTTCAGTTGTATGCAATGAATGAAAGGAGGCTCAAATCTACAAAAAACACTTTTTTCAGGGCTCAAAATTAGCACTAGCAAACTAGAAAAATGCTAGTGGAAATTTGATTTTGCTAATACATGTACATGTATTTTCTATCAGAACTAACAATTTTTCCATGGTTGCATTTAATGGACCTTGAGTCATTTATGATTGATATCTAATTTTTAGAGTACTTTTTTACAAAGTTTAAAATGACTGAGTGATGTTTTAAGCATGTTACTCTTCAATGCCCAATTAGTATAATTAAAAGGAAGTATATAAAGTGAAACATAAAACAAACAGCTTGTTAATCAAAATGGAAGCATGCTAGTGGGGTTCGATGTTTGGTGGTTGAAATTCTGCAAAATATTGCTTGGAGTTAAAAATGGTGTGTTTTTTTTCCTTCATCTTCCAAGTGATAATGAACCAAAAAACCTCTATCATATACCAAAAATTGTAAAAGAAAAATATTTATTTTTGAGGATACCTAACATTTGGAAATTATCAGAGACTGCTTTTTAAAAAAAATTCAAAGTGCCTATTAACAGTGAGTGAAAGATCATATTCTGTGTCAGTATGGAGTAAAGAAAGACAAGGAATAAAGTAGAAATGGTTGTTCTTATTTTTACTATGTTCAGTCATAAACCTCCTATTTAGAAGTCGTTATAACCCAAGTCCCTATGTTTTGTTAGAGGGTCTACCTTTATCTTAAGGCCATAGAATTGGATGTTAGTCCATGAAGGCCCCTCTTTACTTCTTTAGGTTATATGCATGTGAGTGATTGTTGCACTAACATGATGGCTTACACTTTTTTCAGTTCCAATCCTCAGAGTTACATAGTTATTCAAAGAGTTTGCAGATACACAATCCTTGGACAAATTTTTCCAAAGTTCAACAGTTCCCTTAGAGAAGCTGTTTAGATGTAAATTGGTAATGCACTTCATGTCACTTTTAATAAATTTAAGATGATGTCCTTGTATGACAGACAGAAGAAGCCAGTGTAAACATTTGGTCCCAATTAAAGTCATCTTGAATGTTAACTCCTTTGAAAATTTGTAGTATGTCATAACAGTCACATCTATATTCTAATGTTGCAAGGCCCAACTGCTAGTGTTGGGCAATCCATTTCAAATCATAATTGATTAACAGTTTTTAGTAAGAGGAATAAATCAAATAATGATCAATCACATAATTGGTTTCTTTGAAATCAATTTAGTGCTCTATGTATAAATGCTATGGCATTAACACTACTGCCTGCTTCTGTGATTTATTTCATAATTCATTTGTATTAAAATTTGTAAGTTTTGATTTTAAAACTGTTGATTTTGTATTTTGGCGGAGACTTGGTTTGTCCTCAAAACAGGGTTAAAATGAATTGTGTTCCCTATTAAGCAATAGGTTATTACCAGAGAACAAAAGTAAACAAGAGGACCATGATGGTCCTAAATCGCTCCCCTGAGTATGATGGTTCATGGCTTTATGATATAAACAAAATGGCAAAGCCCTCTGTCTAATTATTTTGGAGAAGATGTTTACAGATTTCTCCTTTAATCCTAGGTATATTGATGATCCCACCATATGGCACTAATTTCCTGAATATGGTAATGCTTTGAAGTATAGGCATCAATACATACCAAGTATAAAAGCTGTAAGCCTAATGGTTTAGGAGAAGAAGGTTTTTAAAGATATCATTATTTATTCCTTACTAAAATTAGGGATTGCACAGAAAAGGGCTAATTTTTTAAGTATTTTGGTAAAGGGTCAATGGCTGATGATATGTACCAAATATCAAAGGTCTAGGCTTTATGGTTTGGGAGAAGAAGATTTTCAAAGATTTCCTTCTTTAATCCTTTGTAAAATCAGGAGTCGCACAGAAAAGGGCTAATTTTCAGAGTATGAAAATTCTTTGAAGTATTTTGGTAGACGGTCAATATATAATGATATGTACAAAATATGAAAGCTCTAGGCCTTATGTTTTGGGAGAAGACTTTTTTTTTTTAAAGATTTCAGGCCTCCTAGCAGGCCAAAACAAAAATGAAGGTTTTTATAAAGGCTCCAATGTATGAAAATAAAGGCCTTTTAGTGTAAAATATGAAAAAATAAAGAGTGAATAAAGGCTATTTTCGTTGAAGTTCTCATTTCTTTATTAAACCCACAGTCATACCAAAGTCATTTTTTTATGTTATATACTGTTTGAATTATGCAATATAATACATACCTTATTTAATGTTTATACCTATTTTCTCTGCATATTTATATCATACATAGCTCCTGTTTTACAGTGTAGGAAAATGCAGAACAAAATCCATTACTTGCTTTAAGCTAGCACGGCAACCAGTCAGAGCAAATATAAAGGTTTTGAGTGAGAATTACAGGCTATTTTGGCGTTTTAAAGGTTTTCTTGGGAAATGTAAAGGTTTTAAAGGTTTGCTCAGAAATTAAGGGTTTTTAAAGGTTTTAAAGGTTTCACTAGGAGGCCTGAGATTTCCTCCTTTATTTCTATGTAAAATCAGGGATCATTAAGAAAAGGGCTAATTTTCAGAATAGATGATGATGTGTATCCTTAAACCATCAATTTTCAGAATAGATGATGATGTGTACCATATACCAAAGCTCTAGGCCTTATGGTTTGGGAGAAGAAAATTTTAAAAGATTTCCTTCTTTATTTCTATGTAAAATCAGGGATCGCCCAGAAAAGGGCTAATTTTCAGAATACGGTAATTCTTTGAAGTATTTTGGTAGAGGGTCAATAGATGATGATGTATACAAAATATCAAAGCTCTAGGCCTTATGGTTTGGGACAAGAAGATTTTTTAAAGATTTTCTTCTTTATTTCTTTGTAAAATCAGGGATCGCCCAGAAAAGGGCTAATTTTCAGAATACGGTAATTCTTTGAAGTATTTTGGTAGAGGGTCAATAGATGATGATGTATACCAAAAATCAAAGCTCTAGGCCTTATGTTTTGGGAGAAGAAGATTTTTAAAGATTTCCTTCTTTTTATTTCTATGTAAAATCAGGGATCGCCCAGAAAAGGGCTAATTTTCAGAATACGGTAATTCTTTGAAGCATTTTGCTAGAGGGTCAATAGATGATGATACATACCAAATATCAAAGCTCTAGGCCTTACCGTTTGGGAGAAGATTTTTTAAGTTTTTTCACTCAGTTGCCATGGCAACCAGAGTTCTTCATGGATTTCAATTCTTTGAAGTATTTTGAAAAAGCATGACCTAAGGATCATTTCTGTGAAGTTTTGTTGAAATTCCATGGTTAGTTTAGGAGGAGAAGATTTTTTTGTTATTGTGAACAGACGGACGGACAAACGGATGGACGGACGACAGACGATGACCGATCACAATAGCTCCCCCAGAGCACTTCGTGCTCAGGGGAGCTAAAAAGACCAAATTAGTGACATTGATCTTGCCAGTTGATTTGACACATGTATCAAATGATTTGTACCTTCATATAATGCAGTGAATAATCTAGATTTTGCCATCTGTGAGTACCCCAGACTCACCTATCTGAAACTTGCAAGGAGTCCCAGAAAAAATCAACAATTCCAGCATAGCCACTAATAACAAATTATAATCAATTTAGGTGCTAACAAACAACAATCCTTGTTATTCTGTACATAGCTAATATTAATTAGGCCTACGATCAAAAGGAAGATTCATCTAGAAATAATCATAATTATGACCATGGATTATAAAAGTAAATAATCATTTCTGAGTTTATATCCACCAAATATAGAATCTTTATATCCTGCATCATCTTCCCCCAAACATAGAAGCTTAAAATTCAGAGCTGGAAGCATAATTCAGCAACTGCAGTCAATATTAAAAAACATGGCATTATAATTTCGATGTTTTACCCAAGTAAAAAATGTCAGATAAAATGTTTTACAAACTCATATATCGATTTCGAAATTTCTAAGTCGATTTCATGATTGGATACAAAACCAACTGATTATCGATTATAAACAATTAACGGCACAAATTGAAAGAAACAGCAGACGACAACTTAGAGTTAATGAAATTTTGGATTTATGTCAACTTTCTGGGTAGAAAACATTGTGGAAAATGAAGAAGTTGCTTGTGACAAGCAATTTCTTCATTTACCACAATGTTTTCCAAAGCTTTTTTACTTGGGGGCGTCTAAAGGCTACATTGAGTTGGAATGTGTTTAGATATAGTGTCAATATATAAGAAGCATATTTAAGTATTGGTCTTGTCAAGAATTAGGAACTTAGTTTGTCTAGGTGTTTAATTTGCGATGTTAGTTATGTGGGTGTCAAAATTAAGGTTACAATCAAAATTCATTCCATGATCTCTTTCAGTAATGACATTTTAAATGACTGTAAATGTTACACTAGAATCTTTCATACAGTATCTGGAATCTTCTTCTTTTTCTCCAATATGAAGTAACTTACATCTAGATGCATTAAAAGACAGTTTCAATTTACTATTCCAGTCGCATTTATATATAGGTGGTCCAAATTATTTTGTAGTACCGGATCTTTTTTACATTG
Source organism: Fragum fragum (assembly GCA_946902895.1). NCBI lineage: Eukaryota > Metazoa > Mollusca > Bivalvia > Cardiida > Cardiidae > Fragum > Fragum fragum. The sequence goes on from OX336372.1 coordinate 44,890,583, forward strand.
CATCAAAACAGCGTCAAGGTAACAAGAGTAAAATATGTCGCATGACACATAACTCGTTGCTTTTACAATACTAGACAAACTCAAAGTAACATACCGTAATTCACCTTTTCGTGGACGTGATTCTAAACTTACGAAACGATGACAGTTATTTCCCCTTCGACCTTGGAATTCGAAAATTCTAAATGAGAGCTAGTAAATCCCTATTTGATCTGATTACAGCGAATTATTATGAAGACATTTTTTTATTACGGTCACTTTTAATTATTTCCTCGTTTGTTTGATTTTAAAGGTTCACTTGTTTAAAACAAAATAAGTTTAATTAAAGTGTACCAATAGTTTCGTATGTAGAAAAATGACCGTCTCCGTTCGCGTTTGTGTCCGTACGAGCACATTATGCCTAAAAGTATGTAGCTGTGCTTGTTCTTGTTTAAATATAGGATTTGAACAATTCAATTTAAATCTTTAGACCATTTAAAGCAATAGTTGCTGCATCTACTCATACCTAAATCGTTTTGGTTAACTCGTACCTAGGCAAACTCGTACAAAATTCTGACAAACTTGTACTCTAGGTGAAAAACATTAAGTAGATAACTGGAATCAAAGGATTTATTGATTTTTTTTCTTTTTTTATAGTTTTATGGGACACCCAGTTTTAAATTTTAAGCTTTTTTTTATTATCAATGAATTTTAACTCCGGTAAATGACATGGCGCTTGTAATAACATCCACCGTTATTCTCACTGCCTGAGAGTTTGCAAATTTTTTTGTAGATTGGTAAGATAATCACAATGTGCCACAGAAATAATTGAATCAAAAAGGGTTTGATATTAAAAAATTCCTCTAATACCGACGGTTTACATTAGATTGCAACTATCCAATCAGCGGAGTACGATTAAAGCAAGCATTTCACCTATTGATTCACGCTTGATTTACGATCAAAGGGCTTCCAACCAGCAGTTGTATAATTGATTTACTGTCCCCTTATTCGTTAGCCTCTGAAGTACGATTATTGCCTATCATAACGAGGCTACTTCTTGTATTTTCCAAAATTTTTTTCTTGAGGGGTGTAAAAAGGAGGGATTGTGTGGGAATGGGTTAACAGATGTGACAGATTTGACGAAGCTTTTGCCGATGTACAATTGTTGCAGAAGATGTGATTGTTTTCATACCTATAAAGTTTATAGAATACACTGTTTACTTGACATATCTATTTTGTGTGCTAAGTGATGTTTCAACTTTGTGTATTAGGAACAATCTGAATGAAATAAAATCCTGATTTTATTTTTTTTAATTGAATGATAAAAATCTTCATTGTTATCCACAATGTTTTCTACCCAAAATTAGGGGGAAAAGATTGATTTCCATCAACATTTAATTGTTGTCTTCAGCTTCTTAAATAAGACCAGTCTAAAATTTTGTAGAGTGGGAATGGGTTAACTCATTACCAGACAAGAAATTTTAGACTGGTCCAAATTCAAAGAAGTTGAGGGTGGTAAATTTTGTTGGTGAAATTTCATAAATCACTGTCTTTTTTCGTGTAGGAAATTTTGTGGATAATGAAGAAATTGCTTGTAACAAGTAATTTAATCTTTTTCCACAATGTTTTCCAAAGTTTTTATTTTTGGGGCATCAAAAAGTGGCATTGTTTGGGAATGGGTTGATTGGATAATTGCATTTTTGACAGGCATGAAGATAAAACTCTGTGAGATTCTCAAAAATCTCATTTTGTCTGACCAAGTGCTAAATATTTAGGGGCAACAGTGAGATAAGAGGAAGTTAAAGAAATTTTCTTTATTAACCCATTAACAGACTACAAACTATTTGAGTGATCTAAATTGAAAGAAGTTGCAGATGACAATTGAGAGTACTTGTTACAAGCAATTTTTTACTTTTCCACAAATTTGTCCTAAGCCTGTTCTTTGAAGGGGTACAAAAAGCAGGGTAATTAAGGGATGATCTTAAAGATCCAAAACTAATATTTACTTTACCTTTTTTTGCTCTCTGCAGATCACAGAAAATATCCTGAAGAACATCAAGATTAACCAGCACTTTTATGTGCCGTCTGTTTGTATGTCTTCACACAAACATTTTGACATGAAATTCAGGAAACAAAGGAGGGAGAAAAAATTTTGGGTATGTGTCAGTAACTGATGTTTTTGCTGCTGTCGGTATAATAAAAGATTGACAAATCAATTAACCCTTGTCACGCCAAACCCGGAAAATTCCTGTTTGGGCAGGAGATATAGGCAAAGATCAGCCTGCACATATGTGCAGTCTGATCTTAGTCTATACCACCTGCTTGTCCAGTTCAAAGCAGAATTGTTGATAAAATGGGTTTTCAATTGAAATATTCCCCCACAATTAGTGCTTCCAGTGATTCCAGTCCTTTGATTTAAATGTAATTCTAAACAGGATTTTATTCAGCATGACAAGGGTTAATTTATTAGGACCCAAAGCAAAATGGTGATCTCCAACATTGATGTAATACTTAGTGGTTTGTTGGTGACATAAAAAATCCATAACAACAGACATGCATTCTTTTATTTTCATTTCAAGATTCTTAGGTTTCTGATTTAGGTTTTTAACCCATTCCTACTCAACAAAAATTAAGACTTATCAAATTGAAAAGAGTTGCAGACGACAATTAAAAGTTGATGAAAATTTTAGATTTTTCAACTTTCTAGATAGAAAACATTGTGTAAAATGAAGAAATTTCTTGTTACAAACAATTCCTTCATTTTACACAACGTTTTCACAATGTTTTATTTCTTGAGGGACGTTCAAAAGCACCACTGTGTGGGAATGGGTTAAGATAAAGCTTTCTTTATATCAAAACCATTTAGCTGCTTAATAGGAATCTTTAGAATTTAGGTTTTTAAGGATACTCGGCATTGGCTTAAATGATTAGCCTTGATGACATTAAATGCTTTCATTCAAAATAACAAAAATGTTTTTTAAGGTTTCTCAAAAATCTTATTAGTTAGACTTTTCATCTTCACAAAAAGAACACACCTCAGCTCATGTTAGAAAAGGAGAAAATGCTTGTAACAATCAAAAGCTCATTTTTCATATTATACCTAGTTTGTTTTTATTTTGCTGTTCCAAATGGGGGGGAGTGTGTGGATGGGGGTTAAATGATTCCTCTTCCAAAGGGCCATTTTGAACCAAATTTGGCTGGAATGGTTTGTAAATTTGATGTCAATGTTACACAAGAGAATTAAAATTTAAGATCACAAAGTCAATGATAGATTAAGATTAAAATAAGACTTAATTTTTCTGTAAAACTAATTGTTTTGGTGGAAGTTGACAGATAGAAGCTCTCATTCAAAGAATCATTAATATCATTTATTTCCACCAGAAGTGAGCTTCAAACCCAAAACTAGTCACCATTTATGTGAAGCATCTGTGTTGGTTTGATGATTAACGGGTCTTAACTACAGCTTTTTCTAGCTGTAATTACACTGCATAGGTCACCAAACGCACATTTTACTTTCTTGTGAAATGGTAATAGCCATAAGTTTTGCAAAATAACGCTGTTTATTATTGAAGTGGAACTTCCTGTCAGAGCTCTGTGGGTATGGCCTGTGGTCCATCAAATCATTTCATGCACAAACCTTATTTTATGGCCCGCTAGTTAAAGAGATGTTTTATTTCAGTTTGACAGGGAGAAGTTTTTCAGTGACAGAAATCTTACAAATGATGAACAAAGAATAGAATTTAAAAAGCAAGGGAAACAAATGCCAAGACTTGATCGCCGCTCTTCTCCCCGAATGGAAAATGTTTTATCATTAAATGAATCAGGTAAATAGATAAGACACACTTCTAGATACATGTATCTATGTTAACCTATTCCCATTCAACCAGATTTTAAACTGGTCGAAATGGAAAGAAGTTGCAGATGTCAGAGTGATGTACCATTAATCAGCAAGTATCAATTAGTGGCTAGTTGAAGGCCCTCTAATTTGATTGAACAATGTATATTGTCTTTCTGAAAAATAGATTATTGTATTAAAATTGGTACCGTGTTTTTATATACTTGATTTTTCCCATACTTTGGTACCAAATATTAGGGTTACGACAACCGCAAAAGAGAATAGCTTCGAGTCGCTAAAATGTTCACAAATTTTTCTAAATCGGTACAAATCTTTAAAAAACTGCCAATAGTTCCAAATCCAAGTTAAAAGAAATTGTCTTAAGTATTAAAATATTTTCTAATATTACAGAAGGGCTTAGGGGAGGTTAACTTAAAGGTGATCAGTCTAGAATAAAGTAAGTTTCAGAGATATTATAAACACAAGAGTCTCTTTATTAGGAACCGATTATAATCACCAAAATCATGTCGGCAACACCAACAAGAGATTATGATTTCCAACCTATGTCCCACCACTAGATTTGCCAGTACAAAGTGTATGGTAGAAAACATTGTGTGAAAAAGAAAAATGACTGGTAACAAGACTTTTCTACTTTTCCCACAATGTTTTCCAAAGTATTATATTATAGGGGATCCCAAAGGCATTATTGAGTGGTAATGGGTTAAAGACTTTGCAGTATTACAACAAGAGAGTGTATTGATGGTTCAGCATGAAACAGTTGTAACTGCCTATATGTTTATATGCAGTTACAACCGTTTTGCGCTGAACCATCGATATTTGCTTGATACTATGTTTCAGCATTGAGTGTTTACCAGTGGGTCTTTGAAGGTACTAACAAGTTCCACTTCGATATCTCAAGCAATTTCCTTTAGGGTAGCAAAAAAGAGTGATTATGCGGGAATAGGTTAGAACTTGGAAAGGAAAGGGCGTTAAACACCTTCCTTTATACTTCACTATGGATAGAATGTCACCTGTTTACAAACGAAAAACTTGAAATCATAACATTTATTGGTGACTGTTGTTCTAATCAATTATCATCCATCGGTCAATTATGGAGAGTTCTTGTTTTACAAGCTTTAAAACTCTAACTTTTTATCCTGCATTATATGAGTGTAGCTGCATTATTTTAGAGTAGCTGCCAATAGGTCTTGATCAGGTAAGATTACACATCTTATTTCTATGGGGATGATTCAAAGGTAAATAACTTGATATGGACATCTGGCAAATGCAATGATATATTAGGTGTCTTGATGCATAGACACTTACTATAGCATTCACGTAATATGGATTTAATCTGTTCCCAACTAATGACACTTTTGGATGCTCTTAAAGAAAAAAATTTGGGAAAAGATTGAGTGAAATGAATAAGTTGCTTGTTACAAGCAATTCCTTCATTTTATACAATGTTTTTGACCCAGAAAGTTGAAAAAATCCCAAATTTCATAACCTTTGAATTCTCATCTGCATTCCTTTCAATTTAAACCAGCCTAAAATTTTGTCGTGTGATAATGGGTTAATGCGTATGACTGGTTTCGAATGACTGGTTATAAAAATCTTTTTCTTTTAAGAAATTCTGGTGACAATCTTATAAAAAGCAATTTCCTCTTTCATAAATACTGTATTCTTTCCTATTTGATCAACATTATGATGCCCATGCATTGTTACCAGAGTACAAAGTGCTGAAGTGAGCTATTTTGATTGTGTCAAGTCCGATGTTTCTACATCCTGAGTGATCTGTCGTGTAGTGCATTGTTCATCAATAATTTATTTAATCGACATGTCCTCCCAAATTATTTGGCTGAACTCAACCAAATTTGGCAAAAATTTTCCCTAGTTATCCTATTTGAAAGTGCCTAAAATAATTGAAAGTCTGGTTGCCATGATAATGATAGTGATTGTAATTACTGCTGTCTTGACTCCTTTAAAAACAGTTCTGACCCCTAGAATTTCATGGTCAAGCTAGTAAGCAATTAATTAGTACAGTTTTCAATAGTATACAAGGTACATCATTGAAAAAACAGATAAATCCCTGTTTTGATCCTTAAAAGTTTCTCTCAAGGAGGTCAAGATGACCCCATTTGGAGAAATATCTAAAGGTTAAAATAGGTTATTTTCAGGGTCAAAACCTAGGTAAACAAGACAAACATGAGCCCTGTTCATGGCTAAAATTTTAGTCCTTATTCTCAAAACTGAACATAAAGGCTTAATTTTGAAACTAAACTGTTTAAGTTACATTGTCATATTTGGTATGTAGGTCCCTATCATCAATAGGCATTTGGTTATGACAAGTTCAAGATCACCTATCAAGGGCTAGCCCTAGCATTTGAAATGGAGAAATTATTGACTCCTTAACCCTTTCCAAAACAACAAAATTTTAGACTGGTCCAAATTGAAAGAAGCTGCAGGAGACAATTTCAAGTTGAAGATTTTTTTTCATCTTTTTGAGGAGAAAACATTGGCAATAATGGAGAAATTGCTTGGTTCAAGCAATTTCTTCATTCTCTATAATTTTTTCCAAAGCTTTTTGTAGGGGGGGGGGGATGTGAAAAGGGGGGATTGTGTGGGAATGGAATTCTAGGGGTCAAAATGACAAAACAGTGAATCATTAATAGAATTTTGTCGGTTTTAGTGCCAACTGACCTTTTCCTGTTAAGTTATGAAGTATGCAATTAATTTATACAATTTTCAACATTATATGAGATACATTGTTGAAAAATTGAGGGATAAAACTCTCTCAATGGGGTCATAATGAACCCTTGGTAGAAATTTCTATGGGACAAAATAGGATATTTTCAGATATTTGAGGGTCAAAACCCTGGTTCAAAGATGAGCCCGACCTCAATTAACACTAGCCTTACCTATCAAGGTCAAGGTTACCTCTCAAGGTTAAGTTTTGAAAAGTTTGCTGTTAGTAATTGGTCTTATGATTTCCTTGTGGTGATGTTTTGGCCCTGCTCGAGCACACCATATTTTATACAGAAACAAAGTTGAAAATCTTTGTATGACAAACCTAAAGATTTACTACATAATGCATGAGGATTCACCATAAAGGCTCTTAACTCTTGTCATGCTGAATGTAATCCTGTTTAGAATTGCACTTAAATCACAGCACAGTAATACTTAGAGGCATTTGTTGCAGGTCAATAATTCAATTTAAAACAGATTTTTGTCGAGCCCACTTGCGCTGAGCGAGACATAGTTGTCACTATGTTCATTAGTCTGTTAGTCCATAAGTCTGTCTGTCCGGCCGAATTCATCCAGCCAAATACTCCTACATTTATGGATGGATTTCAAAATAACTTTGCACAATTATTGTCCATCATGAGTAGATGTGCCATTTGAAAGAATTTTTGGGATAGTTTGATTGTCAAGGTTATAGCTCAAAGTCAAACACTAAAATTGTGATTGTCAAGAGCATTTTTCCTACAATTATGGATGGATATCTAAATAAATGAGCACAGTAAGCACATCTACTCATGATGGAGAATAACTGACAGTTATTCTCCATCATGAGTAGATGTGCCATTTGAAAGAATTTTTTGGATAGCTTCAAGTTCAAGGTCAAAGCTCAAGGTCAGACACTAAAATTGTGCTTGTCCGGAGCATGATGCCTACAAAACTTTGTGGGCTCGACATCCATCTAGTATAATCAATTCTGACTTGGAAGGGGCAAGCAGGTGGTGAAGACTAAGATCAGACTGAATATATATGTTGGCTGATCTTTGTCTATACCTCCGACCAAAACAGGAATATTTTGGGTTCAGCATGACAAGAGTTGAATTCATGTTCCAACATTTGATACATTGAATCAGGTGAGCCCCTTATTGGTCAATGGCCCATTTTGTATTTCTATAATTAAAAATAGTTGTTTAGAGGAATTGATTTCACACTTGGAGAAAAATTGTATAAATTTTATCCTTTTTCAGAAGTTCAAATCAAACCAATGTGTGGTGAATATTTAACCCATTCCCAAACAATAACGCTTTTTGACGCCCCTTGCCCCTTCCACCCAAGACTTTCAAAAAACAGAGTGGAAAATAAATAGCTTGTTATGAGCAATTCCTTTCTTACAAGCAATATCTTCATTATCCACAATGTTTTTTACTGAAAATAAAAAGTCAGAAAATTTTAAATTTCATCAGCTGAGAATTGTTGTCTGTAACAGCTTTGAACTCTGACTAGTCTGAAAATTTGTTGTGTGGTAATAGTTTAAGAAATACTGGCTAATCCTTTTTAGCTCACCTGAGCACGTAGTGCTCAAGTGAGCTATTGTGATCCCCTTTTGTCCGGCGTCCGTCCGTCGTCCGTCGTGCGTCGTGCGTCGTGCGTCGTGTGTCGTGCGTCGTGCGTCGTGCGTCGTCCGTCAACAATTTCTTTAGACAACATCTCCTCCCAAACCACTGGGCCAATTTGAACCAAATTTGGCAGAAATGTTCCTTAGGTGGTCCCCTTCAAAAATAGCTAAAAGAATTGAAATCCGTAAAAAACTCTGGTTTCCATGGCAACAAAAGTGAAATTTTAAAAAAATCTTTAAAAATCTTCTCCTCCTGACCCAGAAGGCGTAGAGCCTTGATATTTTGCATGAAGCATCAGTATATTGACCTCTTTCAAAATAGCTAAAATCATGATCCTCGGGTCCCCAGGGGCGGAACCCCAGGGGGGTGGGGTTTATATAGAAATAAAGAACGATTTTTTAAATGACATCTCCTCCCAAACCACTGGGTCGATTTGAACCAAATTTGGCAGAAATGTTGCTTAGGTGGTCCCCTTCAAAAATAGCTAAAAGAATTGAAATCCGTTTAAAACTCTGGTTGCCATGGCAACAAAAGTGAAATTTTAAAAAAATCTTTAAAAATCTTCTCCTCCTGACCCAGAAGGCGTAGAGCCTTGATATTTTGCATGAAGCATCAGTATATTGACCTCTTTCAAAATAGCTAAAATCATGATTCTCGGGTCCCCAGGGGCGGAACCCCAGGGGGTTGGGGTTTATATAGAAATAAAGAACGATTTTTTAAATGACATCTCCTCCCAAACCACTGGGCCGATTTGAACCAAATTTGGCAGAAATGTTCCTTAGATGGTCCCCTTTAAAAACAGCTAAAAGAATTGAAATCCGTTAAAAACTCTGGTTGCCATGGCAACAAAAGTGAAATTTTAAAAAAATCTTTAAAAATCTTCTCCTCCTGACCCAGAAGGTGTAGAGCCTTGATATTTTGCATGAAGCATCAGTATATTGACTTTTTTCAAAATAGCTAAAATCATGATCCTCGGGTCCCAAGGGGTGGAGCCCCGGTTGGGGGTATAGGCATGAAGCATCAGTTCACAGACTTCTTTCTTATTTCTGAAATTATAACCCATGGAAAAAGTTTTTTCCTTCTTTCAAATCAGCACTTAAGCCTTGGAATTTGTTATTTAGACTTTTTGATACCCAGGTTCATAGTCTTTATATGAAATTGTGGCCCACTTGTTTCATAATCCTAACCTTAACATGAAATAAGACTGTTGAAAGAAAAAGAGCCTTTATCTCAGGTGAGCGCCCCAGGGCCAACGGCCCTCTTGTTCTATTTCAGGGGGTTTATATGAGTTAACTGTACCTCGTACAGGAGAAGGAAGGCTATCGCCTCTGTCTTCTGAGGTGAGTCCTGCAAAAACATGTTGAGGCAATGATGCACAATAATTTTTCTCTACTGTTTTCAGATAAAAACTTTGAAACTGCCTTGTCTCAACATTTGTTTCCTTCAATTCAATTCAAGTTATTTTTAAACTTTCACTTTAGACTTGCTTTGAAATTTAGTCTTCAGTTTCAATCAGGTTAGACCTGTTTGAAATTTTGTCAACTGTTTATCTATTCCCACACATTGATGCTTTTTGACATCCCTCAAGAAAAACATTTGGGAAAACATTATGTACAATGAAGAAATTGCTTTCCACATGAAATTTCTAAATTTTCCGCAATGTTTTCTACCTAAAAAGTTGAAAAGATTTAAAATTTCATAAACTTTAAATAGTCATCCACAAACCCTTTCAATTTGGACCAGTCTAAAATTTTTCTGTCTGGTAATGGGTTAACCCATTTCCACTCTATTCTACTTTTTGATGACTTATAGGGAAAAAGTTAAGAGACACAATGTTCTATTTCTATAAATGTCTTCTATTGCTTATTTTCTTTGGCACATCAAATTGAAAGGAAAGATGAGAGGGGCAGTAATTTCTTTATCATTGAAAAAGATGTTTGTGTTTGCTTTCAAAGAACAAACTTTTCTGAAAATTTGTGTGACAAATTTGACAAGAAATTTTGCCATCAACTTGTCCTAGGACAAGACAGAACAATACTATTTCCACTCCCCTGGTAATAAAGCTTTTGAAAGCATAGAAATGATGCAGTATTGTACAAGCATATAAGAATACTAATGTGTAGGAAGGGCTTCCAAGAGTAACTAGTATATTTCTGCCTTTCAGGGTTTAAAATACTATAAGGAAGCTCCATTTAGGAAGATTGCAGACTTCAGGAGTAGACGTACTTTAAAGAAATACGAAGATGGTTTCAACCGTAAGGAACTAGCCAATGAGTGTCAATTATTGTATATCAAAGCTATGAATCTCCTGACAACCAAAGAGTGAGTGATTTTCAATGGCAGGGGTCCCTGGTTTGATCCCCAACTTCTCAAGTCATTTGAATGAGACTTCAAAACGAGGCGTCCTCTCCATATAACTGTAGTTGTTGAGTAGAAAGTAAAACTCCATGCAGTAGAATTTTGACTTTTTGGTAGCACAACTCCTGTTTGGCTCTTGTGATCTAAGATTTAAACCATTCCCACACAATTCTGCATTTTAGCACATTGGTGAAAAACAAGTTACATCTCTGTGCACATAATGTTTCTACCCTATCTGTATCTTTTTACCCCTGAGTATGGCCCAAAACCTATTTGAATTTGTTATCTGGAAATAGTTCAATCATGTGCTTCTCTTGTATTTGGAAGTATAACATTTGACTGGTATCGGATGCAGCTGTTTGTTGTGGTTTAAACAGAACAACAAAATTTGCTTGTCCAATATTTGCAGATTTTGAATCTAACAACATAATTTTCTGCACATGCTTCAGGTTTATGAAATACATTGATATTGCATCACACAAAACCCTGGTTAAATGAAAAGATGATAATAGAAACTAGTCCTTATTAGAATAGCTTGGCTTTTTAGCTCATCTGAGCGCGAAGTGCTCATGGTGAGGTACTTTGATTGTCCTGTGTCCGGTGTCCCGTGTGCATCGTCCGTTGTGTGTCAACAATCTTAGAAATGACATCTTCTCCCAAACCGCTGGGTGGATTTCAACCAGATTTGGTAGGAATGTTCCTTGGGTGGTGCCCTTTGAAAAAAGCTAAAAGAATTGAAATCCAATAAAAACTCTGGTTGCCATGGCAACAAAACTGAAATTTTAATGAAAACTTCAAAAATTATCTCCTCCTGACCCAGAAGGCTAAGAGGCTTGATATTTGGCATGTAGCATCAGTGCAATGACCTCTTTCAGAATTGCTAAAATTATCACCATCGGGTACCCAGGAGCGGAGCCCCAGCGGAGGTGGGGCTTATATAGAATTAAGAAGAATTTTAAAACAACATCTCCTCCCAAACCACAGAGCAGATTTCAACCAAATTTGACAGGAATGTTCCTTGGGTGGTGCCCTTTGAAAATTGCTAAAAGAATTGAAATCCGTAAAAACTCTGGTTGCCATGGCAACAAAACTGAAATTTTAATGAAAACCTTAAAGATTATCTCCTCCTGACCAACAGGTGTAGAGGCTTGATATTTGGCATGAAGCATCATTGCAATGACCTCTTTCAGAATGGCTAAAATCATCACTCTCGGATACCCAGGGGCAAAGCCCCAGGGGTGGTGGGGCTAATATAGAAATGACAATGGATTTTTAAAACCACATCTCCTCCAAAACCACTGGGCGGATTTCAACCAAATTTGGCGTGAATGTTCCTTGGTTGGTGCCCTTTGAAAATTGCTAAAAGAATTGAAATCAGTTAAAAACTCTGGTTTTCATGGCAACAAAATTGAAAATTTAATGAAATTTTTAAAATTATCTCCTCCTTACCCAGAAGGCGTAGAGGCTTGATATTTGGCATGAAGCATCAGTAATATGACCTCTTTCAGAATTGCTAAAATTATCACCCTTGGGTACCAAGTGGCAGAGCCCGGGGGGGGGGGGCTTATATAGAAATAAAGAAGGATTTTTAAAATGACATCTTCTCCCAAACCACTTGGCTGATTTCAACCAAAGAATTTAATCAGTTTACAACTTATGACAACAAGAGTAAAAGTGAGAAAAAAAATGAAAAAAAAAACAACATCTCCTTGAATTTTGCATGAAGCATCAGTACATTGACCTCTTTCAAAATTGATAAAATTTTAGAGCCACAGAGTGACTAGGCTTAAATAGAAATAAAGAAGGCAAGCCTTTCAAAACTATTTGGCCATTTTAAACCAAATTGGGCTTGTTGATTTTAGTTAAATGTTAAAGGAGGTTTTCTCCCGACCCAGTTTGTACATGTATTAGGCCTTGAAGAAAAAAAGAGCCTTATCTCAGGTGAGTGTCAGGGCCACTGGCCCTCTTGTTTTGCTTATAGCCTTCCGGCCATCAGTGGCTATACCAGTTGGTGTGTCTTTGTGCAAAAACTTTGACATTTTGCCAAATCTCTGAATTTACTGTATGTTTTTAGCTGAAACTTGAAATAATTGTAACCTACAAAAAGTAAAAAAAAATTTTTTTTTTAAAGAATTTTGCCCTTTGTTTTAACTTGACTTTTTTTCCAACAAGCAAAATTGAATGCTTCAGTTCATCATTCACTTCCAATCCAATCAACAATTTAATTGGTCAATAAATTTTATCTCTACTAGCTGAAAGCCAGAAGACTATTTTCATGGTGTTTTGTCCGTCCATGTATCTAACCGTTTGTGTACTAGTGAACTTTTACCGTAAAAATCTTCTCCTCAGAAAGTACTGCACAATTTCAAACATTTCAAAGGAATGATCCTTGGGTGACGCTTTATCAGATTCCTTCAGAGTCTTTTGATTTGATAAAACCATGGCTTTTATGAGCAGGGCTAATTTCCATATATGGTGTATAGTTAAAACTTTGAAAATCTTTTTCTCAGAACAGGTTTATTGATTCAAATGAATTCAACAGGAATGATCCTTGGGTGACTCTTATTGGACTTCTTTTAATGAATTTAAAAAAATATGGTTCCTATGGATGGGATCTATTTCCATATACAATGTATGGTATATACTGAAAACTTTCAAAGTCTTCTTCTCAGAAACCAGTTAATTGATTTCAATGACATTTTACATCTTTATCATATCCATTTAAGTGAACTTAAATATCTGAAATTGGTCTGGCATTTTTGTTAGTTTAGTGACTTAATTATTGTAACTCAAACTGTAAATACAGTGTAAAGGTCACCAACCAACTATTCTATTTGGTTTTTACATGCTATGGACCATGCATTTTTTTTAAAAAATAACACCTTTTTATATCTAAATCAAATTCAGTGAGTGTGGCCAGTGATCTGTCAATTATTTGTACTTGTTAACCAATTACCAGACGTCAAAATTTTAGACTAGATGCTGCAGACAACAATTTAAAATTGGTGAAATTTTAGATTTTTTCAATTTACTTGATAGAGAACATTGTGGAAAATAAAGAAATTGCTTGTAACAAGCAATTTCTTCATTTTCCTCAATGTTATCCTAGGCCTTTCTTCATTGGGGCGTCAAAAAGTTTTGTTGTGTGGAAATGGTCTTATGCACATCTTTTTCATAAACAGTCCAGATTTCTAACAAATGTTTGCTTGCTTTGTTTTAGTATAAGAAAGAACATCGATGAGCTGGCAGAATGTATGACAGGCTACTGTATACGGGTTAGTATCCAAGAATGACTAAGAAGACGAAGAATTACAAGAGGGGACGCAATTTAAGCTGGTATATTTGTATCAAGTTGCTAAAAACCTATGTCAAACTGAAAATTTAGAAATATGAACAACTTATAACTTGACACCCTACCATATACGGGTAAGTAACCCAAAATGTCTAATAAGCCGAAGAATTACAAGAGAGGACCAATTGAAGCTGGTATATTTTTATCATGTTGCTAAAAATCTATGTCAAACTGAAAATATAGAAATATGAACAACTAATAACTTGACAGGCTACTGTATATGGGTAGTATTCCAAAATGACCAAGAAGATGAAGAATTACAAGAAAGGACGCAATTAAAGCAGGTATATGTTTATCAATAATCTTAAAAAAACTATTTCAAAATGAAATATGAACAACTAATGACATGACGGGTTGCTGTATACTGATAAGTAACCCAAAATGATCAAGAGGATGAAGAATTAAAGAGAGACAATCAAACCCTTTCCTGTACAAACCAGGGATTTTACATCGCAGTGATTTTAAACTTGAGAAAAAATTGTGTTAAATGGAGAAATCACTTGTACCAAGCAATCTCTTCTTTCCTCCAAAATATTTTCTGCTGCATAGGATGGTTTCATTTCAAATAACCCATTTTCATTGTTGTCTGCAACCTCTTTTAATTAGGATCAGTCTAACATTTCAAGAAATAGGAAAGGGTTAATATCAAGTTATTAAAAGTCTATGTCACACTGAAAATATAGAAATATGAATGACTAATAACTAAGATAAGTAACACTATTGCAAATACTGGTTTCATTACATATTTGTATACATACCACTGTTTAGCCTATTCCCACACAATTCCACTTTTTGACGCCTCTTTAGAAAAAGTCTTTGAGAACATTATGAAAAATGAAGAAATTGCTTGTTACAAACACTTTCTTCATTATTCACAATATTTTATAAAGAGAAAGATCTTTTAGAATTCCACCACCTATTAATTGTCATCTGCAACTTCTTTAAATTTGGACCTGTCTAAAATTTTGTTGTCAGGTAAAATAGTAACCTTTGATATGGTAAGAAAATATGCTGGAATACCTAAAATTTATTTTCCAGTAAAAAGTGTCCCTTAATGATATGTATTTACATTCACTGAAATACGTAAAAAGACATTGCATTCAATTCATGGATCACTGGCCATGCTCTGATAAAGGTTCCACGTTGACATAAATCCATTCCAACATGGTAAAATTTTAGACTGGTCCAAATTGAAAGAAGCTGCAGAGGACAATTTCAAGTTGATTGAATTTCATTTTTTTGTCTTTTTTTATAGAAAACATTTTGGAAATGGAGAAAATGCTTGTATCAATCAATTTTTGGATAGAAAACATTGTGGAAAATGAAGAAATTGCTTGATACAAGGAATTTCTTCATTTTCCACAATGTTTTCCAAAGCTTTTTTCTTAAGGGGAGTAAAAAGGAGGGATTGTATGGGAATTGATTAATTGGTATTATTTTGAAACTTTTATGGCTAGTACTATGTAATAAAATAGTAAAATGATTGGTTGGTGACCTAAATGTTGTAACTGCAGCTTGAACAAGCTGTGATTACAACGTTTAAGATGCCAAACCAACATAATTGCTTCACGTAAATGTTTGTAAATGTTGTAGTTCAAAGTTCACTACAGGTCTAAATGAAGGATTTGATTGGTTGATTGATTCTTTGATTGACAGCTGTGATGTCCACTAAGCTCGGACAGGAACTTCCAATTGATATCAAAACAATGTCGTGTTGCAAAATTTATGGTAAGTAACATGAGAATAATGTTGGTTGGCAAGCTTAACATCGTAACTACAGCTTGAATAAGCTATCCTTACTTTTATAGGTCTCCAAACCAACAAAAATGCTTCACATAAATGTTGGCCAATCTGGGAGTTCAAACTACACATCCCGTCAAAATAAATTATTTGATTGGTTGATTGTTTCTCTGATTTACATTGGCAAAAGGGCAATTATCCCCTATACGTTCACTAACAAAAGGGCAATCATTAATATTGAGGGGAGTAGCTTTGTGAGAATTCTTCCTTTAACCAATTCCCACTCAGAGACGCTTTTAGACGCCCCCAAGGAAGAAAAGCTTTGGAAAACATTGAGGAAAATGAAGAAATTGCTTGTTGCAAGCAATTTCTTCATTTTCCACAATGTTTTCTTACCAGAAAGGTAAAAATATTAAAAAAAATTATAGACTTGAAATTCTTGTCTGCAACTTCTTTCAATTTGGGCCAGTCTAAAATTTATCTGTCTGTAAATAGGTTAATGATTTTGAATTTATTTCCATTATCAAGCTCACTATAGCTGAGCATCAGGTATATACATGAAGTGATCTTGTTCAATTCAAATGCACCATTATCCCATTCCCACTCAACAAAATTTTAAACTGTTCCAAATTTAAAGGAGTTGCAGAAGACAATTTACAGTTTATGAAATTTTATTTTTTTCAACTTTCTTGGTAGGAAACATTTGAAAATGAAGAAATAGCTTGTTAAAAGCAATTTCTGCATTTTATGCATTATTTTTCCAATAATTTTTTGGGGGGGGGTTGTCGAAAAGCGTTGCTATGTTGGAATTGGTTTAACCATGCCATGCTTAACATGGAATATTCCCACCTTGGCAGTAGATCATGTTTCACTAGTCTTGGGACAGGTCGAGAAAATCTATATTTCAACACCACTAAAAATTTGAAATTGTTAGAAGTGCCACACAAGCTCAAAATTTGTTTTCAGACTCTAACAGAGGACTTTGCCAAGCGTACAGTAGAATGGGAATTTATTGAGACAGTGAAGCCACCTAAAATAGTGCAGATGAGAACAAGAGAGGTTACAATAAAAGATAATTTGATCACTCAGATTACAGTCAAAATTCACTCTAAACAAGTAGGTTAATTGTTGTCAATTTGTAGGGTATTTGATTTCAATTCTACATGACAGAATTGTTTCTTGTTTTAACAGATAAAGAACTTAACTCTTGTTGTGCTGAATTAAATTCTTCAGAATTTTATTCAGATCAAACTACTGAAATCACTTAAAAGCCTTATAATTGGTTATTTTTTAATTTTTTATACGTAGAGGTCGTATATTGGTGTCATCTTCTCCGTCATTCCGTCCGTCCGTATGTCCACTTTTCTCGTAAGCGCAACTCCTCCTAATTTTCTGGATGGATCTTTTTGAAAGTTGGTCAATGTAATCACCTTGATATGTAGATGTGCATGAAGTAAGGATTTTATGGTTCATTGATTTTTGCCTCAGTTATGCCCCCTTTAAACTTAGTCTCTGGGGCTTATTAAAATTGCAGCCTTGTGAATCCAACTCCTCCTAAGTTTCTGGCTGGATCTTTTTGAAACCTGGTCAATGTAATCACCTTAATTGGTAGATGTGCATGAAGTAAGGATTTTATGGTTCATTGATTTTTTCCATACTAAGCCCCCTTAAAACTTGGTCTCTGGGACTTTTTGAAATTGCAGCCTTTTGAACGCAACTCCTCCTAAGTTTCTGGCTGGATCTAAATGAATCTTGGTGGGTGTTATCAACTTAATTGGTAGATGTGCATGAAGTAAGGATTTTATGGTTCATTGATTTTTCCCTGACTAAGCCCCCTTAAAACTTAGTCTCTGGGACTTTT
Source organism: Fragum fragum (assembly GCA_946902895.1). Taxonomy (NCBI): domain Eukaryota; kingdom Metazoa; phylum Mollusca; class Bivalvia; order Cardiida; family Cardiidae; genus Fragum; species Fragum fragum. The sequence goes on from OX336372.1 coordinate 44,908,060, forward strand.
TGAAATTGCAGCCTTTTGAACGCAACTCCTCCTAAGTTTCTGGCTGGATCTAAATGAATCTTGGTGGGTGTTATCACCTTAATTGGTAGATGTGCATGAAGTAAGGATTTTATGGTTCATTGATTTTTCCCTGACTAAGCCCCCTTAAAACCTAGTCTCTGGGGCTTATTGATATTACAGCCTTGTGAATGCAACTCCTCCTAAGTTTCTGGCTGGATCTAAATGAAACTTGGTGGATGATATCACCTTAATTGGTAGATGTGCATGAAGTAAGGATTTTATGGTTCATTAATTTTCCTGACTTATGCCCTCTTAAAACTTAGTATCTTGGGCTAATCGCAATTGCAGCCTTGTGAACGCAACTCCTCCAAACTTATTGTCATGATTTAAGTGAAACTTGGTCAATGTCATCACCATAATTTGTAGGTGTACATGGATCAACGATTTTATGGTTCATTGATTTTTGCAAGAGTTATGCCCCTTGACACTTAGTCTATGGGCCCATTCAATCAATCAATCATAACAAACAGTTTGAACTTGACAATTTAAAAAGGTAGTCTGCAAATGTTTTGAATTTGGTTCTGTCAAAATAAGTAGTGTCTACAATTATTTTTTGTGAAACAGCAGCAAAGTGGCGGCATATATTGTGACGATGGCTCTCTTGTTGAAAATTGATTTATGAACAACTCTGGTTTAACCTTTGAGACTGGCTCAAAATTGATAGAAGTTGCAGATGATATTTCAAATGAAGCTGAAGTTGGAAAATAAGTGCCAGGTAGTGTAGAAACATTGTGAGAAAAGGAGAAATTGCTTGTTACAAGCAGTTACAAAGTTTTCTAAATCTATATTTCTTTGGGATATAAGAAAAAGTCATTGTGTAGTAATGCCTTAAGAGGGAGCAAACATGTGCTGTAGACTAAGGTCTTACAGCGAAGTACTCTGTATGTGCAAACTGGTCTATGTCTATACTTCCTGCCTAAACAAATATTCTGGATTTAGAATTACAAGGGTTAAATGCTTTTGTTCTTGGAATGGTAGGTTAATTCAATTTTCATGTATGATAGAATTTATTATACCTAAAAGCTAAACTTTTACAAACGGCAGAGCCACAAATGAGTAAAGTACAGTCAACACTTGTTATCTCAAATCAAAAATTTGTAGATAAGTAGAGGTTACATTAAAGGCCCAACTTTATATTCTATTCTTTATTTTATATAAAACAGAATGTTTATCTCGAGCTAGTAAATGCACAATTCCTGTTTTGTCAAGGGTTTTTTTTTTTGTTGAGGTGAATTTGTTTATCTCGACTTTTTACCTTTTTTGGTGAAATTTCTATCAAATCTCTATGAATTTTTATCAGCCTAAATTTATCTTGCCGCACCCAATAGAATAAACTGAAAAAAAAAACAAAAAAACAACACATTGGGACAAAGGGAGAAATTACTTGTTTCACCCTATTTATCTCATTTTGCAATTTGAACACACCTTGCATTGTTGTCTCTTAAGTTTTTGAAATTGGACAAGTCCAAATTTTGTTTTTGTAGTAATGGATTAAAACAAATAGATGGTGTTGGTTGACCTAATTTTCTTGTCATTACAGAAACTTGCAGTGTATGACCAGTTTGGCAGACTAATGCTTGGGAGCCCAAATAATATAAAAACAGTCACAGAGTATATAGTGTTTGAAAATCATATTGTGGACACCTATGGAAAATGGAGAGTTCATGGTAAAATAAAGCCTAGTTGGGAACCTGCACAGCCAATTATAAAGACCATGACAAAGGCTGATCTTGATAAAATTGACGAAAGTATAAAAGAAAGTGGAGAGAATGAAAAAAATGAAATGGGATAATTAAGCTGTATGGCACAATGCAGTGCATTCTGAAACCTTGGACGGTTTCCAGTGAGATTTAGATATCACATTGGCTGAACGCCTTGGCATTGTTTCCAGTTTTTGTGCATTTATTAAAGAATATAATTATAAAAAATGAAATAAAAGTAAAACCTTCTGTGGTCTTATTAAAAGTGCATGACTTGTTTTATATAGGCATACTTGTCCCAGTTACGCTCTTCTGTTTTGCAAAATTTTAGACCTGTCCAAATTCAAAGGTTTTGCAGACAAAAATTTAAAGTGGATTTAATTTGAAAAATATCCATTCAGTAGGGTAGAAAATATTGAAGAAAAAAACTGGTTTGCTTGAAACAAGTAATTTTTCATTTTCTACAATGATTTCCAAAGCTTTTTTCCTTGAGGCGTCACTAAAGGCATCATTGAGTGGGAATGGGTTAACCCATTTCTACCAACCCGAAATTAAGGGGAAAAGAGAAATTTATTGTAATATCAACAATATTTTCAATCTTGTATGGCACTTTTTTATGGCTAAGATATTTTTACTGTGATCTGTATGTGATCTTTTTTCTTGTTTACCCATTACCAGATGACAAAATCAATGACTGGTCCAAATTCAGTTAAGTTAGAGACAACAATGTATAATTGAGGAAATTTCAAATTTTTCTTTTTGGTTACAAAACATTGTGAATAATCAAGAAATCGCTTGTCTAAAGCAATTTCTTCATCATTCACAATGTTCCCAAAAGGTCTAGATCTTTATTATTTGGTACAGTAAAACCCCTGTAATACGACCACTTGCGGTACTTTCTTAAAGTGGTCATAATAGCGGGGTGGTCGTATTACTGAGGTTTGGTCGTTTGTTGTCAAGTAATGCATGTTTATTTTATTTTCGTTATTTGAATATATTAATACTATACATACAAAAATGAAACTATAAGAACATGTATTACAGTGTAATCTTATGTCATTTTCAAATTTACGATCTTCGATAAGTTCTACTTTCTCTATTCTCCATTTGAATCTGATTCAGAACTCCGATCTCAGATTATTTATTCGTAAGTACAGGTTCAAAGTGTCAAACTGTCGATATCATATCTTCTATAATGCGAATACCAAGCATCAATTACGTTGAAATCAAAATTTAATTGCTAATTAACTGTTCGGAACGCCGTAAACAAACTAATCGTAAATTCTCGGATACGTTTTCACTTACAAATTTATTACTCGAGTCAAAACCTGTGAGACATTCAAATAACAATTAAAAATAATACAAACTATAATTTCTAAAAGTGATCGGCCACTTTAATTATAACACCTATCACAATAAGGGTTCGATATCACATAATCAAAAATCCGATAATGTATTTACAATGTATTCGTACTCAATTAGTGTCGCTCCTATCAAGTGTGAAATTCTGGTGGTCGGTCTCAATGTTTGAAAATACTGGTCGTTTTAGTGGGGTTCGAAATAGTGTATCAGCTATTGTTGGTACTGAGTTTAGTGGTCGTAATTCGGAATAGCGGGGTGCCCGTTTTAGAGGGGTTCGCGACCATTGAAATAAAGAACAAAAAAATCCGTTCTGTAAAAATTCGGTTGTAATAGAGGGGTGCCTGTATTTCCGGGGTGGTAGTAAGGAGGGGTTTAACTGTATTTAGCATCTAGTAGTTGACCTCTACATATTTTGTTTGAATGTTAAACCTTGATAACCTTTGGGTAGTACTTAGACTATGCCCAGGTTCACCAAATATTTACATGGAACTAAAGAAGGAAAGGTTTAGAATTTTTTTCTTTGAAACCAAAAGTCTTTGATATTTGGTATGTAACATAAACTAGTGGGCTTCTCCCATGTTGTTCATATGATGACTCTTTAGTCATATTTAGACTCTGCACTAGCTTATCCTATTTTACTCCATGGGCTCTGTCAGGGTTTCCTCATTTTACATAGAACCAATGATTGATATCTTTAGAAATATTCAATCAAACCAGATGGTGCAGAGATTTGATATTTGGTATGAAGCATCTCTAGGGTACCCCTATTTAGCACAGAACCAATGGAGGGAATCTTAACCCTTGTCATGCTGTATAAATTACCTTAGTGAATCGCTGTAAAATCAAAGCACTGATAAAACTTTTTGTTCAAAAATCAATATTTCTTTTAGAATTCAATTTCATAAACAACTCTGGCAAGAACAGTACAAGCAGGAGGTATAGACCAAGATCAGACTGATTTTGTTCTACACCACCAGCCAAAACTGGAATATTCCGGGTTCAGCATGACAAGGGTTAAGAAATATTGTCTCAAACCAGATGTTGCAGAGAGTTAATGATTGGAATGTAGCATCTCTACAAATTAAGTGCATCTGTTGTCTTTTTGGTCAAGACTAGGATGAGCAATATTGGACCAAAATGGTCCTCTTGTCTCTTAAACTACTTGATGGATTTGATTCAAATTTCACAAACTCATTCTGTGACAAGCAAAAATATAAAATATATTTTGGTGACATTCCATTCAATTTTGGCTCCACTGGCTGAAAGCAATCTGGGCTACTGCCATGGCAGTGTGTCCGTTGAGTTTGTGTCCGTAGACCTTATTTTAAAACAAACCTCCTCAGAAAGAACTTAAATGAATTCAAACAACTTTAAAGGAATGACACTTGAATGACCTTTTATCAGATTCCTTGAAAGATTTTAGATCATATTAAAAAGCATGGCTTTAATGGGTGGAGCTAATCTCCTTATGTGGTGAAAACTTTTAAAATTTTCTTATCAGAAACCACTTGATGGAAAAATAAGGCTGATATGGATGGGCCTTTATTCCATACATGGCATACAGTGAAAACTATGAAAGTCTTTTACTCAGAAACCAAAGGATGGATTTTAACCAAATTTCATAGGAATGATTCTTTGGTGGCTCATTAATAGCTTTAATTGGTGGGGCTAATTTGCATATATGGAAGATAGTGAAAACTTTTAAACTTGTCTCAGAAAACGGTCGATGGATTTTGAACAAAATGCTCAGGAATGATCTTTGGTGACTATCAGATTCCTTCAAAGAACTTTGCTTGTTTTAAGAATATGACTTATGGGAAGGGCCAATGTCCATAAATAGTATATAATGAATATTGTTAAATTCATGTTCTCCTTAACTGGAGGATGTTATTTTTTAAACTAATTCTACAGGATTAAAATTTTGATAATCTTTAAGATTTTTTCAAGAAATTTTATTAGCTTTAATCTCCACTTGCTGAAAGCCCATGAGCTGTTGTCATAGCCTTGCTCCTGTCTATAAACTTTTACTTTAAAAATCTTCTCAGAAGAAAGTGACCAGAATCTGCTTCACAAAATTCAACCAAATTTCACAGGAATGTTCCTTTGGTGATCCTTTATCAGATTCCTTCAAAAAGCTTGAAGGGAATGAAAAATATGGCTTTAACCCATTCCAACAAAGTGGCGCTCTTTGACACCCCTAAAGAAAAAAAACTGGGAAAACATTGTGTAAAATGAAGAAATTGCTTGTAACAAGCAGTTTCTTCATTTCACACAATTGTTTCTACCCCAAAAAATGATAAAGATCTGAAATTTCATAAACTTTAATTTTTCATCTGCAACTCCTTTCAGACCAGTCTAAAATTTTGTCATCTTTTGATGAGAGGGTTAATGGGCGGAGCTAATTCCGGTATACATGTATGGTGAAAGCTTTGAAAATCATCTTGGAAACCAATGGATGGATTTCACAGGTTTGTCCTTAGGGGACCCTTTATCAGATTGCTCGGGGTATAAATGATTAGACAAAAATCATGGTTTTTATATACAGGGCTTATTTCCAAATATGTTACATAGTTAAAACTTTTAAAAAATCTATTTTTCTCCAAAAGCAGATGGTGGATTTCAACAAAATTTCACCAAAATAATCCTTTGGTGACCATCACATTGTATCAGATTTCTACACAGAATTTTGATTGGATGAAAATCAGATGTTAAGGGGGGCTACTTTCCATGTATGGTGTAAACTGAATACTTTTAACTTTCTCCATTTCCCACAATGTTTTCTACCCAGAAAGTTGAAAAAATCTAATATCTCATAAACATTAAATTGTTGTCTGAAATGCCTTTGAAATTAGACTAGTCTAAAATCATGTCATCTGGTAATGGGTTAAAGGATTGTGAAGATGGATAATTCAGTTTCTTGACAATCATGATGGTTTACTAATGTAAATAATTTAGACTTTAATAGCACCATTATAAAGGTATGTGACATGGGTGAATCTTAACTATAACTGCTAACCTACAAGGATTTACCCCTATATGTTAGCTTTTGGTCAAATAGGTGACAACCAAAAGAGCCAATCACAGGTATTGGAAGGTTACAATCAAAGGATTACAGAAATCCTGGCAGATAAGAGAACAATTCCTGGCAACTACAGCTATATTGTCAGGAACAAATCCTTCAAGAAGCGATAACTACAAACATGAGAACAATTTCTATAAATGTTGATAAGACATGGGTTCACATGTACAAGTTATATTTAGTGAACAAAGGTCATATTTGTCTATATCTGTATAGAGCTTTGATATTTTGTAGATTTCAGATCCATGAAAAAATCTTCTCCCTAACTATAAGAACTTGAGCTTTGATACTCTGTATAAATCATTATCTATTGACCCTCTACCAAAATATTTCAAAGAATTGCCATACTCTGAAAACTATCCCTTTTCTATGCGATCCTTGATATTATATAGGAATGAAGATGGGAATCTTTTAAAATCTACTTCTCCAAAGCCATTAGGCCTAGAGCTTTGATATTTTGCACAAATCGTCATCTATTTACCCTCTACCAAAATACTTCAAAGAATTACTGTGCTCTGAAAATTAGCCCTTTTCTTAACAATCCCTTATTTACATAGGAATAAAGTAGGAAACCTTTGAAAATTTCTTCTCCTAAACCATAAGACCTAGAGCTTTGATTTTTTATTCAAGTCATCATCTATTGACCCTCTACCAAAATACTTCAAAGAATTACAGTTCTCTGAAAATTGGCCTTTTCTTAGCTACCCCTGATTTTACTTAGGAATAAAGAAGGAACTACTTCTCCAAAACCATTTGGCCTAGAGCTTAGATATTTTTAGCTCACCTGAGCACAAAGTGCTCAAGTGAGCTATTGTGATCACCTTTGTCTGGCGTCTGGCCATCGTCCATCAACAATTTTTTTCACCAAATTTGGAAGAAATGTTCCTAAGGTGGTCCCCTTTGAAAAAAGCTAGAAGAATTGAAATCTGTTAAAAACTCTGGTTGCCATGGCAACAAAACTGAAATAGACCTTTCCATGCAAAGCGCCAGATGACTAAAAAGTCTGTATCCGCTAGACGCTTTCAAAGAAAAACAACAACAACTAATTTCCACTGTGGGGAGGATTTACTTCCGGTTTTGTTTTTCCCAAAGCCTTTAAATTGCGTCTAGTCATTTTAACTTCAATTTTCGATGTTTTACAATGAAGGCAAAGGTTAAATAATGTAGATAATATTGCTGGAAATGTAACATCTGTTTGTTACAATATTTCTTTCTCCGTTGTTCAAGAAATGTTTCTTCAGGAGCATTAAAAGAACTCTAAATTATCAGCCTTAAGGAATAAATGACAGGAGTTTAGTTTCATGATCTATGTTCACAATATGCATTGAAATGTATCACAACCCGGTATAAAGTTTAGGTTGAAACAAACGCCTGTAATGAATGAAGAGGAATGCACCATGGTCACTAACCCATTTCTTATCGCGAGAAACATCAGCCTCACCAAAACTCGTGTTCTTTGCCCATGGAAATATTAAATTATGATAGTTTGTGTGAGAAAAGGTGATATTAAAACTTAATATAGTTAAGGCATTATATCCTCGGGTTGACGACCAAACATTTGAAACCAGTTTGTAAATTGTATTTACAACCTTTAGTTAGCCCATTGATGATATTCTGGTGGTAATATGCACAATGGACCCTTGATCTGCTAGTAAAGCAATATTTTCAAATAATAAAGCTAGATATATAAGATGAAAACCTACCTCGCAATATATCCTGCAGCGAAAAAACAATTTTAAATCCATTCAATGAAAATAAGCGTATTCACTTCATTTGAAATTCGAAAAAATGCTGAAAAGATGAACACCATGTTATGATATTACTGTACTGATTGAAATGAAGCATTGTCTTATCCTTTGTCAATCGACATTAAATTAGTATTTGGCGGCATATCGGTTGAAACATGAAAAGATCAAGTTTGTCTCATCAAATCATAAATTTTACTAATTAAATGTTAGAGTGTTTATCGGATTCATTGTGACATGTTGCCAGTTACATAATAACCCCATATGTGTCGTGATTTTACATGATTTAGGGAACCCTAACATCAAGGCTGTTAAAAGATCATTCTTCTGATCTTCTCTATCTAATCATTATCATCACTTTATTAATTTCATTTTTTTTTAGTTTTCTTTGTACTATGATATCGTCATCAACAATACGGTTGAGGTCATTCATTCATCGACGAAATAATTTCCTTTTTACGCATTTCAATATATTCTTTAATTCATTTTATGGCATTTTTTTACGAAAAGATAATATTTTTTATCAAGAAAATGCTTTTTCTTTTCTTCGACATTTCTATTGTTACAATAATGTGAATATTTAAAAAATGACATGCTGTTCTTGGGGAGTGTTTGATATAAATGAAAGAATAGAGAGGGAAAGAGCAAGAAGAGGGAGAGAGAGAGGAAGAAAGATAGAGAGAGAGAGAGAGAGATCTACATTGGTGGACACACATACAAAAAACAAATAATTCAAATAAAGCATGTTTGCTGTGTCCTTTATTTTCATAATATTTAAGTTTAATGCCTATTCTTTGTAATAAGGAAATTTAAAAAAATATATATATATGCTTTTTGATGAAGACTTTTTAGCTCACCTGAGCACGTAGTGCTCATGTGAGCTATTGTGATCACCTTTTGTCCGGCGTCCGTGCGCCGTCCGTCAACAATTTCTTTAAACGACATCTCCTCCCAAACCACTGGGCCAATTTGAACCAAATTTGGCAGAAATATTCCTTAGGTTGTCCCCTTCAAAAATAGCTAAAAGAATTGAAACAAAAGTGAAATTTTAAAATAATCTTTAAAAATCTTCTACTCCTGACCCAGAAGGCGTAAAGCCTTGATATTTTGCATGAAGCATCAGTATATTGACCTCTTTCAAAATAGCTAAAATCATGATCCTCGGGTCCCCAGGGACGGAGCCCCAAGAGGAGTGGGGTTTATATAGAAATAACAATTTTTTAAATGACATCTCCTCCCAAACCACTGGCTGATTTGAACCAAATTTGGCAGAAATGTTGCTTAGGTGGTCCCCCTTAAAATTAGCTAAAGGAATTGAAATCTGTTTAATACTCCGGTTGCCATGGCAACAAAAGTGAAATTTCAAAATAATCTTTAAGAATCTTCTCCTCCTGACCCAGAAGGCGTTGAGCCTTGATATTTTGCATGAAGCATCAGTATATTGATCTCTTACCAAATAGCTAAAATCATGATCCTCGGGTCTACAGGGGCGGAGCCAGGGGGGGTATAGGCATGAAGCATCAGTTATCAGACTTCTTTCTTATTTCTGAAATTATAATCCATTGAAAAAGTTTTTTCCTTCTTTCAAACTAGCACTAAAGTCTTGGAATTTGTAATTTAGACTTTTGGATCCCCAGGTTCATAGTCTTTATATGTAATTGTGGCCCACTTGTTTCATAATCCTAACCTTAACATGAAATTAGACTGTTGAAAGAAAAAGAGCCTTTATCTCAGGTGAGCGCCCCAGGGCCAACAGACCTCTTGTTTAGATTGGTATCAACATAGGCCACTTTCATTGCATATCTAAAGCAACATTTATCTGTATCTTCCCAAATGTTGTAAATAGTATTCAAATGCATTAAATATTAAACATATTAATATAGCCAATAATGTCAATCAGGATTATTGTCACTTGTTTGTATGGTCAGGCCTGCCATGCGAAGGGAAGGATTTGCTACAATTGACATGTCCATGATTTATGCATATTTGCAAATTTGCAAATCAGTGTTCCGGAAAAAATTGGAATGCTTATTTCTTTCGTGTAGTGTCGATAGTTGTAAATATTACCAAACCATTGATTTCTGGCAACAATAACTATCGTAATTTGCTTTCTATCATAATTATTCAAAGTGACCATTCCGTGTTTATACCGAGTGTTAAACTATAACTCTATATTTTTCCGTTCTTGTATGTATATGAGGGGTGGTGGGTGTTAAAAATATTTTTAAAAGATCTTATTACATTGGAAATATTATTGTATGAAAAGATGATTATTTCCAAATTCGATGTACGTTATAGTTCATATAACCTAGATACCAGGCTGTTTTAAACTCAATTTGATTGCAAACTCAAGATAACATCAAGAAAATTACTCGCTACAATTGGCTGCATATGTCTGCTCACAGATTGAAATTCTTTTTTCACCAAAATTTTGAATTTCAATCTTTATTTTCTCGTGTTCAAAATAGCCAATTTATATAGAATTATAAAGTGATAATTTGTAGACTCCCCACAATCGATCACGTGACAAAGTCTCAGGTTGATATCGCATTTAATGAGATTTGGTTTGAAGCATGCGCAGTGAGAGCCTGAAAAGGTCTATTTTAAAATAATCTTAAAAAATCTTCAGTATGTTGACTCTTTCAAAAATCATGATCCTCGGGTCCCTAGGGGTAGAGCCCCAGGAGGGTTAGGTTTATAGAAATAAAGAACAATTTTTAAATGATATTTCCTTTGAAACCACTGGGTCAATTTGAACCAAATTTGGCAGAAATGTTCCTTTGAAATAGCTAGAAGAATTGAAATACGTTGAAAACTCTGGTTGGCATGGCAACAAAAGTTAAACTTTAAAATAATCTATAAAAATATTCTCCTCCTGACCCAGAAGGCGTAAAGCCTTGATATTTTGCATGAAGCATAAGCATATTGAATCTTTTAAAATAGCTTATATCATTATCCTCGGGTCCCCAGGGGCAGAGCCTGGGGGGTGTTAAAGGCATGAAGCATCAGTTTGTGGTGTCCGTGGTCGAGAGGTAGAGCGTCGTCTTCCTGATCAAGAGGTCCTGAGTTCGATTCCCGGGAGCGGCTATCGATCTTGGTTCTGTCATTGGCCCACACTTTCGGCGTGAGTACTGGTACATTTTCCAGGAAGCAGAATCGAGAGGGGATTAGTCTAAGTTGGAAGAACTTGTATCCCAATTGTGTAAAATAAATAGGTTTAAACTAAACTAAATCAGTTCACTGACTTCTTTCTTATTTCTGAAATTATAACCCACAGATCCAGAGGTAGGAAAAAGTTTTCTCTTCCTTTAGAATTTGCCCTTTGAATTTGTAATTTAGACTTTTGATACATAGTCTATACATGTATAAAGTATAGCCCACTTGTATCATAATCTAACCTTTACATGACCCTCTACAAAAATACTTCAAATAATAACTGTACTCTGAAATGTAGTGCTATATTATGGGATCAAATATATCCTTTGGATTAAAGGAGAAAATCTTTAAAAAAATCTTCTCCAAAATAATTAGGCATAGAGCTTTGATATTTTGTATATATCATAAAGCCATGAGCCATAATACTCAGGGCTTTTAAACGCCCTCCAATATAAAAGCATTGGAAAACAATTGTGGAAAATGAAGAAATTGCTTGTCACAAGCAATTTCTTTGTTATCCACAATGTTTTCTAACCAAAAAGACAAAGATTTTGAAGATTTCTTCTACTTAAAATTGTCGTCTGCAGCTTCTTTAAATTTGGACTGGTCTAAAACATTATCATGTGGGAATGGGTTAAACTCAAAGTGGCTACTTTTGCTATCTTATTCCTGTTTCAGTAAGAGCCATTAAAATGCAAAATATAGAAAATATTGAAAATCAAAGCCTATGGCTTCAGGGTCTACATTTTTAAAACTAGTGAAATTGAAAAAAAAGCCTTTAAGACAATGGCTGTGTTTGATTCCAAGTAAATGATTTGGGACCATCTTGTCAAATTTGAACAAGTTGTTGATTTGTGGTCTTAAAACTTTTTCAATTGGACAGAACTGAAATTTTGTCACCTGATAACAGGTTACAAGAACTAATTTGATCAGGTATTAGAATCTTTTTCCCTCTGGCCCTTTGTATCCAGCTCAAATATTGTAGGCAAGGGTAAAAGGATAAACAAAGATAAAGTCTTCAAAACAAGTTAAGTTTTAATTAAAAAAGCTGTATATGTACATACATTTATAAAATGTAACAAGATAACAAGAAAATCCATCAAAACCAATCTTTATCAATTCTGAAACAAGAGCCACAAGATACTGGTTATACTCCCCAAACAAATGCTTGTCACAAATGAATTCATGTCTTTTTTGAGTTTTAAAGTTAGTACTTAATCACATTATTTATATCTATAGACAATTTTGGACAACTATCTATATATGATCCATATCATGAATTGGAATAATACTCGATGTGTGAAGTGCGGATGTAGGGATTAATGTATGATCTGTAACATTTGATTTATAATTAGAATACGACAAATCAGATATTTCTGAGCGTTTTATTAGAAGTTATTTGAGAAAAAACTAAATGTTACATTAAGTCCCCTTTTTTTGCCATAGAGCCTTGAATTGAACATTACTAATTGTGCATGGTCTGCAGCATTTGTGATTTGAATACAAAATATGAAAAAAATTCTTACCATTGAGTTAGAAGAAATTGAAGAAAACTAATTTTTACATCAATACCCCTTTTCCAGTTATGCAGCCTTAAATTGAGAAACAGGGAAATTTGTCTGTAAATATTGAAATAATATCAAATATGAAGTTTCATCGCATTCAGTCCAGATTTTGTTTAGAATCGGCTTTGGACAGACAGAGAGACATGTGAAGCTATACCGGGTACATATCAAACATTTAGGCCCCTTTACCATGACGCAATTCACTTTGAAATTAATCACATATGCTGTATGGTCTACGATTCATTACTTGAATTTGAAATTCCATTAAATTCTGTCCATTACATTTGAAGAAATAAGGAAAATACACATTTTTACATTAAGTCCCCTTTTTCTGTGACACAGCCTTAATTTGAGAAAGAGCAAACTTTGTATTTGGGAAAGATTACAAGAAGTTCATATATGAAGTTTCATCCAATTTTGTCAAAGGGATGTGGTAAAATAGCATTGGATTAATGGAAGCGTGGACAGACACACAGCATGGCAACCATAATTATGCTCCCCCCAACAATCTTTCGATGAGCATAAATACTGTTTTTGATTTACAATTAACCCTTTACCAAATGACAAAATTTTTTTACACAGCCAAATTGGATGAAGTTGCAGACAATGATGTTAACTTAACTAAATTTAAGATTAACTTTTTCTATCAAGTAAGAAAACATCATGGGAAATGAAGTATTTCCTTTTAATAAAGGTTAATTGTGATACTGTCCTAAATGTCTATACCATGTATCTATGTCTATCCAATCTACAGGGGTCGACACCAACTGTACCGAGGATCCCTGAAAATTGGAAGGGACCCCAGCAATATCAGGCTCGGGATTCCGTCTTGATCCTTCAGTATTTCTCCAGTAAAATAGATCTTAATGTATCAACTAAAGCTCCTGATTTTTTGGTTGCTTGTTTTTGTAGAAAACATTTTGGATAATGAAGAAATTGCTTGTTACAAGCAATTTTTTCATTTTCCACAATGTTTTCCGAAGCTTTTTTTTTCAAGTTGGGCTTTGAAGGGCAGGATTGCATGTGAATGAGTTACTGTATATCAAGGAAGGATCCCTGATTATCTGGAGGAAACCCTGAAGTAATAGGTAGGGATTCCTGTGGGATCCCACTGAGGCAAAGTTAGTGTCGACCCCTGATCTATACATTGTACATACACTTAGAACAGTATCGCACTAAATCCTTGTAACGGTTTTCTCCTTTTCCACATTGCTTTATTTCTGCTTTATCTGCAGTCAGGAATGTGACCATGTAAGTATAATACTCTCTATTTTAGATATGCTAGAGGGTCTGAAGAAAAATATATATGATTTAATGTATAAGGTCTGTTACATTTGATATTATATAACTTTTTGCAAAGGAGATAAACCCATTAACCCATTACCTGACAAAATATTAGACTGGTCCAAATTGAAAAGAGTTGCTGACGACAAATCAATGTTTATGAAATAGTAGATTTTTTCAATTGTATTGGTAGAAAACATTGTCTTAACCCTTTCCTGGATAAACCCGGGATTCTACGTCACTGTGATTTTATACTTGAGAAAACATTGTGGAAAAAGGAGAAATTGCTTATAAGCAATTTCTCCTTTTCCCGCAGTGTTATCTACCACATAGGATGGTTTAATTTTGAATTGCATCCAACTTTCATTGTCGTCTGCATCCTCTTTCTATTTCGACCACTCTAAAATTTCAAAAACCAGGAAAGGGTTAAATGAAGATATTGCTTGTTACAAGCAATTTCTTCATTTTACACAATGTTTAACTAATTGTTTTTCTTGAGGAGCGTCAAAAGCATCACTGTGTGGGAATGGGTTAAACATTGAATAAAAGTATGGTAATTATAACAAAGGTTTAAAAGTTGTTTATGAAATTGATTTCTAAAAGAAATATTAAATTTTGAACAAGTTCTATCACTGCTTTCAGCCCTTTGATTTTACAGCAATTCATTAAGGTAATTCATACCACTTGACAAGGGTTACAGAATATTATAGTTTGACCACTCAGTTAAACTGCCATGTCAATGGTTAGTAGGGTGGATAGGAATCTGTAAATTGTATGGTCACATGTAATACTTAGTTACATATTTGATTTTTTTTTCGGATAAGATGTTTATCCAAGACCCCATATGGGGTGCTATAGCCCATTGAGCATGTTTTAAAACAAGGTGGAGCTCTCAGTAGTTTTTTCCTCAATCATTGCATAATTCCCAGCAACAAATAACTGATTCCTGGGTGCTTTGTCCACATGGGGAAATGCTATTGTGAGACAATGAAAAGTATAATTCTACATTTGATTATCCCTCATTTTGATTTGTTGTAAAATAATAAGGGCATGACTGTGTTAGAACAGAAGAAATTGCTTAAAACAAGTATATGTGCAGTCTGATCTTAGTCTACACCATCTGCTTGTCCCTGTTGAGCAGGAGTAGTTCATAAAATTAATTGTCAAAAGAAATATTACTTCTCTGTAAGAGCTTCCAGTGCTTACAGTCCTTTGATTTAAATATATCTTTTTGAAATAGGTTTTATTCTGCATGACAAGAGTTCAATTTCACCAACATGAAATTGTCGTCTGCATTATGTTTGAATTAAGACAAGTCTAAAATGTTGTCATATGGTAATTGGTTAATATTATCATTAACCACATTTTTAAATCAAGGGTTATACATGATACACAATACAAAACAAAAATCAAACAATAAAACTCAGAGATTAATTTCACCATTCAGCAGAGCTTATAAACTGTAAAAATTTAAGCCAAAAATTTATTAAAATGAAGAAAGAAAAAGATGCACACCCATTGCTAAATAAACATTTCTTTTGTAATCCCCATATAAAATAATATCAATGAAAAAATAGTTAGAAAGGGAAAAATTTCTTGCAGGAAGCAATTTCTCCTTATCTCACTATTTTCTACCATATACAATGCATGTATTTGTTTTGAAACACTTTGAATTTCTGTCTGCAACCTCCGTTAGTCTATATTCCAAAATATGGAGACATGTACTTATGATCAGTCTATTGGTAAAGAAATCAATTGTAGCATTAATCCTTTCTTACACAAACCCTGGCTTTTACATCACTGTGATTTTATACTTGTGAAAACATTGTGGAAAAATAAGAAATTACTTTTCAC
This sequence comes from Fragum fragum, assembly GCA_946902895.1. Taxonomy (NCBI): domain Eukaryota; kingdom Metazoa; phylum Mollusca; class Bivalvia; order Cardiida; family Cardiidae; genus Fragum; species Fragum fragum. The sequence goes on from OX336372.1 coordinate 44,923,865, forward strand.
AAGCAATTTCTATTTTTCTCACAACATTTCCTACCTCATAGGATGATTTCATTTCAAATCGCATCAAGTTTTCATTGTCGTCTGCAACCTCTTTCAATTATGACCAGTCTAAAATTTCAAAAAAACATGAAAGGGTTAAGATCAGAATACATTTATCTATAATCCTCTTTTATAACCCATTCCAACACAATCCCACTTTTTTACAACCTTTAACCCATTCCAACACAGTGGAATTTTAGACCGGACCAAATTGAAAGGATATGCAGACGACAATTTCAAGTTGATGGAATTTTAATTTTTTTCCATCTAATTGGATAGAAAACATTGTGAATAATGAAGAAATTGCTTGATCCAAGCAATTTCTTCATTTTCCACAATGTTTTCCAAAGCTTTTTTCTTTAAGGGCGTAAAAAGGAGGGACTGAGTGGGAATGGGTTAAAAAAAATCTTTGGAAAACATTGTGGAGAATGAAGAAATTGCTTCTTTTAAGAAATTTTCTGTTTTCTACTTGAAATGGCCAAGATTTTCAAAACTTGCTATCTGCAATTTTTATGAATTTGTACCAGTTTATGATTTTGTTATCTGGTAATGGACAAAGAAATGATGTTTTAATCACTCCAATAATATCTACAAAACTTGAGAAGAAACATAAATTACAAAATATTCAAATATTTTTCTTTTTTCAAAATTTACTTTTTTTTTTTTTTTTCTCTTTATTGAAACTTTGTTACAAGTTATTTTCTGAAGAATAATACTTTGCACACACACACACACCCACATTTTGTTTCTGCAATGGCAAATTATCAAGGAAGACATTGTATTAAAAGGTTCAAGCACTTTCTTTGTTCACAGAAGTTTCCATCTAAACTGTTGCATGTTCTCAAAAGAGTATAAACTATTCACTTTGATTTGTGATTTGTATCTCTTTAGATCTTTCGATACCTGACCAGTCTAAAATGATACCAGTCTAAGACACAATTTTTGCCAACCTAAACTAAAGTATTGTGTTTAATTCATTTTTAGATAAGAATTTTTTAGAAGGGGCAAAAGACTTTTCAAATCTTTTTGAATAAAAAACAATTCCATGTACAGAAAAAAACTATGTTTTTGTTTTTCATGTCAAAATCAGGAATTAAGCAATAGTAAAGTATTTTTAGTTAGACAAGGCACATGAGGGTTTTGATCATAAATGTCAACAGTTCAGGGTTATTTCTTTGTAAGATTTTCAACGTTTTGTAGTAACTGTGGTCACTGTTGTCTGACTGTAGGGAGAGTACTGAAATAGAAATAATAAATAATGAAATGTACAACAACGGGAAAACGAAATATTGTGAAGTAAAGTGAATATTTTTGATACTACTAGTGCAATATCTATTCAACTCTTTCCTATTCAATCCCTGGTTTTATGTCCCTGTACTTGTAAGAAGCAATTTCTTCTTTTCCCACAATGTTTTCTATCTTACCAAATGGTTATTTTCAAATCATATAAATTTTTAACAGTCACCTGCAAAATCTTTGAATTTGGACAGGTCTAAAATTTTGAAAAACAGGAAAGGGTTATGCTTATTATTGTAATGGCTTTTCCTTATTGTGAAAATGATGTCATGTTTAGTAATGGTCTCATAATACTTGTGAAATATTTTAATTTGGACCAGTCTAAAATTTTTATGTTAATGGGTAGTTTGGGAGGAACAGGGCAGACAAGAAAAAGCTACAGAATGAGGGATGGATCAACTAATATAATTGGTAAACAACATTTTATGCTATTTCAACAACCCTTTCTGTATCATATGATGTATATATTGTATCCTTTAGAATATTGAGCTTGTATATCATTAGGTCTAGAACTTTATTTGAGGGATGAAGAGATTATTTTTTGTAACTTTATACGTACAGTCTGATTTTAGTCTATACTACCTGTTTGTCCCCTTCAAGCTAGAGCTGTTTTTATAAATTATTTTCAAAACAAATATTTACCAATAAATGACATGTTTAGTGCTTTCAGCCCTTTGATTTAAAAAGTTGTTTTTTTCAAAGGGTTTTATACAGCATGATAAGGATCAAAAGTCTATATGCAACATTAACTCTCCCATACATACCGTGAATTTGACTGCCTTGATATCCAACTGGTATAGGTGCTTGACTCATGATCTGAAGGTCACAGGTTTGAGCCCCACCATCACCGAGGTGTGTTCATGGGCAAGACACTTAAGGGCTAGCCCCAGTCTACTAAGCTGTGAAACTGGCTAGCAGTGGGTTTAAGCCACTGCCTCTCTTTCAGGGAAGTGAAAACATCCGGATAGTGAGTTCAAGAGTAACTCTATAAGCTTAAAGCATTCGTCACAATCGAAGTTAATTAGTATAAACTATACATACCAGCAGTTTAACTCCAAACTGTGAGTGCATCTCTTTACCAGTGGCAAGGGCTGACTTAAGATCCCCGTTTGGTAAAATTCCAATATGGCGTCCCCTCTCCTTCATGGACTCAAGGTAAACAAACTGTCCGACCTGGATCAACTGGAATTTGGTCTCAACACCATGCATCATTCCTGGTGGCTGAATAGTAACGAAATTATAATGGAAAAAATGTGTCACAGAATTTGACTAAATCTTGCTTAACCCATTACCAGTTTTATAAATTTTAGACTGGACCAAATTCAAAGAAGTTGCAGAAAACAATTTTTAGTTGAAGAAATTGTAATAATCTTTATTTCTTGGGGTAGAAAACATTGTGGATAATGAAGAAATTGCTTGTAACAAGCAATTTCTTCATTGTCAAGGATGATTTCCCAGCCTTTCCCCTCTTGAGGATCATAAAACAGCAGAATGTAGGAATGGGTTAATGTTACATTGATGTGCCATACGAAACATGAAAAGTTGAAATCAGAAGAAAAAGTAGAGGCGCTTGAGCACCTGTATGGCTCCACAGGCCTGAATTCACTAGTCATTGAAATAGTTGTACAGATTCCACTATTTAAGAAAGTCAATTTATGTGCTGGTAAAATTCATTTACTAAGTCTTATGAAAAGGTATTAACAAAACTTTAAAATTTTTCAAGGTAAACTGTACATGGACATAGGCCATGACCATTAAAGCCATGTTTTTCAACTGATCAAAATTATATGACGGAATATGTCAAAGGGTCAGTTAAGGATCATTCTTGTGATATTTGAAATCCATCAAAAGGTTTCTGAGAAGATTTTCAGAGTTTTCAGTACATACCATTATGGAAATAAGCCCAACCCCCAAAAAAACATGTTTTTCATCTAATCAAATTCATTGAAGAAATCTGATAAACAAGCTCAAAAGGATAATACCTGTGAAATTTGGTTGAAATCAATCTACTAGTTTCTGAGAATTTTTTTTTTTTAATTTTCACCATATACCATATAAGCCCCGCTTATGAAAGCTATCCAATCGAATTCTTTTAAATAATCTGAAAAAGAGTCACCAAAGGATCGTTTCTGTGAAATTTGATTGAAATCCATTAACTGGTTTCTGAGAAAAAGATGTGTATTTCCGTTTATTTATTGTTGTTACCGTAGCACATGCCCATATGAGCAACGCCCCCAGAAGATGGATAGTTGTTACTGGGGATAGTGCAAGGATACAGGACGAAACTGCTGAGAGCTCCGCCTGGTTCTTTAACGTGCTCGATGGATAGCACCGTCACACAGGGCCTCGGTTTTATGTCTCATCCGTAAGACAATTAGTTTGTTAGTTGATATGGTCAGCCCAGGGCTCTAACCCGTGATCTTGAGGTTTTAAGTCAAGTGCTCTACCAACTGAGCTAATCGGGCTGACGAGAATAGAAAAAGATTTTCAAAGTTTTCATTATATATGGAAGTTTTCCCTGCTTATCAAATCCATGTTTTTCATCTGATCAAAATCATTCTAAGGAATCTAAGCTTACCATGCTCATAACCAGTGTGTTTCCATTGACTATGGCGAGAAAGTTGTTGTTGTTGTGTAGCCTGACCTGGTTGTTTCCTTCATTCACTATTGTCCATGTTGCTGAAATTGAAATTCAAATGATATCAAACATACTATCTAAGTCATCATAATTGCTCATCCTGGTTAAGCAAGTAGAAAAATTGTCTTTATTATTACTTAAATCAAAATATTACTCAAAGAAGGAAAATATTGTTGGAATCCAACCTACTTGTTACAATTAGGTTGGATTGGTTGAGGCTTGAAGCTATTGTGACAATGTCTTCATAGGCTACTTGTCTTCAGCACAGCAGAATGCAGGATCATGTGACAATGGGTTAACTTGAAGAAAATAAAAAGAATATAACCCATTACAGCAAAATCCCACATTTTGAACTTTTGAAGAAATAAGACTACAAAAACATTGTGATTTAACCCATTCCCACACAGTGACGCTTGTTGACGCCCTCAAGAAAAACAATTGGGAAAACATTGTGTGAAATAAAGAAATTGTTACCAATAAAACAAAAAATCTGAAAGTTCATAAACTTTCAATTATACTCTGCAACTCCTTTCATTTGAACCAGTCTAAAGCTTTGTCATCTGGTAATGAGTTAAGGAAAAAGTGCTTTTACAAGTGATTCCCTATCATGATCTTTTCTACCCAATTAGGCACCTATCTTAATATCAACACTGTTTTCGATGTCAATTGTAACTCTTTTCCTGGACCAGTGTAAAATTTTGTGTTCTGGGAATACGTTAAGAAGTCAAAAAAGGAACTTATTTAATCTTGTCATCCTGAACCCGGAATATTCCAGTTAAGGCAGGAGGTGTAGACCAAGATCAGCCTGCACATTAGTGCAGTCTGATCATGATCTACATCTCCTGCTTGTACTTTTCCTTCCAGAGTTGTTTATGAAATTGAATTCTAAAGGAAGTGCATTCAGCCCTTCAATTTTACAGCAATTCAGTAAGGCATTTTATACAGCATGACAAGGGTTGATAAAGCATTTGTTAACTCCCAACAAAACTTATTTAACTAAGCTTACAACATTATACAACAAGTACCTTCAGTAAATTGAAAGAGTGCTGAAACCACCCAATGAGCTAAGACAGGATTAAAATGTTGATGAATTTTTTTATTGACCACCATGATCCGTCAATCGAAGATTTAGATATTACCCTGATATGTTCCCTTTAGACTTTCCTGAATTTTATTCAACCCATTCGTAGACAACAAAATGTTAGGCTGATCCAAATTTAAAGTTGCAGAAGACAATTTTCAGTTGATGAAATTTTAAAACACTTTGTCTTTTGGAGTAGAAAACATTTGGGATACAAAAAGGAAATATGCTCTAGACAGGTCCAATTTCAAAATCGAAGTTTTACCTGTGACCTTTAAGCAATCCTTAAAGCTTTTCAAATAGCAAATCTGCTCATGATAGAGAACAACAGAGTCAAATTATTTTCAAATTGATTGATAAATGTAGGAGTAATGCTCTATGCAAATGGATAAAGCCAGAACTACATCCTTTTACTGAATGGCAAAGGATTACAATATACCCACCAACAGGTGCCTGATGCTTCATTGTTTTACACTGGATAGTTTATAAAAATATCAGATTGAAAATGGTAATAATTCTTACAAAAATGCATTTAGTGTTACCTATCTTGATAGTGTAGGTTACTTTTTATGAGTATATAATATATTCCAAGGTTCCAATAAATGAGTTAAAGATAGAGTTTCTGAGAGTTTCTTAAATATAAAATCAAATTATCTTCACCATGAGGAGCTCCTTGTGGCCCTCTTCCATCCACAACCAGTCCACTGGCTCCCTGCAGAATCTCCAAACAGCCTCCATTAGCACGGGAAACCAGCTGAATTACATTTCCTGTTTGGAATAAGTTCTGCAACAAAAATATTATCTTTTTTAAAAACAGACATAGAAATTTATTGTGTATTTTTGAGAATTTTTTACAGTTTAAGAAACCTCTATTTTGTTTGCAATCATTGACAGCAGAAAGAATTAGAATAATAACAAAGGTTTGACTTAAAAAATCATTATGTACTGTGAAAAAATGCTTTATATTTGCTGAAACTTATACAGTATCATTAACCTATGACCTTATTTTTATAGTGAATTAAGTCCTTGCACATAATTAAAACACTTCTAGATCACAAAATGCACCTTTTTCAAGTGAAAGGGTAAATGATAATATTTTGCTATGCTCAAAATAGCCATTAAAGCATCTTGTAAATTTTAATGTAAGGAACCTTTAACAATTATAAGGGTAATTAATTTAACAATTATAATGGTAATTAAACCTGAAAAGTCAATCTGAAACAAAATCTATTACATTCTCTATCAACAAGAGCACCATGATGGTCCTAAATCGCTCACCTGAGTGATCTGCTAACCAAAGTACGTTTTTGTACTCTAGTTGAGTGTTTTTTCCAACTTTGGACCCCAGGGATGTGGCCATTTTTACCCCAGGAATATGATTCTTTGATAACATGCTACAAAACCATATGGTAATGTTACATGCCAAATACAAAAGTCCTAGGCCAATAAGCTCAGGAGGAGAAGACATTTGAACTTGCTCTTGAGCATTTTTCCCAACTTTGGATCTTAAGGGCAGGGCCATTTTTAACCCCAGGAGCACAATTTCTGAAAACTTGGTAGAAGACCATGTGATTCTGCTATATATGACATATAAATGCCCTTTGCCTTGTAGTTTATTAAAAAAAAGTTTTCCAAAGATTTACTTGATTTCCTCAGCCCAACAAGAGTTTTTCACTGAAAGAAATTCTTTAAACAACTTTTGTAGAGCTTCATCCAAAGAACATCCCTGCAAAGTTTCAGCTTGTTTTGCATTCTGGATTTGGAGGAGAAGAAATTGGAGATGGAAAGCAGACAATGACGGAAAGCAATAGCTAACCTCGCACTTTGCGCTCAGGTGAGCTAAAAAAGTTGTTCTCTTAAAATGTTTAAGTTTTTCAATAAGATTAAACATAGGGTAACATGCAAAATTTGAAAACATAAGGCCATACAGTTTGGAGGAACATGACTATCAAGACTTAGTTCTCGTTTTTACGTATCAGGGATCTCATAATATATGGCAAACTTTCACTGTCATGCAATAGTTTTTGTAGACAGCAACAAGGCAATATTACATGCCAGATATAAAATCAATAGGGCTTATGATAAGGAAGAAGAAGATTTCGAAAATATTTACATGGTTGTCAGGGCAACCAGAGTTCTTAATGGATTCAAATTTTGTGAAGCACTTTTGAAGAGCATAACATAGGAATCATTTTCTGTTGGCAGGCTTTGATCCATCACTATAGCTCACCTGACCACTTGTGATCAGTTGAGCTAAATATCATTCTCTAAAAAGAAACCAAAGTACATGTACCGAAAGTACTGTAAAGTACTGTAAGCTAGCAAAGCATTGTTTTGTTAATTTATCTTCTTTGTCAAAGGTTATGATAAATAAACAAGGTTAAAGTAACCCAGGGGTAACCCAGCAGTTAACCCATTACAATATGACAAAATCTTAGACTTGTTCGAATTCAAAGAAGATACAGACAACCATTTCAAATTGGTTGAATTTTGGAGTATTATGTTTTTGATACTTTGGTTTGATTTCTGGCTTTTTACAGGAGATTTAGGGAAACGCTCTCTAAAACTGAAAGGTACACGTTTTCGCATTTGTAGGTGTTTGTTGATTAAAATATTTTCAGATGAAAAATCAGGTAGTTTTTCAAACCATCTAAGGATGGATTCATTAGTGAATTTCTGCATTGATAGATGTACTTTTTTACTTCCAACATAAATCTGTCAAGATTAAACTTTGATTAAAATGATTCCAAGATCATAGTTTGGCAGTCAACTATTAGTCTTTCATCAATATTTCTTAAAACTACTGATATCCGGACTATAAATGGTTTGATTTTTTCACAGTAATAAAATAAATGTATGATTGCTTCCTTGTGTGTGTTGCAAAAACTGCATTTGTTCTCATTTTTAATGTTCATTTTATAAAGTAGTGAATTTGTTGCAATAATTCTGTGGGCAATTCTGGTTTGAAACCATTTACTGTATGAATCTTTTGTGAATTTAAATATGTTACCACGTATTTGAATTTCCCATTCCAATCAATAACTATATTTGGAAACTCCATAACCCACTTTCTTGGACATGAAGGTGTATCACTGTTTGCTATCAAGGTATTATATACGATTTCATTACTGTTTACATTAGTAAAAATGTGATTAAAAAACAGCTGATGGAGGGATTATGGAATCCATGCATAACTTCTTCATTGATTTCAAAGTCATAGTTAGAATCATAAAAAAATATTAAATAATGATGTCTATAAAACCGCATTTGCCAAGATCTTTTATTACCATTTCACTTTTAGTTTGATACTGTTGTTAAATTAACCATAAGAGTTTAAAACAAATGTTTAACAGGCTTACGGTCAGTGGGCTACCAATCTATTGTAATTACCACTTGATAAAGCTGTCATCATAATATTTTGGTTGTCAACTTGACATCATATATCATCACAGTAAAATATCAACAACAAAAGCTATCGACATGGCAAGTGCCGTTAAAGAAATACAAATATAATAATTGTACCATATTCAAGTTTAGTTATGTCACTAACAACTTTACTAACATATCAATTGTACGGTGTGTTGAGGGATGCCCATGACCCTCACATACCTATGAACGTGGAAAATAAAGCTTTAAAAAAAACAAGAGGCCCAGTGGGCCTTAACGGTCACCTGAGTAAAAGAGCATCAAGACAAGTGATTAAAGGTTTATTAGAAAAAGATTTTTTAAGAAGTACAAAAATTTACCCCTTTCTGCCCCTGACTGGGGCCCCTTTCACCCAAAGCCCCCCAACCTCTTTTCACAAACTGGAATTGGCATCCCCCAATGATGCTTCCGACCAAGTTTTGTTAAATCCCCTCAGTAGTTCTTGAGAAGAAGATGAAAATGTTTAAAAGTTACCAAAAATGACCCCCTTTTGGTCCCAATTTTAGGCCCCCCTGACCTCCAGCCTTTTAATTTTCACAAGTCTGTATTAACAGTACCCAATGATGCTTTTCACCAAGTTAGTTTGAAATTGGCTTAGTACTTCACCAGAAGAAGATGAAAATGTGAATTTTTTAACATGATGAACTTTGACCTCTGGGTGTGGCCCCATACATGACCCCAGGGGCATGAATTTCACAATTTATAATAAACCTGTCCTAGTTGTCATGCACACAGAATATTTAAGCTCTGGCATTAACGGTTTATTAGAAAAAGATTTTTTAAGAAGTACCAAAAATTACCCCTTTTTGCCCCCTATTTGGGCCCCTTTGACCCCCAGAACCCCTTTTTTCACAAACTTGAATTCGCATCCCCCAATGATGCTTTCTACGAAGTTTGGTTGAAATCCCCCCAGTAGTTCTTGAGAAGAAGATGAAATATTTAAAAGTTACCAAAAATTACCCCCTTTTGGTCCCCATTTTAGGGCCCCCTGACCCCCGAGCCTTTTAAATTTCACAAATCCGAATAACCATTACCAAATGATGCTTTTCACCAAGTTTGTTTGAAATTGACTTTGTACTTCATCAGAAGAAGATGAAAATGTGAATTTTTTAACATGATGAACTTTGACCTCTGGGTGTGGCCCCATACATGACCCCAGGGGCATGAATTTCACAATTTATAATATACCTGCCCTAGTTGTCATGCACACAAACTATTTAAGCTCTGGCATTAACGGTTTATTAGAAGAAGATTTTTAAAGAAGTACCAAAATTACCCCTTTTTGCCCCCGATTGGGGCCCCTATGACCCCCAGAACCCCTATTTTCACAAACTTGAATTGGCATCCCCAAATGATGCTTTCTACCAAGTTTGGTTGAAATCTGCCCAGTAGTTCTTGAGAAGAAGATGAAAATGTTTAAAAGTTGACGCACGACGACGGACAAACGATGATTGCAATAGGTCACCATGACCATTCGGTCAGGTGACCTAAAAATGCACATCTTTGCTTTATATCGAATGCGTGATGTGATATTTGAATATAGTACATTCAATAATTGAAGAGAAAATTAGCAGACAAAGATTTCAAACAAATGGCTGTAACTCTGGAAAATAACCAAAGTACAATGTGCATATCTTTGCTTGATATTGAGTCCTTGAGTAAATATGAATCAAATCAAAGCAGTAATTTAGAAGAAAATGAACAAACAAGAAAAAAGTTGCAATCCAGCCAACAAACTGACGGACAAGCTGATCCCTAAATACCCTCAAATATAATTTGGGGTTATCACAAGTGTAGACCATTGTTGTGTATTTAAGAGAGCCTAAGCCTAAAATTTTTTGTCTTTAAGGTCCAGAAACCATGTTGTATCTATCAAATGTTCAAATATTTCCCATGTTTATTTACCCATTACCAGACAACAAAACTTTAGACGGGTACAAATTTGAAGAAGTTGCCGACAACAATTTTAAGCTGTGAGAAATTTTGTGTTAAAAATGAGGTTGAAATGAAGAAATGGCTTGTAAAATGGAAAGCCTAATTTTATAGTAATTGCATTGTTTTTTTCTAAGTAAATCAGTGTAACTACAGCCTTGTATCAGCTATAGCATGACGTTTTGTTCAGCCATCAACAATTATCTAACAAGTTGGACTGATTTGTAACAGTTTGACACGTCTTCCTTTCACACTGGATTAAGTAGACAAAATTTAACTTCATGAAAGTTTAATTTCAAAATTCCTGGCACTTTATCTTTTTTCTGTTTCAAAGCACAGAAACTGAATTCCTTTTCTAGCAAGGTAAATGACTGTAGAAAAATGTTACTCAGAAATTCACCACCCACACCATAATTTCGGGGAGAAAATATTTCAGTATCAATAGATTTCAACCTTAGCTGGACATATTAACACGTTTTTTGACTTGAGTCAACTGTAAAGTGTTTTACAAAGAAACAGAGTCAACCTACTGCAAAGGGTTTTCAAACTCCCATCAATCTTGGCCTGACTTCAGATCACAGGAGTTTCTATTCTATTGCAAAGACTGGTGCACCTAACAATGGTTTCATCGATTAAATGGGATTTAATTACACTTTTAACAGTATTTCAAACAATTTGCAGAAGCTGGAGTGTCATCCTTTCTGATCCTCCAGCTACTCATCCACTTAGGTTTACGATTATCCACCCATTGGTGAGATACAAACATTGGAAAGAATATTTGTTAAGGCAAGTGACCCCATGATTTGAAGTCCTATGTACTAACAACTGCCGTATGGCCAATTTATTCCAAGCCATCAGCTGCACATTCCACTTTGGCACAATACTTATCATTCAAGGATTGGTGAGAGCTGAATTAAGGATGCATGTCACAATTCCTTTCTTCAGATGTCACACCCCAAAGATTGAAAGCATGGCAAGCTAATGATAGAGCTAACTTTGCTCTGCCTAGTAGTCATCCCATTAAGAAAGGAATACTATGTATTACAAATCTTTATATAGCAAGATGTCTTATTCTACATGTAAGCATGCTGTTCTTACCAAAACATTACCAGCGGGGCCAGTACCAATGGCCTTGTTTATGTGATTAGCAGTCCAGTCAATTTCTCGACTTACGGTTTTACCCAAAACATCAAGTTCTCGACCAATCTGGCCAAATAGTCCACGCTAAAAGAGGAATGATAACGTGTAAAGTGAAGAAAAATGAAATTTATATTCAAAACACTACACCACACCACAACTAGACACAACTTTAATCTGACCTGTATTGTTTAACATAAAATTCAATGCTTCGACACTGAAATAATTTTATTATAATTCTGCTTATCAAAATTCCTCTATTCTAATTGGCTGAAGAATTCTTTCATATCTAAAGTAAAAGAATTCTGAGTAGCAAACTATTTTGTACAATTGCAGATAGAGTAGTTAAAAAAAAGCTATCAAAATTTGTAATCATTTTTGCCTTGATATATTTAACAACACAATTCAGTATGAAAAGTTGCCATATAACAAAATGTATTGTCACTCTGTGAATAAGGAAAGAAACAAAATTACACACAAAGATTACCAGCAAAATTTATCTTTTCACATTACCCATTCTACTACAATGATAAATTTAGCTTCTAGAAATTTGTTAGTATTTTTTTTATCCTAGATCAACTTAAAATTATAAACTTTGTAAGAGAATTTTCAATTTCCAACTTTTCTAAAACAATTTTCACCTAGTAATGATACCTAAGCCAATCTAGTTTGGGAGATTTAAAAGAGAACATTCATTCTAAAACACATTTTCTAGTCATCTTTTTCAATAAATTTGTTTAATTGCTGGCAAGATTTGTATGAAGTGAGGATTAGGAGAGCTCATGATAATGAGAGATTATAAGTAATGACAGTATAGTTTTAATTACAATTAAGGCATATTAACCCATTATCAGACAACTGAATTCTAGACTGTCCTAAATTGAATGAAGTTGAATGAAGTTGCGGACAGCATTTTAATTTGAGGTAAATTGGGAAAATAAGTTCTAAATAAGGTTGAGAACATTGCAAGAAAAAACGAATTTGCTTGTCACAACTAATTTCTGCTTTTTCCTTTAAGTTTTCCATAGCTACATTTCTTCAGGGTGTGAAAAAGCCAGATCAGGTGATAATGGATTAGTTAGGTATTGGAAAAAAAATCAAATATTGTTAGAATTCTGTTCTCAATTCTTTTGTAAATTTGAATCATAGATATAACACTACAAATATTTCAAAGACCCATCTATTCATAATGGAGAACAAGCAACAGCTACCTCTCACTAGAATGAGCTCCAAACAAACAAATATGACAAATACTGAGAAAACTAGTAATAAACTAAGATATGGTTAACTACCAAATCAAAATGTGAGCTGGTTAACACCCTGTGGACATGTCTGTATAAAATATTACCAGTACTGAGCCAGATGCAGTCGTTTGCATACTTCTGTCTATAGCATTAACAGCTCTGTCTGCTTCCCGGCCAATTGAATGGCCAATCTTGTCTACCTCCCTCATCATATTTCCAAAAAAGCCTCTCTAAAACATGTCAGTATATAAAAAATGAAAGAAAGCAAAACTACTCAGTTTGCAGTTAATCATTTTAATCGACGGTTTTCTTCTCAAACTTAAAGAAAATAAACTTCTTGTTGGCAAATTTGAAGTACATGGAATAACATTTTATTAGGGCCTACGAATATGTACCTACATATTTATGACCTTCAAAATTAATTTTTGTCACTCTGCCTTTGACCTTGAGAGTAAGACAACAGGCAATTTGCATGACTGCTTGATTAGACCTCACTTGGAAAAAATGAAGGTCAAATTTGTCATTTGACCATCAACTAAGACCCTGGCCTTGCTTCAACATATACAAAAATAGTTTGACATGGCAGTAATACAGATGAGTCCTGTTAATTGCAACACCAATTTGTCAAAGCTTTTGTTGCAATTAACCAGGAGTTGCTATTAAAAGGAGCTATTTGTTCTATAATTTTTTTTTTTTTTCAAAATGTGAGCAATTAAGCAGTGAATTGCTATTACCAGGGTTGCAATTAACTCTTTCCTGTTTTGCAAAATTTTAAACCTGTCCAAATTCAAAGGTTTTTCAAACAAAAATTTAAAGTGGATTTAATTTGAAAAATAACCATTCAATAGGGTAGAAAATAATGTGGGAAAAGAAGAAATTGCTTTTTACAAGCAATTTCTTCTTTTTCCACAATGTTTTCTCAATGATAAAATCACAGGGATATAAAAGCCAGGGATTAAACAGGAAAGGGTTTAGAGAATTCCACTGTACTTGTAAAGTGTACTACTAATACTGTTCTGAATAATTGAAAAATCATAGCTGTCAATCAAGGACTAAACCGACTAGTCAAATTATTTATTCAGTCCAGACCTGAGCTTATCAATTCTTACATTGGTCGCCATTTTTGTTAACCTTTATTGTTTGTTTGGCTATTTAAATGACGTAACTGCAGCTTATTCAAGCTAGAGTTACGACAATTAAGTCACAAACCAACTGATTTACTTTTTTGTTACATGCCACCGGCAATAAATTTTGCAAAATATCGCCGTTAAAAATTGAAGCTTCAATAGTAGGAGTTAATGGCCAGAGCTTAGGGAGTCAGTTGTTGGGGCAAGCAATTTGTCAATTGAATAATTGGACTGGTCAATCTATTTTTTTGATTGATGACGTAGATCACACAATTTTAATGGATTATCAAACATTATGACATCTGCACATATTTGCCAAACTCAAATTATAACCAGACGACAAAATTGTAGATTGATCATAATTTCAAAGAAGTTGCAGAAAGTAATTCGATAAAATTCTAAAACTTTTGTCTTCACATGAAGAAATCATCCCAGAAAACCAAGAAATTGATTGTTAAAATAACCTAATTTCTCATAACCTTTTCCATTGACTTTTCTTAATTTAAAGGGCCATAAAGAGTCGGGATTGTGTGGAAATGTGTTGAAATTCTAAAATTACTTATATAGCTTATAGACTTTTAAGGAGTACTATTAGACTTTTTTAAAAAACAATATCAGCAATGTACCTTTAACCCTTTCCTGTACAATCCCTTGTTTTTTACGTCCCAAAGTTTTTATACTTGAGAAAACATTGTGAGAAAAGAAGAAATTGCTTGTAACAAGCAATTTCTTTTTTTCCCACAATATTTTCTACTATATAGGTAAGTTACTTTTTCAAATTGCACTCACTTTTAATTGTCGTCTGCAACTTCTTTGAATTTGGACAAGTCAAAAATTTTGAAAAACAGTAGAGGGTTAAAAATTCATTGGACTATTGCTTTAACCTATTGTAAAGTAATGAAATTTTAGACTGGTTAAAAGTGAAAAGGAGTTGATAATACATTGTAATTTGAATTTGATGAAAAAGATTTTTTGTCCTTCATGGAAGAAAACATCATGTAATAGGAAGAAATTGCATCTTTATTTCCTTTAATCTTTTCCAGAGCTTTTTTAAATCATTGTAAAAACGCAGGACTTTATGGAAATGGTTTTACAAGTCTTACTGTATTTCTCATATAAACCCATTCCCTCACAAAGATGCTTTTTGACTCCCCACAAAAAAAAAAAAAAAAAAAAAAATTCAATTAGGAAAACATTAAGTTAAATGAAGAAATTTCTTATCCCTAGCAATTTCTTCATCTTACATATTGTTTTCTACCTAGAAAGTTAAAAAAATCTAGAATTTCATAAAGTTTAAATTGTCTTCTACAATTCCTTTCAATTTGGACCAGTGAAAGACCAAAATTTTGCCGTCTGGTCACAGAGCTATGCCATCATTCTACTCACACTTGACTTTCCAACTACAACTGGTTGTTGCTGCTGTATTATAACTGTGTTAGTCTGAAATTGACAAGGACAAAAGTTAACCCTTGTACTGTTGAACATTTTTCCTCTTTACACTACATTTGAAAACTTTGACATAATTCGATCAATCTTGTGTTCAAAGATTTCTCTAAAAACAACAACAATAAGCAGGTAGTTTAGGCTGCATGTCTGTGCAGACTGATCTTAGTCTATACACCTGCCAAAGCCATTGTCAAAGCAGTGATATCCTGGGATCAGCATGACAAGGGTTAAAAATACAAAGGCCAAATTGGCTCACTATTACTAACTCAAAACAGCTTCACCCTTTCCATTTTTTTTTAAATTTTAGACTGGTCTAAATTGAAAGAGGTGCAGAAAAATGAAAAATGGATGTAGTTTGAAATGAAATCATCCTATGTTGTAGAAAATATTGTGGAAAAGGAGAAATTGCTTGTGATAGGCATTTTTTTCTTTTTCCACAATGCTTTCCCATGCATAAAATCACCGCAACATAAAATCCCGGGTTTGTACAGGAAAGGGTTAATAAGTTGTATACCAACCTATGAAAAATTATGGTATAAGGTGATTGGTTTTAACCCATTCCAACAAAATCCTGCTTTTATGTCCCCTAGTAAAAAGCTTTAGATAACATTGAGGAAAATGAAGAAATTGCTCTTAATCAGCAATTTCTTCATTATCAACAATGTTTTCTACCTAAGGAGACAAGGAATTCAAAAAATGTTATTGAACTTTTGGCTGCAACTTCTTCCAGTTTGGACCAATCTAAAGTTTTATCATCAAGTAATGAGTTAAAAGGAAACATTTATATAAAACTTTTTTTTTCTTTTTGTGACACAGGATTTTACATAGGGTATTAAAAATTCTTACTATAGATGGTATTAATCGATTCTAGTAAAATCTGATTGAATAATGTCTGAGTTTCATTCAGTTTTCAGATTTGTAATTGAAAAAGAGAGAAAAAAATGATGAAAATAAGTTTGGTTTACTCTTACTCATAATTATTTCTAATAAGTTAAACTGAATTGGGTTTTTGTTTGTATGATGGATCACATATAATAAAGAATACTTACAGCCCCCTGTTGTGGATACGCTGGCCCTGGATAAGGGGGCGGGGCATATCCAGCAGGTGGGGGAGGTTGTTGCTGTGGGTATCCAGGGTTGCCACCTTTATATGCCATATTGTCACTGAAAATCATATAGAATTCTTTTAAATACATAAGAAATTTCAGAGCGAGACAAAAATAATTAACTGATTATAAGATTTATTTTCTCAGGACTTTTATTAACGCTTGTCATGCTGAATAAATTCTTTTCAGAATTGTATGAAAATAAAAGGGCTGAAAGAACTGGTTGTACTTGTTGTTCATTTGTCAATACTTCTTTTGAAAATTAATATAATGAACGACTCTGGTTTCAAAAGGACAGACAGAGGTGTAGACTGAGATCAGACTGCACTTATATGCAGTCTGATCTTTGTCTATATCTCCTGCTAAAACCGGAATATAACGGGTCCGGCATGACAAGGGTTAAGAATATTCAGCCTTTCTTCATTTTCTAAAATGATTTCAAAAGCTTTAGGGGCATTATAATTGATTGGAATGTGTTTAAAAGACTTATCCATAAGATGCAATTCTTTTTCTGATTTTTGGGACCTTTTCACAGAAAAAAATTTAGCATTCTAATACCAAGTCTGCCAAGTCATCAAAAACAAATCTTTTATAAGGTGTGAGTGCACCATATTATGTCAAAATCTGAAAGTGGATATTTTTGATTGATAAAGATGGATATTTGCAGAAGTTCCTTTTATCCTAAAAATTGGTGATTAAACAAACACTTACATCAAGAAAATGTTCTGGTTTCTCAAGACAATAATTTACAAGGTAGGAATGAAATACATCAAAGGACCAAGCAATTCCAATCATTGATGCATTTTTGTGCTGGATGCAACATCAAAAGTAATGATGTTGGATGATCAAGGATACCAGATAATATATTACTGAGTCAGATCACACGAAATAAGGATCCATAATTTTGGAAATGGACCACCAGTATGTTAAAAATTCATTGACGTGAGTCCTTGAAAGAATTACGGATATATAATGAGAGTTCACTATTTTGCCACACTTGATGTACACAAATGTATTGGAATTTATGTTCATGCTAGCAAATTCAAAAACATTATGATACTTAAAACATAAACTGAATTTTCGCAAAGTGGACTTTTACCCTCCTCCCCCACCCTGAACTCTGTCATTCAAGATGAACAGTCAACCTTTACCTTCATTACCCCAAAACAATAGGGCACCTCCTAGGGTCATGGACAACATGTGTAAATAGTTTCAAGGACCTAGGTCAAATGGCTTATGAGATACAGCATGGAAACGGTTTTAAATAAAAGTTCAATTGTGACCCTGACCTTTGACCATCATTACCCAAAAACAATGGGGTACTTCTTTTGGTCATTGGCAAAAAGGAAGCTTGAAGGAGGTATAATGAACAGTACAGGGAGTATTTTGGTATTCTAGAGAGAAAATTGATAATACCATACAACTGCTTACATTCTTATGTTAACCCTTGTCATGCTGAATAAATTACCTTACTGAATCGCTGCAAAATCAAAGGGCTGAAAGCACTGATAGACCTTGTTTTTCATTTCTTTAAGAAAAATAAATTTCATAAACAGGTCTGGCAGGAAAAGTACAAGCAGGGGGTGTAGACAATTATCAGACTGCACTTATGTGCAGGCTGATCTTGGTCTACATCTCCTGCCAAACCGGAATATTCCGGGTTCAGCATAACAAGGGTTAATATATATCAATTTAGAAATCACAAATGTAATGACAAGACCACCCTTTAACTGACAACTATTTGCTATTCACAAAAGTCGAAATCTGGATACCCATTTTTTTTTTTCATCTTAACCCTTGTCATGCTGAGCCTGGAATATTCCGGTAATGGCAAGAGGTGTAGACCAAGATCAGACTGCACATAAGTGCAGTTTGATCTTGGTCTACATCTCCTGCTTGTACTTTTCCTCCCAGAGTTGTTTATGAAATTGATTTTTAAAAGAAATATTGATTTTTGAACAACACGTTCTATCAGTACTTTCAGCCCTTTGATTTTACGTCAATAAGGTAAAGCATTTTATACAGCATGGCAAGGGTTAATATTTCTAGAGATCAAGAGAATTGATTTCCAGATCAGTCAATTTCTGGATCAGTCAAACGTGAAGAAAAATGAGATATTGGGAGAACATGATGTGATCAAGAGATATCACATGTATGGATTGTGACAGATATACAAAGAAAAATTATTTGATAAAAGATAATCTGGCTTTAAATTATCCAACTACTATCCTGAAATCTATATGGTCCACTGATAGAAATATCATTCTTTTTTTCACTAAAAAAGATCTTCCATGAGAAATATTATAACACCCCCACCCTCCTTATGACAGCAATAGGAAGGCTAATATAATCTATATATCTTTTGAAAATAGCACAATCAGAAAATGAAAGTAGAAGTTTTACAAACCTTTGTTATATTTCTAATCAATTCTCAAAATATTAGAATTGGTTATGATAAGCGAAAAGGATGGTTTGATTTGTCACTAAAATGTGACGTTGTCTGACATTAAAAATAAACAGTTTCCTAATTTTGGAATGACGTCATTCTGTAAACTTCCGTAAACTGACAGATTAAAAGGGAAGCTACTCTGGATGAAGCATATGGACACGACAGGACACTCGTGAAAGACGAAATAATCTTATCTTCACAGGAATGTCGGCGATTAAAAACGCAAATGGCGATTTAACGGCCATTCAACACATGATTTCTTCGTGTTCTGGTGCAATGCTGACATCTTTATTTGGTAATTTGTTATTAAGAAGAAATATTGCATAATGCAATGGCACTCGGTTTCGTAACTTTACTGCTTCGTACATAAGTACAGAGATTTTTAATATCATAGTGAATCAAAATATTATCCTCCTTTATGTGCCCAGATTGTCGTTAATAAACCTGAAACCCCTTATTGTTTTCTCCAAATTGTGTCCTTATAATCTATATGTTTTCCATGACTATTCTTCTTCGGATTACCTGCCAGTAATACCCGAAAGGGAAGTTGGGCAGTATATATAGATAGATAGATAGGATTGACATTATAGGAAGTGAACTCTATACAACTCAATACAACATACAATAGATGATATGCTTTAGTTCACAATTTC
Organism: Fragum fragum; assembly: GCA_946902895.1. NCBI lineage: Eukaryota > Metazoa > Mollusca > Bivalvia > Cardiida > Cardiidae > Fragum > Fragum fragum. Next base: position 44,943,439 of record OX336372.1, read on the forward strand.
TGGAAGCTGTGCTTTTTATAACCCTCAGATATTATATTGAGATTACCAGAAATGACTTGTAACAACCATGTTCTATAATGTTTTCAACCCTGTATTATGAAATCGACGTAATCTTGTGGTATTCTGGTGGAATCAAAATGTGTTTAGTGTGCAGGATACTTAATAACAATTTATTCCATCATATGGGTTGATTATTTTGTGGAACTTTAGCGTATTTGGAGAAGTTCAGACCACTGTCACTTCAGAGGTTACATGCCCCCCAGACCAGATGCTGGCAAATCAGATGCTGGCAAAAGCTCAACACCGAATATGACATCAACACCTAAAACAAGATCTAGTGATGCATATATAGATTGTGGTTTGAACTTGAATAAAAAATCCAAGTCAATAGCGTGTGAGCTTTGTGATCAATGGTTCTGTTTGAAATGTTCGAAACTCAAGAGTTCTATGTTTGATGAGATCATTGAAAATGACCACTTATTATGGACATGTGGACATTGTAAAGTGTCACTTCCTGGGTGAAAAAAGGTTTTGTCCACAATGTCAAAGTTTGAAGAAAGGATCTGTGCCCTTGAAAAGGAATTGCGTGAAATTAAGGAGAGTGGGGTTTCACAGGGCCCTAGGGAGGATGTTTCTGTAAACAAAGTTCAGGAGGCTGTTCAGGAAGTATTGGCAGAGGAATGTGAGGTAGAAAGTAGGAAGTTGAACATTATAATCCATTCCTTGCCTGAAACAAATAACTGAAATGATGATGAAAGGTCAGTAGATAGTATTTTGAATAACAAATTGAGATGTGGTATATCGTCTGAAGATTATGGAATCTCAAGATTGGGTAAAAACTTTCTTGGTCGAACAAATGCTAGACCAATTCGCCTGACTGTGAAGGACTTTCAAACAAAGTCAAAAATCCTCGAATCAGCAAAACGATTGAAAAATGATGCTGAATTTTCAAATGTGTATTTGACCCCTGATTTGACAAAGCTACAGAGGCAAAGGGCTTTCCCACTAAGAGTTGAGAAACGCAGACGCGAGACTGAAGGAGAGAAACATTTCACTTTTCGTAAAGGTAGAATCATTTCACTACCTGTCGACCATTCATACCATAGTAGGCCATCTGGGGCCACTGGTAGGCAACCTGGCGTGGGATCCACTGTAGGTGGGGAGCGGCCATTTCGATCCTAACTCGTCTGAGAGTGATAGTTCCTGTACATATGTTTACAGTTCTAACAGTTCAACAACGGTTATAAACAGGTCATCAAGTTTAGACAGTTTTAATGTTTCCACTGAAACTTGTTCTACATTCTTCAATGAAGATGATCACAATAGCAACAAATTGAAAATTTATTACACAAATGCGGATTGTTAGTTGAATAAATTGAATGAACTGAATGTTTTGATTGCAGCATTGAAACCTGAGATTCTTGTAATATCAGAAGTTTTTTCCAAAAAATAAAAACATTTCGGACATTCATCCAAGTGAATATAAAATAGATGGCTACCAGGGTTTTCGTTTGACCCGAGACCTCGGGTTTTGAAGCAAAGAAATTAAAAAAAATGCACTTTGATGCTTGAAAATTTGTCACTGTGCGTCATTTTGATTCTCCAAAATTATCAGCCATGCGTCAAGGGTTATCATAAGTGTGCCAAAATTATTGGAAATTGTTAATTGATTATAAAAATATACACCCCATCAAGTTTAACAATAAGCTTGATAGGCAATTAGCACTTCAGTGATGAACATGCATCGGCGATCGTCATTGACAGGTACTTGACACCTGTGAAATTAATGATGAAACCCATTTTCAGAGTACTAATCCTACTGAAATTTACTTATTTGCTATTTCTTTTATAAAAAGCTCACAGAATATAATCAAGAAGTAACGTGAAACCAAAGAAAATATTGCCCAAGAAATGTCATTGGTTTTCGTGCATAAAATCTGCACTTCTTTTTATAAGAAATTAAAATAATTTGATCCTCTTAGTGCTCTTTAAGATTTTCTAAAACTGATTCAAACTAATTATATGTATAAATACTAAACTTTCCCTAAAATTTAACTTATATTGAAAATAGAATACTGTCAGATTGGAAAAATGTTTCAATCTGAGACAGAGTTTATTCTAAGGCACCATTGCTGAAAAAAACCCATACAATCACTTTTAAGGCACCATTGCTAACAAGGTTTTAAGCTTTTTTTTCTAAATTGCTCTGGGGGATATTGCATTTTGACTCTTGGGATTTCAATTTTGACTCTTGGAAATTTTGGCCCAAGGGTCAATGACTCTTGACTTTTGGGGACTAATGAAAACCCTGGCTACAATACATTTCTCAGAAATTTAAGTGCAAACAGCAGAGGAACCATCATATATGTACGTGATAATATACCTGCAGAAAAATGTGATACTTTGAATAACGCTGACTTTAAAGAATCTTCTTGGTGTGAATTAAGAATAGACAAATGCAATAAGTTGTTAATTGGTGGAATATATAAAAGCCCTTCCAGTTCAAACCAAAATGAGGACTACTTGTTAGACATTTTTAAAAATGAGTATGTTTAGTCGCACAAAAACCTGGTTATAGTCGGAGACTTTAACTTACCTGGAATAGACTGGAACAATTGGTCAACAGTACACAATGAAAACCATGTAACATTCAAGTTCTTAGAACTATTGAGAGACAATTTCATGTCGCAACACGTAACTGATAATACGAGATACAGACAAGGGCAGCAATCTAGCCTTTTGGATCTGATTATTACAAATGATGAAAGTATCGTAGATGACAAGCTGATAAACCACGAGCAAGTAAAACCATAAGACTAAACTCCTTTTCTAACCGAGTTACATGTATTAACATGTGGAATGCTTTACCAAATGATGTTGTGTATGCAGAAACGCTTTGACACTTGTAATATTTACTGAACATACATGACCCAAGCGGAAGACACCAAAATCAAGAAGACGAGGGGAAGGACAAGCCATATAGGGCTTAAAAATTTCTCTATATTCCAAAGAAATTCCAAAGAAATGACTAATTTATTTGGATTACAGACAATAGAAATTGTTGCCTACAACCTCTTTCAATTTGGACCAGTCTGAAATTTTGTTTTCAGGTAATAGGTTTGATTCAATAGTTTAGTTGACTTGTAGGTCCAAGTTGTGGAAAAGACGCAAGGTGTTAGTTTTTTTTGCAGAACACATCTAGCCAAACCTGTCAGAGTTGCCTCCTGTTAACTTATTACTAGATAGCAACATTTAGAATTATCTAAATTGCAAAGGAGTTGCAGGCGACATTTGAAAGTTTATGAAATTGTAGATTTTTAGTTCACCCGAGTACAAAGTGCGAGGTGAGATATTGTGATCGGTCGTCGTCCGTCCGTCCGTCCACAATTTTTTTTAAAAATCTTCTCCTCCTAAACCAGAAGGCCAATCAAGCTGAAACTTTGCAGAGATGTTCCTTGGGTGAAGTTCTACAAAAGTTGTTAAAAGAATTTAATTCCGTCTAAAACTCTGGCTGCCACGGCATGTGAAAATGGGAATCTTTAGTAAATCTGTAAAAATCTTTAAAAATCTTCTCCTCCTAAACCAGTTGGCCAATCAAGCTGAAACTTTGCAGGAATGTTCCTTAGGTGAAGTTCTACAAAAGTTGTTAAAAGAATTTAATTCCGTCTAAAACTCTGGCTGCCACAGCATGTGAAAATGGGAATCTTTAGTAAATCTGTAAAAATCTTCTGCTCCTAAACCAGTAGGCCAATCAAGCTGAAACTTTGCAGAGATGTTGCTTGGGTGAAGTTCTACAAAAGTTGTTAAAAGAATTTAATTCTGTCAAAAACTCTGGTTGCTGCGGCATGTGAAAATGGGAATCTTTAGTAAATCTGTAAAAATCTTTAAAAATCTTCTCCTCCTAAACCAGTAGGCCAATCAAGCTGAAACTTTGCAGGGATGTTCCTTGGGTGAAGCTCTTCAAAAGTTGTTAAAAGAATTTAATTCTGTGAAAAACTCTTGTAACTGTGGCATATGAAAATGGGAAATTTTAGAAAATCTATATTGTCTTTTTTCTCACAGACTACAAGGCCAAAGGCATTTATATTTTATACAGAGCTTAATCATATGGTTCTCTACCAAGTTTTTAAATATTTAATCTCTGGGGTATAAAATGGCCCCGCCCTAGAGGTTTGAAGTTTGGAAAAATGCTTACTTAGAGCAATTTCAAAAGACTTCTCTTCTTAAATTATAAGGTCTAGGATATTCATATTTGGTATGGAGCATAACTAGACGGTTTTGTACTATATCACTAAAAGTTGTCTTCCTCAGGTCAAAAACGGCCCTGCACTAGGGGTCAAAAATTGGGAAAAACACAAAATTTGAGTATGTTAAAAAAAAATTCTTCATTTTAAGGAGGAGGGCATTTAGATTTTGAGTGTAGCATAGCCTGGCTGTTATCTATCAGTTTTGATCAAATTATGCCTGTAGGTTAATAAACACCCCTTCCCTGGGTGTCCAAAGTTTGTAAAAAAGCTCCATTAGACCATGTTCAATAGCCTTTTCCTCCCAATCTACAAAGTATAAGGCATTCATATTTTGTATATAGTATAACCAGATGGTTCTCTACCATGTTAGCTAAAATGTTAGCCCTTGGATAAAACATGGCACTGCCCCAGAGGTAAATTTTTTTTGAAAACTCTCAATTAGAGCAACATCAAAAGTCTTCTCCTTCTGAAATATAAGGTGAAGGGCATACATATTTGGTATGTAGCATGACTAGATAATTTTTTACTTTATAACAGGAAAATATGCTCTTAGGCTAAAAAATGTCTCTGCTCCTGGGGTAGAAAATTGCGTAAATTGCATTGAAAGAATTCTTCTGAAATATAGGTTCTGGAGTATTTACATTAAAAACAAAGGATAACATTATTGTTATCTACAATGTTTATATCCTTTTGACAAACATGGCCCTTCCCAAGGCATCCAAAGATATGAAAAACGCTTAATAAGAGCATGTTCAAATATCTTCCACTCCTCATGTATAAGTTGTAATGCATTCATATTTTGATGTATAGTACATCCAGATTGTTCTCTACCAAGCTTGCTAAAATTACACCCATTGAAGTTGCAGACAGTAATTAGAGTTTGATTGAAATCTAAATACAAAGAATTACAGGTAGAAAACACTGTGAGAAATGGATAAATTGCTTGTCACTCCCTTTCTCACTATGTATTTTTCAAACCTATTTTCCCTGAGGGTGACAAATTCTAGGATAGTTTGGTAATGGATTAAACTATAAAGCCAAAGGCATTCATTATTATTGTAAAACATTACTGGATTGTTTTGTACAAAGCCCAAAATCTTATATATCTTTTATAACTTGTGCCTTTTTTATACTAAAAAGTACTGTAATTTGGAGATGCCTCGGGTGAGCGATTTAGGACCATCATGGTCCTCTTTTTTCAACTTTCTTTGTCGAAAAAATTGTGTAAAGTGAAGAAATTGATTGTAACATTTTAAAGTGCAGATATTCATTTAACCCATTCCAACACAGCAAAATTTTAGACTGGTCCAAATTGAAAGGAGTTGCAGATGACAATTTAGATGGGATGAAATTTTAGATTTCTTCAACTTTCTGGGTAGAAAACATTGTGTTAATGAAGAAATTGCTTATCACAAGCAATTTCTTCCTCTTAAACAATGTTTTTTCATTTGTTTTTCTTTAGGGGTGTCCAAAAGCGTCATTGAGTGGGAATGGGTTAAACAGGCACTTTCAAGAATTCCCTTGATGCTTGTTTAGTACAGATTTGACATCTTTGAATCCACTTACTTAGAAAGAATTAAAGATGAGATAAACAATCTTAAAATATTCTGTTTTGATGCAATAAATTTTTCTTAGTGGGGAATTTACCACCACATCCCCCAAAAAATTCAAAACTGCCTGCCTTGTAAAATCTTCAGTGATGCATCATATACATGAAAATTGGCATAAATTAACCATCAACTAAATATCTCATAATATAAAAGACTTTATTTATATGTGAATCAACAAAATGTCTGTTGAAATCTATTCGAATGATTTGCTTATTTTGTCATCATCGTTCAAAAACAATTTTGACCCTTAGAATTTCATGGTTAAAGAGTCAATGACTCTTGGCATTTATCAGTTTTAGGAAGTTACCTTCAAGCATGGCATGTCAGTTGTCACATAGATTTTCTTTTTTCAGTGACACCCTTAGATGTGGTGAAGATCCGCTTACAAGCCCAAAGGAAGCCAGAAATGTTTACAAAAGGACACTGTTTTTGTTTTAGTAATGGTTTAATGGATGTGACATACCCTTGTTTAAATGGGAACACAAAGTTTAATGAAAACTGTCCACACCCAGAACATCAAACTAAAGCTAGACTATTCAAACTTCAAAATAGTGGAGGTTCTATTATTCAAGAACGGTTCTTTAAAAAGCCAGGAAATTTTACAGGAACATGGGTAAGTGAAATTCACATGACAACGCTCTATACATGACCTGAGAGAAAAATGTTACTCCCCAAATGTTGACTTTATTCCCAATTTATTATGTGTGCATGTACTAGTAATAGTTTCTTATTTTCAGGGCTCTTGGAAATTCAAATACTGTCAGGCAACCTGCATTAAAGGATTGACAAAAAAATGTTTCAACCCATTACCACACAAGAAAATTAAAGACGGGTCCAAAGTGAAATAAGTTGCAGACGTTAATCTAAACTTTATGAAATTTCAGATTTTTTCGTCTTTTTAGAAAGAAAACATTGTTGAAAATGAAGAAATTGCTTGTCACAATGTTTTCCAAAGCTTTTTTTCTTGGGCGCGTCTAAAGGCGTCACTGAATGGGAATGGGTTAATGGAATTCAGGTGATAATAAGAATTTATAAATGACACATGTCCAATAGCAGCAGTCACTTAGCCAAAAACACACAAAGGGTCACAAAGATTTTATCTTTTCTAAAATACTCTTGGCCTAATAAATGTGTACTTTCTATTCAATTTTAAGGGTCGAATGGAAAAGGTAAAAACAAATTCATTAACTTCAAATTAGAATAATTGATTGAATGGGTTTTTACACCCAATGACTGAGGTAATATGGATTTGTACTGAAATATCTAGTTGTCTAGAGCATTTCTCCTGCAATATTGCATACTCTGAACCTGAATTTACTCTTAATGCTCTAGTATTATACTTGCATTAAAAAAGTAGGGTTTTAACAGAGGTTTTTGAATGGAAAAATATTTTTTGATTTACTCTATTATTGAAATTAAAAGCATTGTTGCTTTCTTTGTTTGACATATATATATGGGGCTTTTGCTGCTTTTCTTTAAACAAAATTTGCATAGCTGAACAGACAATTTCTGTTGCAAAAGCAAATTTCAAACTATTCTAGAATTATCTATTTGCAGGATGCTTTTATACAGATTACCAGAACTGAAGGATTGGCTTCATTATGGAGTGGATTACCACCTACTTTGTAAGTTTATCTTCACAGGACATTCATTTTGGAAGTAAGCTATACTTTCATTCATATAAGAATGAAAACATTAGTATTTGTTAAAGTGATCTTGAATTTTTAGCTCACCTGAGCACATAGTGCTCAAGTGAGCTATTGTGATCCCCTTTTGTCCAGTGTCCAGCCATCGTCCATCGTGCCCCGTGCGTCGTCCGTCATCCGTCAACAATTTCTTTAAACCACATCTCCTCCCAAACCACTGGGCCAATTTGAACCAAATTTGGCAGAAATGTTCCTTAGGTGGTCCCCTTCAAAAATACTTTAAAGAATTGAAATCCATTCAAAACTCTGGTTGCCATGGCAACAAAAGTGAAATTTTAAAATAATCTTTAAAAATCTTCTCCTCCTGACCCAGAAGGCATAAAGCTTTGATATTTTTCATGAAGCATCAGTATATTGACCACTTTCAAAATAGCTAAAATCATAATCTTCGGGTCCCCAGGGGCGGAGCCCAAGGGGGTTGGGGTTTATATAGAAATAAAGAACGATTTTTTAAATGACATCTCCTCCCAAACCACTGGGCCAATTTGAACCAAATTTTGCAGAAATGTTACTAAGGTGGTCCCCTTCAAAAATAGCCAAAAGAATTGAAATCTGTGAAAAACTCTGGTTGCCATGGCAACCAAAGTGAACTTTCAAAATAATCTTTAAGAATTTTCTCCTCCTGACCCAGAAGGCATAGAGCCTTGATATTTTGCATGAAGCATCAGTATATTGATCTCTTACAAAATAGCTAAAATCATGATCCTCGGGTCCCCAGGGGCGGAGCCCAAGGGGGTTGGAGTTTATATAGAAAGGGGGGGGGGTATAGACATGAAGCATCAGTTCACAGACTTCTTTCTTATTTCTGAAATAATAACCCATGGAAAAAGTTTTTTCCTTCTTTCAAATCAGCACTAAAGCCTTGGAATTTGTAATTAAGACTTTTGGATCCCCAGGTTTATAGTCTTTATATGTAATTGTGGCCCACTTGTTTCATAATCCTAACCTTAACATGAAATTAGACTGTTGAAAGAAAAAGAGCCTTTATCTCAGGTGAGCACCCCAGGGCCAACGGCCCTCTTGTTTGAAGGAATTCTGCTTGGAGTAATTGCAAGATATCATTGCTAGCAAAATGCAAAAAGTAATATCAATAATATCAAAAGAAATAACTTTTGACTCTTTCCTGTATGAACCACTGTCATTTTATCCTTGAGGAAATATTGTGGGTAAAAGAAGAAATTGCTTGTAACAAGCAATTTCTACTTTTCCCACAATAAGCTTTTTCATCTAGCTGTGTCCATCGTCCGGTGTGTGTCAATATCTTGTGTGCGCTTGTGATTGTGCGATTGTGTGAGGCCACAATCTTTGCTCAAATGTCTTGATACTTGGTATAATATCATAAATGGTAAACTGCCATCTGCAAATATTTTGAATTTGGATCAGCCTAAAATTTACTTGTGTGGTAATGGGTTAACAGACAAAATCCTAATATGAAGTTATTTGTGAGAAATCTGCTGTTTATGGGGGACCAAATATATGTTTCACAAAAAATATCTTCACTTCAAATTATATTCTTTCTAGGATGTTTTTTGAACCTCTTCCAATTTGGATTAGTCTTGGAATTTGTCCTTTGATTAGAACAAACACCTCCTTTTAATTGCAGCACTCTGTTAGTTGCAACAGAAATATTGACGAGTCTGAGTTGCAAGTAAACAATTTCCAATAAATGACTCTTTTTGATGCCCCCAAGAAAAGAATTTTGGAAAACATTGTAGAAAATGAAGAAATTGCTTGTTACAAGTAATTTCTTCATTATCCAAGATGTTTTCTACCCAAAAAAGTATAAAGAAAACTAAAATTTCATCAACTCTTACTTGTTGTCTGCAACATAGATGAATTTGGACCAGTCTTAAATTTCGCCTTCTGGTAATGAATAAATAGATTTCCATCATAAAAATATATTTAAGGGCTCTGTTTAGATACAAGAAATACTCACGAACCCTTTGCTTTCTCTAACAGAGTAATGGCAGTTCCAGCGACAGTAATTTATTTCACGCTCTATGATAAACTACGGGAACGTTTACAGTACAGTTCTCACTCATTTCGAGATAATTGGTGGAAACCTGTGGTTGCAGGGGGATCTGCTAGAGGTATGGAAATAACCCATTACTGGACAAATTTTTTCTCGAGTGATCCATATTGAAAGAAATTGCAGACGACAATTTCAAAATTAGACTTCTTTTTCTTCAGGCTTGAGAATTAACTTATCCCCACACAATCCTGCTTTTTTATGCCTCTCAAATATAAAGCTCTGGAATCATTGTGTACAATGAAGAAATTGTTTGTTTCAATGGGCCCCTACCGATATCCAGGGTTACTCCGCTTAGTTTTAGTATTAGAGTGACCTCCCTTAAATCTTTGGGTAGTTCCGGTGAAAAAATCGATGATATCGGTATCGAAAACATTAACAGGTTGTTGCCAGCTCTCACTATGTGTCATCAATGTTGAAACCCTAGATGATCTAGAGACTACTTTTTTTTAACAGCTGAGCTTAATCTTTAAAGCTAAGTGACGTTTTACGTGTTTATAATAGTAAATGAGCCGGCATGAAAGTGTATTTTTCGGATATAGCCAAATTCCAGATATACGTATTAATTACCAAAAAAAGAGCTTTTTGATCGAAATAAATACAATGATACTCACGGAAATACATTCCGTTATTTCCTTTTTTAGAAAATGGTTTCATCAGGGCTCTGCAGACTCCCAGAATTTGGGGAGAAGTCACTTCTCACTAGTCTGAGAATTGGGAGAAGTTTTTCAAAATGGGGAGAAGTGGTGAGACTTTCAGGAGAAGTGGATCGCGTTAAAAAATAAGTTTTTGCGCATATTCCTCATTTCTATCAGAAAATAAAATAGCTTTACAACCAAGTAGTTGCATTTTATATTATGTATTATGCAATAAACATAGAAAATACTTCTTATTCTTTCAGTCCTCAATAAAGATCTTATTCCTCTGAACAAATCCTTTATTTTACTTTTTTAGGTTTGAGAATTCAAGAGTTTTTTTCTGATTTTTTTTTTTTTTTTAATATTTCATAATAGATTCATATATGATAAGAAAGTCAACTAATAAAAAAAATGGAAAAAGTGTATAGGCAGTCTGAATGAAATTAGTAGTGTTCCTATTTGAAGCAGAAAATGAGAAAAGATTTTATTGTAACAACATGTATTTAATCAAACCATTACCAGAAGAAAGAAAATCAGACTGATACAAATTGAAAGAAGCTAAATAAGACATTTCAAACTGAGCTTAAATAAGAAAGAATGTGCCAAAGAGGGTATAAACATGTGGGGAAAGGATAAATTGCTTGCTGCAATAATTTCCTCCTTTTTCCACAGTTTCCCATAAAAACATTTCAAGATGTCAAAATTGGGGATTGTGTGGTAATGAGTTAAAGACTGTCCACTTTACCTGATATCATATAGGGCCTAAAATTGTCAATAATTAGTCAAAATAGGTCCTCTGTGATTAAGTCAGTTATAATGTGTAAAGGGTAAGGGTTACTGCTGAGTACAAAAAACCAGACTGTGTACATGCAGAGGTTTAAAGTTAACACAGGATAATTTGCTCCATTTTATAGGATTACATGTTATTTAAAGGAATTATTTACAACACAAGTAAGTAGAATTTAGTTTTGGGAAGAATGTATCATAACAAGAAACTCAGGAAAAGATCGTAGCAGCCTTTAAATTGTTTGCCATAATGTTCTTCACTTGTTACAATTAAAGTAGATAATTCAAATTGAAGGACTCTAATGAAAAATGAATTTAATCTACGTAGATTTTCGGCAGAATTATTTTTCATCAAGATTTCAAATTTTTTAACAAAATTTTGACTTCTGGTAATTGACACGGCGTCCGTAAATGTCGGCCATTATTCTCATTATGTGAAAGTAAGCAACAAACCTCGTAGACTGATGATAAATTAATTTACAGAAATAATTAAAACTTAAGAAGGGAAAGGATTTTAAATAAAGATTTCTAGTGCCGATAGTATACAAAGCATTGCCGAAACCAATCAGCGTAGGTGTGAATAAAGCAAGCATGTTGACTATTAGCTGCCAGAACATAACCCTCTTTCTGATGATCTGCTGGCCTCGCGACTATCGATACACGCTTGAATTACGATCAAAGGGCTTCCGACCGACAGTTGTATAATTGCACACTGTCCCCTACTTTTATAGCCACTGGGCCAGATTTGGTTATCACCTATCGTATCCAGGCGACTTCCCGAAAATTCCGGGCGACTTCGACTTCGCTTTGATCAGCAAATCAGGCGAAGTTTTATGAAACCAGGCGACTTTTTCGCCTAAGTCGCCCACTCTGCAGAGCCCTGGGTTTCATATGTCAAGCGGGGCTTTGAATTTATAAGATATCTGCCATTTTACAAACGGGAACTGTTACAAAGAAGCTCTCCATACGTATTCATTTCATGACCATGGGAATTTACCAAATACCCTTTTCATTGATGAATATGAAATAAATTTAATCAGAATTTCACTGCATGATCCTCAACAAGCTTTGTAAAGTGTCTGGAGGCTTGTGGAAATGATTGTTGCCTCTGTAGGTCCTCCCAAGATATAGCATTCGTTTCTTACCAATGGCAAGTAAGATATACCATTAATTTCTTACCAATCGGCAAATGATAAGGTCTAAGTAGGGTGAGCAGCTGGTGGCTCAGATGAAATGTCAGTTATGCTTAGTAACTGATTTAATGTTGAAAGTGGTGTTTAACCGATAACTTGAGGGCAAAATATTAGATTGTGCCAAATTTAAAGGAGCTGCACATGTTAACTTTAAGTTTATGAATTTGTAGATATTTTCATCTTTCTGAGCAGAAAACATTCGGCAAAATGAAGAAATTGAAATTGCTTGTTACAAGCAATTTTGTCAATTTGTACAATGTTTTCCCAATTATTTTTCTTAAGGGGCGCCTAAAAGCGTCATTGTGTTAGGAATGGGTAAACCAATTTAATTCAACCAACCTGCACAAGCTTTAGCACTGATATTAGATGTGTGCACAAATTTATATTTTTCATATAAACCCTTGTTAATCCTGGTTTATACGTCCCTGTGGCTTTCAAATTGAGAATGCATTGTAGAAAAAAGAATATGCTTGTTGCATTTTTTTCCTCTTCCCTAGTATTTCTACACTGCTGAATGTTTTAATTTATTGTTTTATATATCATCTCATGTATTTAAGTATTTAAGAAAGAATGAGAAATAAAAAAGTGGAAATATAAAAGAGATGACCGTAGGAAGTGTTACAAAGATCAAACAAAGACAATCTTTTTGAGCGTTTTAATCCATTTGATACCAAATTTTTATTACTATATTGAGATATATCATGCAATGACATATATGATACTATGTATATTTACTAAATATTCAAATCTTTTTGTTGTAAAAAAGTGATCTTAAACATTTTTTTCAGATTTTTCTTACTTAAACATTTTTTCCAATTTTTTTCTAAATGAGAAACGTTTTAAAATAGATTTCCTTTACCTCTTGCATTTATAATCCTATTTAAAATGTACAAAGTCGCAATTTCCTTAGAACTAGCGGGAATAGCAAACGACTTCCTTTGCTACTTGTAATAAGGGGATATCGGGTGAAAATCAAAAGCAAATAACTGATCATTATGAGATATATCCAGTGTATATCCAAAATACCACCCGTGGTCAATTACGCAATCAGAGATACCGATCATAAGCGTGTAAGTTACTTGGATTAAAACAGCAGTTTATGAGAGGACATCGTTAACTTTCAAATTTGATTTACCATTTAACCCTTTACAGAAAAAATCTCAGAACGAAAAAGGATACGAACGAAATTTTAATAGCCATGTGTACCGAAAATAATGGATCTTTCAGATGTGGAGAAAATCGGCGTAAAAAGTACTCTTTATCGCGAAATTGTTATTCTTGGTTGATGTTGTGTGGTTTCCTTGTTTTAATAAGTCTTTTCAAGTTAAAGAAGCAAACGCAATGATTTCCAACAAAGGACGCCTTTGCTATTTTTTTTTATTTATTTATTTTTTTTTTTTTCGAAAATGAGAAGTAAAATATGAAAACTGGATGAGAATGAAATTGGTTCCTTGGTCGGGAGAGAAAAAGATTAAAACGTGTCAACGTTAATATAAACTACCACAACAATTCCATATTCTAATAGTATTTCAAGAGTACTCAACACCTCTGTATCAAATTCTTAAAATTTCTGATTCTACGCAAAATAGGAGCATTTAACCTCTGATAGTGAACTTTTACTTAGGGACCCAACTACATTATTTTGCATATAATATATGCACAGAAAGATAAAACATTAATCATTTTTTAGAATAAGATAAATTCCAAATAATATAGTCAACGGACTCCCTTGTTAATTAGTCAAAAGAAGTACATCTGGGCAGTCGTGTGAAAATCAAAGCAAATAGCCGATCGTTATGAGATATATCCGGATACCACCCATGGACTATTGCGTAATCAAAGATACCGTCGGATTCAAAACGTGTAAGTTACTTGGATTAAAACGGGAGTTTATGGACGGACATAGATAATTCTTAAGATTAACTTACCATTTAAACCTTTGTAGATAAAAAAATAAAATCTCAGAACGAAATAGGATACAGACGAAATATTAAAATCCATTTGTAAAAAAAAATAACGATTTGCTCAGATTTGGTGAAAATCCGTGTAAAAATACTCCTTTTATCGCAATACTTTTGTTTCTCCCGTTGTTGTTTTGTCTGTTTGCACGTTTCAATAGATATTCTCAAGCCAAGGAAATAAAAGCAACAATTCACCATGAAGGACACTTTGGCTAATTTTGTTTCGAAAATGAGAAGTAGAATATGAAAACTGGAAGATACTCGGACGGAAAGACGATTATAACGTGTCAACGTAAATAAAAACTACCAAAACATTTTCATAATCCATAAGTATTACAAAAGTACTCAATATTCTTATGTGTGAAATACCGAAAAAAAAATTAATTCTCTCCAAAACAGACGCTTTTAGTCTCAGCCCTTATATACTCTTTGTTGAAATTTAAACCGGAACTACCCAGTAGAATCAAGGGAGATAATTAAAGGGCAATTTTCGGGAGAACTCCGTATATCGGTAGGGGCCCATTTAGGCCAGTCTAAACTTTTGCCATGTGGTTAAGAGTTGAATAACTAGATGTAAAAATAATACCAGTCCAAACTCACAGGGATTGCAGATTATAACTGGAAGTATAATTAGATAGAAAATTGTGTGCCATATAGAGTAGAAAAGGGCTTTGGAAAACACTGTTGAAAATGAAGAAATTGCTTATTATGAGAAATTTCTTCATTATCCACAGTGTTTGCTACACAGGGATACAAATGTTTTTTAAATCCCATCTACTAAAAAAGGGAGAAATCACTCTCTACAAGCAATTTCTCCTGTTACATGATGGTATCTACAGCTACACTTTTATTTGTGTTCTTGACCCTTTTTGTTCTATTTTCAGTCATAGCTGCAACAATTATAAGTCCCCTTGAATTAATAAGAACAAAAATGCAGTCAGAAAAAATGACATACAGAAAAGTCTTTCAAGCAGCCAAAATCACAACACAGCAGGATGGAGTTTTGTCCCTTTGGAGAGGCCTTGGGCCTACATTGCTCAGAGATGTCCCGTTTTCATGTATGTAACATAATTTTTATAATTATTATATTCTATGAAAATACTAGCTGAACAGTTTCTTGCCATGATATATGTTGATTTTTCCTGGCTTTACAGTGATGTTTAACAGGGCAGTAGGGACAGAATCTGCATATGAAATCACTTGTTCATGGCAAATTTGTGCATAGTTAGTTTCCAAAGGACAAAGTTCTGCTATGGTTAAGAATACAGAAACAAAAATTTTAATCCGATTCTGTTCATTATATTCAGGTAGGATTTGATCTTTGAAAGAAGCTTCATTTTAATCAAAATTTCTTCAAGACAAGTTCTTGTTTATTTTTCCTGCATTTAAATAAAAAATAATAAAATAGGTAAAAGTTATATTCAAAACACATTTAGGTAAAACATTTTCAACCATTAGAGGAAGGAGAGTATATATAGGAGAGTATATAACCTCTAACAGACATTCAGTTTGGATCAGTTCAATATTGAATATTCAAATATATTGGAAAAATCAAAAAGAATATTTGAATCAATTTTGCTTTAAGTTTTTGTTCGTATAACAAATTATCATTTTCTTACAATGTTTTAAGTTCTGATTTTATTTTTTCTTTACAGCATTGTACTGGCTAGGTTATGAGGTAGTTAAAGGTATTGTGCTAGAGGAGAGAGGAGAATCTAGACTTAGATTTGCCGAAAGTTTTTTTGCTGGAGCTATCTCCGGATCCGTAAGTTGAAGTTGATGTTAATTCTACCTTATATCAGAGAAATGATCTATTTGGATTTCTATAAATTATGTTTTTATATTTCTAAGAAGGTAGACTTAAGAGTTAACCCATTCCCACACAATCCCACCTTATAACCCCACCTTTTACATCCCACTAGAAATATGCTTTGGAAAATATTGTGGAAAATGAAGACATTACTGGATACAAGCAATTTCTACATCATCCACCATTTCTTATCGCTATAGATAAAGGGTTTAAAATGTCATCAACTAACAATTGGCATCTTCATCTTGTTTGAATTATGGCTAGTCTAAAAGCTTACCATCTGGTAATGGTTTCTTAATCACTTTCTTTACAGATTGCAGCATTCCTGACTTTGCCTTTTGATGTAATCAAAACACACAGACAAATAGAACTAGGAGAGAAAATGTTTTTTAAAGGTAATCAAATGAACATCTATTTGTTTTATATGAATGTTCATAGAGACAAAGACATTTTATAAGGAAAGGATCAATTATGAAGGTCATCTCTTGAAATTCAATGTCAACCCATTCCCTCTCCTCTTTTAACCCATTCCCACTCAGTCTCACTTTTAAAAGCCCCCAAGGAAAAAAAAGCTTTGGAAAACATAGTGGAAAATGAAGAAATTGCTTGTCACAAGCAGTTTCTTCATTTTCCACAATGTTTTCTTCCCCAAAAGACAAAAAAAAATCAATATTCCATCAGCTTGAAATTGTTGTCTGCAGCTTCATTCAATTTGGACTAGTATAAAATTTTGTTTTGTGGGAATGGGTTAAGGCTGTTGTCATGGTTTTGTCAGTCATGTGTCCCTCAATGTGTGGGTGCATCCGTGCATCTGTAAACTTCTACTTGAAAATCTTCTCTGAAAGTATTGCACAGATTTCACTGGAATTTTCTTTTGGTAACCCCTTATCAGATTCCATAAATGATTTTTGATGGGATAAAAAATATGGCTTTTATGGACAGGGCTTACTTCAATATATAATGGTGTATAGTGAAAAACCGGGATATCGATTTCGACCAAATTTCACAGGAATGACCCTTGGGCAACCTGTTATCAGATTCTTTAAAAAAAATTTTGATTGGATGAAAACTTGTCTTTAATGGGCAGGGCTAATTTCTATAAATGGTAAAGGCCTTGAAAATCTTCTTCTTAGAAAATAGTCTTTTGATTTCAACTAAATTTTACTGAACAATTCTTGGATAGTCCTGTATCAGATTATTTAAAAGAATTATGAGTGGATGTAAAATATGGCTTTCATGGGTTAGGCTTATTTCCATTTATGATATACACTGAAAACTTCGAAAATCTTCTTCTCAGACACCTGATGATGGATTCCAGCCAAATTGCATAGGAATAACCCTCAGAATACTCTTTGTCAGATTTTGGTTGATTGAAAAACATGGCTTTTGTGGTGGTTGCTTATGTCCATATATGGTATACAGTGAGAACTTTGAAAAAATTTTCATTGAATACATAACTTACTTGACTTTTGTAAATACTATGAAAAATTGGAAATGCTGCTCAAGAACTTTTTCAAAGAGTTTCGTGACTAGAAGTATTTTCCTGATATGGCAAAGATGATTAGCTTGTATTAAATTCCTGAAAATATTTTTCTAATTGGTACATCCAGGCCTATGGAGTGACACAGGTGCTCAAGTGCCTCTAGTCTGCAATGTTTTCCCAAGCCTTTTTCTTCAGGGATTAAAAATAGTTGCATGGAGAGGGATTAAAAGGGAATGGGTTAACATTGCTAAGTTGTCATATAATTTACATGCCAAATGATGGGTGTCGAGCAATTTTATGCAAAGAATTTTACATTTTGCTTCTTTTGGGACTAGTTTTTTTGTTTTATGTGTAAGCTTGATTAATCCTTGATTCTACCACTCTTTGAAATATAGCAGTTCTTCACTCAATTAAAGATAAAATAAGCATACAATAAAACAAGCAATTGTGACCCTTGAAGCAAAAGCACCCCCTTTCTGGGGAATGTGTTAACCTTTTCCCGTACAATTACTGATTTTTACGTCCCTGTGAAATTACACCAGATGAAATATTGTGGGAAAAGATGAAATTGCTTGTCACAAGCAATTTCTTCCTTTCCCACAATATTTTCTACCATATAAGATGGTTACTTATTGAATTGCACTTACTTCACAATGTCGTTCGCTACTCCTTTGAATTTGGACCAGTCCAAAATTTTGAAAAGTATTGAATCTGGTCAGACTGTGCAGACTGCACAAACTGACGAGAGTCAAAACTAATTTACTCTACCTTAGTAAATGTTTGTTCTCAAATACTGCATCTAATTGACATCTAGATATAAATTCTTTTTCAAGTATTTGTTTTACATAACATCCAGGAGATCCTTCTATTCTCTTTTATTAAATAGTATGTTTTTCTAATGACAGAAAATACATTTGAAATCTGTCCGAAAAAGAAGAAAATACTTATAGCAATTGACCAATTGCGACTGTCAATCAAAGAAGCAATCAACCAATCAAATAATTCATTTGGAGTGGAAGTGACCTTTTAACTCGGACTTTGGGTGACAATTATGTGGAGTATCTTTGTTTGTATGGAAACTTAAACATCATAACTGAAGCTTATTTAAGCAGTAGTTACAATATTTAGGTCGCCAACCAAATAATTTACTTATTTGTTACATAGTTCTTGCTATACATTTTGCAAAATAACACTGTTTGATATTGAAGCATAACTTCTTGTTGGAGTATGGATTTTGCCAGTAAGGTCAGTGGGTGGGGCAAGCGATCGGTCATTTGTTATCTCCTTTACTAACAAACTTTATTTAAACAAATTTCAGGTGATAAGCAAATAACCTCTACCTGGAAGCTTATAAAGAATTTGTACAGACAAGAAGGCATTACTGTTTTGTTCTCAGGTATTTCTATTCAACCAATTAATGACAATATTTGTATAAATTGATTACTAACAATTTTCTGGCCTGTCAAGAAAGGTCATGTTGAGTGCAATGAAAACTTTATACAAAATGTACAGGTATTATTATTTCCCTTATAGAACTTACTCTTTTATTTGCATCTTTTATGATACAGTGAATCCTCTTAATTGCACTCCTGATAAAGTAATTTATTACTTAATTGCAAGACACATTTTGCACAAACATTAGATTTGTAGAAAAAATAGTTCCTTTTAATAGCAACTTCAGGTTAATTGCAACAAAAGCTTTGACAAGTTAGTGTTGCAGTTAACAGGATTCCACTGTACTACTAAACGTATGTGCTGCTTTATTTAACCCTTGTCGTGCTGAACCCGGAATATTCCGGTATTGGCAGGGGGTATAGACCAAGATCAGCCTGCACATAAGTGCAGTCTGATCTGGTTCTACACCTCCTACTTGTATTTTTGCTGCCAGAATTGTTTATGAAATTTATTACTAAAAGGAATATTGATCATTGAATAACAAGTTCTGTCAGTGCTTTCAGCATTTTGATTTTACGACAATTCAGTTGGGTAATTTATACAGCATGACAAAGGTTAAGTTCTACAGAACATTTTTGTTAATTATCAAGGCCTCATTTTTAACTAAATTTTCAGAGAAAACCAGTTGTCTGTGGAAGCGCCTGCATCTGCGTCCTCTTTGACATTTATTAATATTTCTAGTATTACTGAGCAAATTCACTTAAAACATGGAATATATGTTAACTATCAAATGAGCAATCTACACCAACAAGGGGGATAACTTAATGCATTTTTTAACCCATTCCCACACAATGACACTTTTAAACGCCCCTCAATATGAAAACTTTGAAAAAAATTGTAGAGAATGAAGAAATTGCTTGTTACAAGCAATTTCTTCATTATCCACAATGTGTTCTACCCCAAAAGACAAAGATTTCAAAGGTTTCATAAACTGTAAATTTTTGTCTGCAACTTCTTTGAATTTGGACTGGTCTGAATTTTTATCATGTGGGCATTGGTTAATGAGTTATGCCACTTCTTCAACTTTGGAATTTTACCCACTATCAAGCTTTAGAACAGTTGAATGTTGGCATCGGCATGTGGCGCTTTTGTTTTTTCCTGTAGTTTTATGATAAATGTTTGCACTATGAATAACAAAAGATTTTGTGTAAGTTTTTATTCAAAAAGATAAACATAAATAGTGTGTATACAATTTTCTAGTAATTGCTCAAGATTCTTAGAGAGATTTTGAATCTAAAATTGAGGACTTCAGAAAAAATGATTCACTGTTTACATTAATTAATTTTAAAATTTTCCTGATTTTTTCTGTGAATTTCAAATTAAGAAAAGGTAGTGGGAAACTTTAGTTCATTTGTACCTTGAGAAAAACATTATGGACAACAATTAGATTTCACTTCAATGATTGTAGGGTAAGAGAATATAGCCTAAATTTATACCCCATTTTCATACAAATCAATATTAAACTGATCTAAAGTGTAAGAAAATGCAGACAACAGTTCAAAGAGGGTTTAACCCTTTCCTGTTTTCCGAAATTTTATTCATGTCCAAATTCAAAAGTTTTGCAGATGAAAATTGAAAGTGCATTTAATTTGAAAAATAACAATATTTTCTAAATTATAAAATCACAGGGACGTAAAAACCAGGGACTGAACAGGAGAGGCTTAAATTGAAGAAATAAAATTGTAAAGTGTAGAAAATATTGTTAGACACTGCTTGTAACAAGCTATTATTTTCTTGTGAGAAAAGGAGAAATTCCATGTGACAAGCTTTTCCCCTTGTTTTACCACAATGTTTCCCAAAAATCTTTCAGGAAGTTTTATGTTGTATTGGGTAATAACTTTTTCAGACAGGAGTGTTCTTAAAAAACAAAAATGCCTTTGAATTTTATGAGTAAATATGAATTTTCAATTTTTTTCTTCAAAATTTTCAGGTCTAACTCCACGACTAGTCAAAGTTGCCCCAGCCTGTGCAATTATGATCAGCACCTATGAGTTTTGTAAAGCATTTTTTCGTGAAAAGAACTTAGAAAAGGTAGAGATACAGGATAACAGATAATATTCAATCGAGATAATTATGTGTAGAGCATAAATCAACAGACACATACATGATTTATGTATGTCGGAAATTTTAGAGATGTTTCCTATAAGGAGTTTAACCAGCAAATATTTTATGTGTACAGCATAAAATAAGAGACACATGTAATTCGTGTACGCAGGAAGTTTGGAGATGTTTCCATGTAGGAGTTTTTATGTGCAGCATTAAGCAACTGACACATATGTATATGTATTTTATTGATGTAGCAAGTTTAGAGATATTTCCTGTGAGGAGTTAACATTTTCAGAAAATGATCCTTTCTCCTTTAACAGAAGATAAAATGTTAGACTTGGCTTAATTTAAAAAGGATACAAATAACAATTCTAAATTGTTTTTGTTATTTTTATGGAAAATTAGTGTCATTTTGGGCAATAAACCTTTTAAGAAAAGGAGAAATTGCTTTTTTAAAATTTCTTCTTTTCCCACAATTTTTTTATAGCCTCATTCTACAGTGCATAAAACTGCTGGTAAATGAGTTAATATCTGAAAGATATTTTAGCCCATGTCTATATGAGATATTTTAGACTGGTCCAAATTCAAAACAAGTGTAGACAACAATTTTAAGTTGATACAACTTAAAAGTCTTTCTCTTTGGGTAATAAAACAATGTTGCAGATGAATAAATTGCATGTTTCAAACAATTTCTCCATTTTCCACAATTTTTCAAACGCTCTTTTCTTAGGGATCATAAAATATAGGGATTGTGAGGGAACGGATTAAATTGTTGAGATTAAACTGGCAGAAATGTTAATTTGAGAAAAACAGAGAAATATATCAGCTGCAATATATATGAGTATTAACTGAAGAATAAGTGCCATTTTGAATAGACAACATTTTGAGTAAAGGAAAAAATGCATACAATAAGCAGCTTCTCCTTCCACTCATTATTTCCTCCACCATTCAATTTGTCTAATCATGTGGTAAATTGATAAAATCATTGGATAGGTTACTTTGGGAAGGTTGAATGGTTGAGTTTTGCAGTAATCTTTTCCCAAATTCTAAATCAAATAAAGGAGTTCGATGGTTACTGATTCAGCAATTCTTTGCAAAAATGCAAGTTATTTGTTATTGTTAATTATAGTTTTATCAAAGAACATAAACAGATTTTAAACATGTAAGCATTTTGAATTCCTGCATTTACCTCACCAGAGTACTCAAGTGCTCATGGTGAATTATTTTTATCACCCAATTTCTGTTGCCTACGCCTTGTCTGTTATTGTAATGTGTATGATTTCTTTTAATATGTTCTAATAAACTCGTGGGCCAGTCATGATGAAACTTAGCAGGGATAGCTGAAACCTTGCCAAAGATGCCTAAATGGTTGAAATCCAGCCTTGAATCTTTTTAACGCAGAAATAATAAGAGGGCAAATAAGAAATCTTCCCTGAAACCAGAAGGCTAAGGTAGGAACTCCCATATGACCTCTACTAATGTTGATTTGAGGACATACTCTGGATGAGAATTTCTTTTAGCCAAACTTTTAGCCATTTGAAATCTCTTTAGTCAATTTGGCTGAACTGTAGCCATCTTCCTTGCTTTATGTGATCACGACCATTGACCCCTCGCATCCATAAATTGTATCTCGGACAAGGCCTGTGTATCTACATTGCATGTATACTGTATATAATAATCCTCTTTCAATATTTCATATTTTACATTGTAACTAAAAGTTTTAAAAAATCTCCAATTTCAAACAATTTTGCAATGGCTTAGAAGCTTGCTACTGCTCAGCCGAATTGACTAAAGAGTTTTTTAACGGCTAAAAGGGTGGCAAAAAGAAATTTTCGCCCAGAGTATGTCCTTATATGAACAAACTTAGTAGAGGTCAAGTGGGAGTTCCTACCTATTAAATATCAAAACCTTAG
Organism: Fragum fragum; assembly: GCA_946902895.1. NCBI lineage: Eukaryota > Metazoa > Mollusca > Bivalvia > Cardiida > Cardiidae > Fragum > Fragum fragum. Next base: position 44,966,316 of record OX336372.1, read on the forward strand.
CCATCTGGATTCAGAGAAGATTTTAAAAGGATCTATGATGATCTTCTTATTTGCCCTCTTTTTATTTCCGTGGTACAGATAAAGGTTTTCTGCCATCAATGCTGTTGTGTGTATAAAAAAAACTTGCCATTCAGTAAAATGTATTCTTTGTAGACTACCTTCTGAAGTGCCTTCTTTGTCTCCCATCAATGGTTGGACAATTGTAAACCTTAGTGGGATAGCAGCTGGAGGCCGGGAAAGGATGTAATGGTAGTACTGGTGCGAGAAATACCAGGAATCAATTGTTAGGTGCTCCAGCCACCGCGATATAACTGAAATACTGTTAAAAGTGGCGTTAAACCCCATTTAAACAATATATCTAAAGTGTCTTCCAATTGGAACTCATTACTAATTCAAATAATTTTCATCTCCTAAAATTTACAAGCTAGCTCAGTTGAAAATTTTGAGATTTGTTGACAACAGTTTTTACAGTCTGCTGTGCTGTTGATACTCAATAAATCTAGAAAAATCGCCAGAACAGAAATTAAATCAGAAGACTGCACTCTTCCGCTTTTTTGTGGGGAACAAAATGTTTAGAAATTGGAAGATGTTCATGTTAAGTTAAGAACAGAATTTCTTCCTTGATCTTGATGGATGACTTTAATTTTTGACACCTATGGAGTTACCTAAATACCATGGTATCAATATTGGCCTGAAATTGTTCGAAGTTCTTGTAAAATGTTAGAGTTTAAGTTTAAGTTTTGAACATATATGGCACAAATATGTTGGAATTTAAAAAGTGTTTTTCCTCCAGTTTATCAGCTTGGCTGTTTTTCGGAGAAAACCTGAGGTATTTTTATCACCTTGGCGTGGTGGGCATTGGCATGACAAACCTTGGTCATATCTCTGTTGTTATCGAAGATATCCTCATGAAATTTGGCATGTGTATTGACCATCACAGGGGGATAACTCTAAAAGCGTTTTTGTAAGAGTTATTACTACTTTTTGGACCAAGAATTTTTGCCTTATCCAGCACCTACAGCCGATCGTTGGCACCTGTGGGCGGTACTCTTGTTATAAATCTGTATCATTTGTTTTGATAGGACCAATTTAAGTCTCTTATTGGTTTTCCTTTTGGGTTTCCATTCTCTGTCGCACATGTCTATTACCAGGTAAGAATAATATGAAAATACATGCTAATGACTTCTAAAGCTAAAAAATAGCAACTATATCTTTTGAAACATGTATATGATGGTCCCAGAATCAATGCATGTTTTTATGACTGCAATATAGTCATAGGTGGTCCTCACATTACAATGTCTTACTTATTTTATCATTTCTTTTATTTTCTTAGCTCCACTGGCCAAAGGCCAGGGAGCTATTGTCATGGCATTGTCCATCGTGCATGTGTCCATCTGTCCAAGTGTGTGTCCGTCCATGCATAAACTTTTCTTTAAACATCTTCTCCTCCTATCCCAATGGGTGGATTTTAATGAAACTTGGTAGAAGTGTTCCTTGGGCTACCCTCTTAAATTTTTACAGAAATTTTGATTCACCCCCAAATATAGGCGTAGCATATTTTCACATTAAAATCTTTAAAAATCTTCTCCTCTCAAACCATTTGGTCCATTCAAATGAAACTTGGCATGAATGCTCTTTGAGTGACCCTCTACTTAAATTGTTCAAGAAATTTTGATTGACCTCCAAATATGGGCGTTGCAGGGTCGGGCTTATTTTCACATGAAAATCTTTAAAAATCTTCTCCTCCCAAACCATTTGACCAATCTCAACAAAACTTGGCATGAATGTTCCTTGAGTGAACCTCTACTTAAATTGTTCAAAAAATTTAATTAAAAATCCTCGTTAACACTCTAGAGTCCACAGTTTTCATCAGATTCAATTCAAACTTTCACAGAATGATTGTACCAACATAAGGATCGTTCCCTTCAAATTTGGTATGATCCGTCAAGAAACATGGGAAAAGGGGCCTAAGGAAAATTCAATTAAAAAAATCTTAATTAATGCTTGTAAGTCCACAGATGAGATGGGGTTGTCTTTATACTCAAACAGAATAATTATACTTTTGTAAGTGTAGTTCCCTTTGGAATTGGTTCAGATCCATCAAATAACTTTGGAAAAGGGGCTATATGAAAATTCAATTAATAAAACCCTGTTAACACAATGAATCCCACAGCTTTGATCAGATTTTGTTGAAACTTTCACAGAATGATTGGAAGGTCATAACTTTCATTCTTTTCATAACAGGGTTTGAACTGTCAAGAAACACAGGAAAAGGGGCCTTATGAAAATTTCATTTATAAATCCTTGTTACCAAGTCCAGAGCTTTCATCGGATTTTCTTCAAATGCTTTCAGAATAATTGTACAATATTAATGATTGTTGATGTTTGCATTAGACCTGATCTGTCAAGTATCACAGGAAAAGGAGCATTATGAAATTTAATTTTAAAATCATTGTACCATAATAAAGTCAACAGTTTTCATCAGATTCTGTTTAAACTTTCACAGAATGATTATTCAATCATGAGGATTCTTTCTTTTCAAATTAGGCGTGACCTGTCCAGTATCATGGGAAAAGGGGCCTTTTGAGAATTTCATCTATAATCCTTGTAACCAAGTCCAGAGCTTTCATTGGATTCTCTTCAAACCTTCACAGAATCATTGTACAATAATCACGATTGTTGATGCTGACATGAGACCTGATCCTTCAAGTTTCACAGGAAAAGGAGCCTTATGAAAATTTTATTTTAAAAATTTTACATCAAGATAGAGTCTGCAGTTTTTATCAGATTCAGTACAAACTTTCACAGAATGTTTATACCATCATTAGGATTGTTTCTTTCCAAATTGGGCCTGATCTGTCTAGTATCATAGGAAAAGGGGCTGTATGAAAAATTATTACCAAATCCTCATAAACACAACAATGCCCTCAGTCTTAATCAGAATCTCTTCAAATTTGAATAGAATGATTGTACCATCATTTTGATTGTTCCTTTGTAAATTAGGTCTGATTGGTTAAGTGACACAAGAAAAGGGACCTTATAAAAATTTTATTACAAAACATCATTATTACAATAAAGTCCTCAGTCTTTATCATTTTCTTCAAACTATCATTAGGATTGTTCCTTTGTACATTGGGTCTGATTTGTTAAGTTTCACGGAAAAAGGGGCCTTATGAAAATTTTGTTACAAAAATTCTTGACACAATTCAGTCCACTGTTTTCATTGATTCTCTTTAACTTTTAAAGAATGATTGTACCTTCATTAGAATTGTTCCTTTTGAAATTTGAATTGTTCTGTAAAGTATCATGAGAAAAGGGGCCCTATAAATATTTCACTATAAACTCATTTACACAATAAATTCCACAGATTGATTGTACCATCATTCCAATTGTTGATTTTGACAGTGGATCTGACTATAGCAAGGGTCACATAAAAAGGGGCCTTATGAAAAACTCTCTTAAATATTCTGGTTAACACAATGTCCCTTGATTTCACCGGATTCACTTCAAAAATTCACAGAATCATTGTACAATCACTTGAATGGTTCTTTTCAGAACTGGGTACAATCCATCAAGTATCATGTAAAAAGGTGATTTTTTTTAAATATTCTAGTAAACATAATGAATTTAACTTTCATAGAATGATAAAACCAACAGTAAAATATCACGGGAAAAGGGGCCTTATGAGAACTTGAATTTAATATCTTTGTTAACACAATAAAGTCAACAGTTTTATCATATTCTCTTCAAAGATGCATGGAATAATTGTGGCATTCAAAACATAGGAAAAGGGGCCTTACAGATTATCATTCAAAACATTCTTGTGTATGTGATGAAGATCACAATCATTATCAAGTTGTCATTTAAATTTCACAGGACAATTGTCGGGTTGTAAGGAAAGTTCCTTTTGGAATGAAATTGATCCATCAGAAAACACAGGAAAAGGGGCCTTATTGATTTTCATTCAAAACAATCCTGTTTATGTGATAAAGTCCACAATTATTGTTAGATTCTGATGAAATATTCACAGAATGATTGTAGGGTCATAAGGTAACTTTCTTTTGGAAATGGAGTGGATCTGTCATGAAACACGGGAAAAGGGGCCTTGAGGATTGTTGCTTAAAATAATAAAGGGGATAAAGCCCTTTTTTTTTCATTATGCATTCTTCGAGTAATTAACCTCCCTAAATATCAGATTTCTTTAACTGAAAACTTGATAACCAATAGAGTGTCTCAGACCCTCATGGGCCTCTTGTTCTTTATCAGAATAGGAAAATCAGCTATAGTCTAATCAGAATTTGTGTTTAAATCCTATTTAAGTACATAATCTACATTGAATTACAATTCTATGTGACCGAAGTAAATTCTGGGAATGTACGAATATTTGGTTGCTGTATACTGTTTTCCCGCCATATGTTGTAAATAGTTCACAAAACAACAAACATGAGTAAAAGACGGTTGGACCAAATGGATGAGACAATAGATGGATATAATGGAGCGATACAGGCCCTCTTGTTTAGCTCACCTGAGCACAAAGTCTTTTCTTTTTATTTTTTTAAGCTCACCTAAGCACAAAGTGGGAGGCGAGCTATTATGATCACTCATTGTTCCTCCACCTGTCCATCCGTCAACAATTTCTTTAAAAATCTTCTCCCCCCCAAACCAGTTGGCCAATCAAAATTGAATTTTGCAGGGAAGTTCCTTGGGTGAAGCTCTACAAAAGTTAAAAGAATTTCATTCCGTGAAAAACTCTGGTTGCCGCGGCTTTTGTATATGGGAAATTTTATTAGCTCAACTATTCCAAGAAAGGGGGGGGGGGGGCTATTCCTGTCATTTGGGCGTCGGCATAATGGTTTTGTTAAACCTTACCTGCAAGTGTCATATCTAAGTTTCTCCAAATGCTATTGCTCTGAAACTTTGCCCATGTTTTAGTGACAATAATATCACCCTCTAGACAAAGTTTCATTACTCTGACATTCATTTTAGTGGAATTCTAACCCTTTTTGGACCTGTAAATTCTTGGTTAAACCTTGCGTGCAACTGTCATATATCTTTAATTACTCTATTTCTAGCAATGCCTATGCTTTGAAACTTTGCACATGATTTTATGACAATAATATCAGCCTCTAGACACAGTTTCATTACTCTGACATTCATTTTAGTGAAATTTAAACCCCTTTTGGCCTTAAGAATTCTTGGTTAAACCCAGAATGGGGTGGATAGAAAACTTTCAAATTCCAATAGGAGTGATCAATTAATTTTGTTAGCTCACCTAAGCACAACATGCTCATGGTGTTATTTTGTGAGACTGGAATGTCTGTTGTGTATCATCCATTATCAATTATTTCTTCTTTAAACCCTTTCCCACACAGCAAAATTTCAGACTGGTCCAAATTGAAGGAAGCTGCAGACACCAATTTCAAGTTAGTGATTTTTTTTTTCATCTTTTGGGATAGAAAACATTGTGGATAATGAAGAAAGTGCTTGATACAAGCAATTTCTTCATTTCCCACAAAGTTTTCCCAAGCTTTTTTCTTGAGGGGCATAAAAAGGAGGGATTGAGTGGGAATGTGTTAAACTCCAGAGACCACAATTTTCATATTGATAATATTTGCTCAGAATGATTGTAAGGTAATAAAGATGAACCATTTTGAAAATGGGAAGATTCAAGTGGAAAACACGGGAAAAGGAGGCTTAATGACAATTTCTATGTTTACAATCTAGGGGCACAGTTTGATCTGAATCTTGATGAAACTTACTTAGAATGATTGTTAAGTTTTCTGGAGGAAGTCTATCAAAAATGGGAAGATTCCACTGGAAAGCACAGGGAAAGGGGCCTTTAGGACAATTTCTTTGATCACAATCTAGGGGCCGAAGTTTTACCTCAATTTTCCTCAATCTAGGTCATTCTTGGTCCTCTTTTAGGCATTTGAACATTCTTGGTTCTCTTTTAGGCATTTGATTACTCTATTTTATCTGTTTGATTTATGCCTTTAACATTCTCATTGACATCAAAGTAAAAGAAAAGCCTCAACCACAAATCGATTTAATCTTTGTTTTATCATGATAACGGATAAATCATTTTAATCTATTTCATTAAAGATGCTACCGCATTTTTAAAGCATGCAAAAAATATTGGTTAACCCATTCCCACTCACTGATGTTTTTAGATGCCGATTGGGAAAACATTGTGTAAAATGATAGGTTATATTTCATGTTGTTAATGAGGCAAATTCCCACACAATCCCACTTTTTTACATATTTAAAGAAAAGAAACTGAAAACATTGTTGAAAATGGAAGAAATTAATTATCACAAGCAATTTCTTCAATTTCCACAGTTTTTACTACCCTAAAAGAAAAAGCAAATTTCACCAACTTAAAATCATTTTTTGTAACTTCTTTCAACTTGGGCAAGTCTAAAATTTTGTCATCTGATAAGACTGATTCAATTTCAAAGAAGTTTCAGGCAACAATTTTTGGTTGATGAGAATTCCATGTCTTTTGGGAAAGACAACACTTTGTGGATAATGAAGAAATTGCAGGGAATGTGTAGGAATGGTTGAAAATCAAAATCACTGGCACCACCTGAAGCTCTGAATTTTCAATATTTCTCACACACACACTCCTTTAACAATTGTCTATTTATTCCACAACTATGAATCTTTTCTCGTCCTTCACTTTCACTTTCTCTACTTTATCCAGTTTTGATTTTCTCGTAACTGGTTGATTCTGATTACTGTCAGGAATATTCATCCTAAATATTTCGTCCAATGACGGCTCGGTCCTTATTTCTGGTCCGAGGGATGACCATATATAACAGAGATTCGGTGAATTGTCAATAGTGGGGTATGGTGTTTTACTATTTCTGTAGTAATCTGATGGTGCATGACATACAAACTCCATATATTCCATCTTTCTCGGCAAATCTTCCTCAGGCCCTAAAATAAACCCATCATATAATAAAAGTTTAACCCATTACCAGACGGCAAAATTTTTGACTGGTACAAATTTGACAGGAGTTGCAGACAAAATGATAAGTTAATGTAAATTTTGATTTTTTTTTCAATTTTCTAGGTAGAAAAAATATTGTGGAAAATGAATGAAGGAATGTTACACAATGTTTTTCCATTAGTTTGTGTTAAAGGACGTCAATAAGCGTCTCTGTGTGGGAATGGGTTGAACCATTCTGTGGGAATGGGTTGAACCATTCCAACACTGATTGGATGGAATGGATTGAATCCAACTTTCACAATCCAGCTTTTTAATGCCACTACGGAAAAATACTTAGTAAAACAATGTGGAAACTGAAGAAATTACATGTAACTAGCAACTTCACCATTTTCCATAATATTTTCTAGCCTTAAAGACAAGCATCTTACTATTCTTATCACGTTAAAACTGTCATCTGCAAGTTCTTTGAACTTGGACTAGTCAAAATTATTTTTTGTCTTGTAATGTGTTATGATTAGCACAAACTGATAAAGGTTATGGAGTGCATTTAGATTGAAAATTAAGTACCAAATATATGTAGAAGAAAAGATTACGAGAAAAGGATAAATTGCTGGAAACATTTCGGTTTCCTCTTAGCCAATAATTCAATACAAATTCCTTAGAAACAAACATTTATGTAAATGCCGAATATGTACGTTATAGATAAAAAAAAGTCATATTGGTAACAACCACGTTTTTTTCTTAATTTTAGTCAGTATATTTTTTCAGAAATTACTCAGATGAAGTATTTTTTTTAAATCTACAAACCTAGTTTAATTTGAAGTATTTTTTTTTTTTAAATTTACAAATATTTGGAAGTCTATTTAAATGAACAAACTACAAACTGAAGTTGAAGTATCTTTTTTAAATGTATCTTTTTAAAATGTACAAACCTAGTACATAATTTGAAGTATCTGTAAATGTACAAACTACAAACTTAGTACATGTTCACGCTTATAAGTTGAACTTCAACTTTTAAGCATGTACAGGGCCTAAGCTTGAGGTCCTTGGTCAAACAAAAACCCTGTGAAGTATCTTTCAATGTGAAAACCTAGTACATAAGTTGAAGTATCTTTAAATGTACAAACTACAAATTTGGTACATGTACATGCTTATTAATTAAATTATCTTTCTAAGTACAAACCTAAAATATATGTAGATGGATCAAAATGAGTCCTATCTGTAGCCATAGTAGGTAACAACCATGTGATTACCGCACTTTTTTCATAATACTGGTCCTGTAAAAATCCTCGGATCTGAGCGTAATACACATTACTGTCGTCATCAACAAGTGATACAATGTCTCCAACCTGATAGTAGGTGCCCTGAAATGAGAGAACATTCTTAATGATGTATTCCAGATTTAAGGCGCGTTCTTTAGATTAAGCTATTTAAGATTCTTAAGTTTTTTAATCAGGATATCTTGCCCAGTAGGAATTCTACAGTGCAGGGCGAGATATCTTGACCCATTACCACACAACAGAATTTAAGACTAGCCAAAATTGAAAGAAGTTGCAGACAACAATTTAATGTTTATGAAATTTTGGATTTTTCAACTTTCTGGGTAGAAACTATTGTGGAAAATGAAGAAATTGCTTGTCACAAGCACTTTCTTCAATTTCCACAATGTTTTCCAAATCTTTTTTTTTCTTGGGGGCGTCTAAAAGCATCACTGAGTGGGAATGGGTTAAAAAATATTAAAATCTCCACAAAAAGAATGCACCTCTATTATTTTAAATTTGTGAAGTTGAAATAAATCGTCATTTTGGGTAAAAAAAATTGAAAAAAAAAGAAGAAATTGCTTGTACCAAGCCGTTTCTTTATTTTCAAGATTATTTTCCTGAACTATTTTCTTGAGGGGCGTAGAAAGGTGGGATTATTGTGTAATGGGTAAAATCGTTACAAAGGAACAGAATCTCATGAGATTTGGAGACAGAAATGAAATATAGCTTCTTACAATTATCCACAATGCTTTTTACTCTGAAAGGCAAGGAATTTCAAAATTAAACAAACTTAAGATTGTCATCAACAAAATCTTTGAATAAGGACCAGTCTAAGATTTCAATGTCTGGTAATGGGTTAAATCTTCTTTTGGAATAAATTATCATACTGAATGTGCTTCATTGAAAAGGACAAAGGTTAACACTTACATCATAAAATGTACTGTCTCCAGTGACAACTGTTGAGACTGCAGTTGGAGCCTTGACTGGTTGCTGAAATAAAGATTGGTCAACAGAGTTGATTTCAAAATGTGTACAAATAAACAACTCACTTGATGTAGGGTGTTCATTATTACCAAAGAGTCAAGAGTCATTGATCCTTGGGCCAAAATGTTCAGGGGTCAAAAGTGAAATCCCAAGAGTCACAATGGGATATGCCCCGGTAGTAATTTATAAAAAAAAAAAAAAAAAAAGATAGATAAATAAAAAGAAAAAAAAGAGTTTATCATATTTTTTAGCAATGGTGCAGGCTCAGAATAAACTCTGTCTCAGATTGGAACATTTCTCCAATCTGACAGTATTTTATTTTCAATACAAGATCAATTTTAGGGGACATTTACTTTTCATGCGTATATTATAAGTTTGAATCAGCTTTGTGAGATGATCAAACTATTCTTATTTTTCATAAAAAGAAGTGCAGATTCTTATCCAAGAAAACTCATGACATTTCTTGAGCAACATTATCTTTGATTTCATTTTACTTCTTGTTTATATTTTGTGAGGTTTTTCATAAAAATATCAGCAAATAAGTAAATTTTAGAAGAATCTGAACTCTGAAAAAGGGTTTCATCATTAATTTCACAGGTGTCAAGTACCTGTCAATTACAAACGTCAATGCATGTCCATCAAGAGGGTTGATTGCCAATCAAGCATGGTGTTGTCCATGATTGGGGTGTATATTTTCATTAGCCATTAACCTTTTTCCAATAAATTGGCACACTTATAATGACTTTGATGCATGGCTGATAATTTACAAGAGTCAATATGACACACAGTGACAAGTTTTCGACAGTCAAAATTACTTCTTTTTGAATTTCTGTGTGTCAAATGAAAACCCTTTTGATGTGTAGGGCTTTTACCCCTACATTATCTAAAAGGATAGTATGAGAATAAACAATAGCTCTGAATGTTGATGTCAATGCCCTACAGTAGATGCTTTCTAATTTTACTATTCATATAGGAAAATGTCAAAGTTGTAGAACGATACATCTTTGACTAAATTCCGGACTGTTCTGATACAGGGTTGTTTTAAATTGCATCCAATCAGTATATCAAAATTTTGTTTACCAAAGTTAAAGTCTTCTGGATTAGCAGACACCACAAAAATAGATTCAATACAAATAAGGCTGCCAGGCCAGGGCTTTTTCGCCTATTCCTGCGGGGCCGAATTTCGGCCCCATTCCCAATCAAAAACAGCCCCATTTTTTTCCCAATCCAAATAAAAATTCCCAAACCAATGTTCCATTTTTGTATTTTTTAAAAAAGGGAAGAATAGAATAGTAAAATGCGCTCGACACAATCAACATTATTAATTTTGGAATCGATAAAAAATTTTAAAGTACGACATGTATAAGTGCCGAGTAACAGTTCTTGTAAAGCTAGTCAAATACGAAAAAATTGATAATATGGTTCCCGCATAAGATGCTGGAAATCAACCTCCCGAAAAAAAATACGCATATTTTTGTATAGCTTTACTGTTAATAATAACAAATGAAAGATCGTTGTTTCGTAGTCATTAGTGACGATGTCAACACCGGCTGAATTATAAAAGCGGGAAATATTGAATAAATTTGCGATGTGGTGCTCACACAATAGTAAATATTATGTGGAGAGACTTTGAAAAGGTGATTCTAAATCATGTTTGAAACTTGATGCATTTGGCTTCACAACCGTAACTGAGAAAGGTGACAACAATTCCCCTAAACCTTTGACCAGTAATATCAGGAGCGATGAATCATGCCCTCATGACCCTGTAACTATTCCTGAGGCCAGTATACTTCTGATCAAGTAACTAGTGAACAAGAAGTCACTGAATCTTCTACCGTCCAGCATAATCAAACTCACACAAATGTGAGTAAAGAACCTGGCTCAGAAAGTAAAACTGGAGAACCCGGTTCAGATAGTGAAAGTAGTCAAAGTACTGATGATGCTGATATTCCCAAACACCAGGAAAAAAAGATAAAACTTGACTTTAGAAAAGATGTTTCAAAATATCATCTGAATTATCCATGGCTTTATTGGAGTATTCCAAAAAAGGGATTCATTTGCAAATTCTGCAAACTGTTCTCTAATGACTCAAATGTAAAATGGGTTGACATTGGGGTGGCATTAGGAAGTAAATCTAAAAGAAAATTACTAAAACACTGTGCTTGTAAGTGGGGGTGTGTATAAGTTAGTTTGATCATTAAGCAAATGTTACAAGTTATACAAGTTTTATTTTTTCCCAAATTAAGGCTTTTGTCGATATTTTTCCCAATTTGGGGCCAGGGGCCCTTTCCCAAAATACCTGGAAAAAGCCCTGCAGGCTAATAATCACCAAATGAATTCTTACACTTTTCTTGAATATTATCCTCCGGCTTTTCCCTTTAGTTGCTAATGGTTTTGAAGTAGTAATTCTATACTTTGATGGTTTGTTCCTCGAGCTCTTTCTCAAAACTCTTTCTTGCGCACTTTCACTGTGATTGGCGCTCCTCTTCACTTGGACGACACCATTACCGTTGGGTTCCTTCCCATCTTGCGACTGTTTTGTGACGCACTCGTTGCAAACAATATCACCTTTGTCGTTCTTGGTCCACATCGTTGAGGTATTGGATTTACAAGATGCACAAACTGGCTTAATTCCAAGCGGCATCTTGGTGTTTTACTCAAATATACGCCAATGTTTTTCTTTTGTCCGCTCGATGCTCGCGAAATTACATGTTAACAATATCCTCCAAAATGAAGAACGATATCCAAGGGACATAAATCTAATGTAAGTACCTAAAGTACTGCAAGATGGGTGTATATGGGTCACTCCTTATAAAACTTAATTTAAAAAATCTTAATTACTGCTTTAAGTCTACAGATTTCATGGCGTTGTCTTCATACTCAAACAGAATAATTATACTTTTGTAAGTATAGTTCCCTTTGGAATTGGTTCCGATCCATCAAGTAACATGGGAAAAGGGGCTGTATGAAAATTTTATTTAAAATGCCTGTTAACGCAACATTGAAGCTCACAGCTTTGATCAGATTTTGTTGAAACTTTCACAGTTTGATTATAAGGTCACAACGATCAATTTTTTCGAAACAGTGTTTGAACTGTCAAAAAACACGGGAAAGGGGGCCTTACGGAAATTTAATTCAGAAATCCTTGTTACCAAAGCCAGAGCTTTCTTCAAACATTCACAGAATGATTGTACAATAATAATGATTATTGATGTTGACATTGGACCTGACCCGTAAAGTATCACAGGAAATGGAGCCTTATGAAATTTAATTTGAAAATCCTTGTACCACAACAAAGTCCACAGCTTTAAGTTGATTCTGTTCAAACTTTCACAGAACGTTTGTACCATCATGACGATTCTTTCTTTTCTGGTCTGTCTGGTATCATTGGAAAAGGAGCCTTTTGAAAATTTCACCTATAATCCTTGTTACCAAGTCCAGAGCTTTCATCGGATTTTCTTCAAACTTCCACAAAGTGAATGTAAAAAATCACGATTGTTACTGTTTACGTTAGATCTGATCTGTCAAGTATCACAAGAAAAGGAGCCTTATGAAATTTAATCTATAAAACCTTGTACCACAATAAAGTTCAGAGTTTTCATTCGATTCTGTTCAAACTTTCAAAAGAATGTTTGTACCATCATTAGGATTGTTTCTTGCCAAATGGGCCTGATCTGTCTAATATCACAGGGAAAGGGGCTGTATGAAAAATTATTACCAAATCCTCATGAACACAAGAATGTCCTCAGTCTTAATCAGATCTTCTTCAAACTTTAAAAGAATGATTGTATCATTATTTTGATTGTTTCTTTGTAAATTGGGTCTGATATGTTAAGTGTCACAAGAAAAGGGGCCTTATGAAAGTTGTAAAAACGTCATTATCACAATAAAGTCATGAGTATTTATCCATTTCTTCAAACTATCTATCATTGGGATCGTTCGTTTGTAAATTGGTTCTAATTTGTTAAGTTTCACGGGAAAGGGGGCTTTATGAAAATTTTGTTACAAAAAATCCTGACACAATTCAGTTCACTTTTCATTGATTCTCTTTAAACTTATACAGAATGATTGTACCTTCATAAGAATTGTTTCTTTTGAAATTTGGTTTGTTCTATAAAGTATCATGGGAAAAGGGGCCCTATGAAAATTTCACCATAGAATCATCATTATCACAATAAATTTCACAGATCGCACAGGTTGATTGTAACATCATTACAATTGTTGATTTTGACAGTAGATCTGATATGGCAAGTATCACATGAAAAGGGGCCTTATGAAAAACTTTCTTAAATATTCTTTGTTAACACAATGATGTCCCTAGATTTCACCGGATTCACTTCAAAATTTCACAGAATGATTGTACAATCATAAGGATGGTTCTTTTCAGAATATGGTACAATCCGTCAAGTATCATGTAAAAAGGGTCCATATGAATTTCTTTTTGATTATTCTAGTTAACACAACGAAGTTCCCATATTTTATCAGATTCATTTGAAACTTTCACAGAATGATTAAACTAATAATAAAGTATCACGTGAGAAGGGGCTTTATGAGAACTTGATTGAAATATCTTCCTTAACACAATACAGTCCACAGTTTTAATCGGATTCTGTTCAAAGATGCATGGAATAATTGTTGCATTGGAAACACAGGAAAAGGGCATTGCAGATTATCATGCAAACATTCTTGTGTATGTGATGAAGTTCACAATCAGTATCAATTGTCTTTTAAATTTCACAGGACTATTGTATGGTCGTAAGGAAATTGCCTTTCAGAAATGAAATGGATCAACAAGAAAACACAGGAAAAGGAGCATTATGGATTTTCACTCAAAACAACCCTGTTACGTGATAAAGTACATAATTATTATCAGATTCTATTGAAAATTTCACAGGATGATTGTCAAAAGGAAACTTCCTTTTGGAAATGGAGTGGATCCATCATGAAACATGGGAAAAGGGGCCTTAAGGATTGTTGCTCAAAATAATACTGGGGTTACAGTTCATTTTATGCATTCTTCTTTAAGCAATTAACTTCCTTAAATATCAGATTTCTTTAACGGAAAACTTGATAACCATTAGAGCGTCTCAGGCCCTCATGGGCCTCTAGTTGGTCTATTGATTCTTTGTTTGATCGCGGCCGGTCAATTACTTGTGTACTTTAACCCATTCTCACACAATGACGCTTTTAGACGTCATGGAAGAGAAAAAATAGGGAAACATTTTGAAAAATGAAGAAATTACCTATAACAAGCACTTTCTTCATTTTCCACAAAGCACCAGATCTTATATCTTCGTAATAAATTGCATCATGACGTATTAAATTGTTACTTCGTAGCGTGGTGATACCGTGGTGATCGTGATCACGTTTTCTTCACCTTTCAGGGCTTTGAGTTGTATTTAAAGGAAGCCTTTGTAAACGGGAAAGTAATTTATATCAGATAGCTTCTTCTTCGCTATTTGTTTATAAATATAAAAGCTAGTGGCCTGGATGAAATGATGTGCTGGTACTGGTGAGAAAAACAACAGGAAAACATGGTTAGGTACACCAGCTGCCACGACAAACTTGCAATAAAATTGTGATAATGTTGAAAGTAGTATAAATCCCAATATAGATTGAAATATGTTATACTATTAATAAACATTGTATAATACCCGCATACAGATGCACATCTACTTCCCACATGCTTCTACCTTGCTGTTTCGTTTTGAACAAGGTGAAACTCAATATGGGATACCATTAACTTCAAAGGATCCAACATTATAATTTGTCATCTGCAATATCAAAATCACTTACTTATACAATGGAAGAAAGATAATAACAACGACGGAATATACTTTGAATTATGGTTATCTCCCCTACACAATATCCTCTACGCTGATTCGGAATGGGAGCAGGCGAACGACTTGAGTTACAAAAGAATTCATGGCAGACTCCTGATCACATTTTGATTAGCCGTCAAATTATATATCAATTGCTAGTTGATTTCCTGGTATTAAATACATTAGATATTCAATATTTATAAGAAAAAATAATAACTAAAACTTTGTAGCTCAAATCAATTTTAAATCAAGCAGACCTTCTCTCGTATATTTGTGAATATAAATGTGAGCGAATTATCGTCTAGAATTAATCCGCCATCGACTATTTGTTGTAAAAAAAATATATTATTATGTAAACATGTGGTTTGATAGGCAATGTTGCCTTTATTTCCTGAAAAAATAAAGATATATAATCCGAATGTACCAAAATCGGAAACGTCGATAACGACGGTAAAGATTGTGTCATGTCGATGTCAAGTCGTTGGTTCGGTTTAGGTAGGCTAATCAGGACAAACGTATGGGATCGTCTCTAAACGGCAGATTAAACTGCTAGCCCGCTGTCTAGTATCAATAGATCTAGGGGCAGTAACCCAGTCCAAACGGCAGATGATCCGTTAGAGATCGGTTAGAACCTAACCCTTTTTCGTTTTTAAAATTTAAGACTGGTCCCATTTCAAAGAAGTTGTAGATGACAATTAAAAGTAGGCACAGTTTGGAAAATGGTTAGAAAATATTGTTGGAGCTAAGAAATTGCTTATTTCAAGAAATTTCTTCTTTTCCCACAATGTTTTCTCACGTATAGAATCACAGGGACGTAAAAACAAAGTTATGCAGGAAAAGGTGTATAAATCTCGAACATATCCAACATGATCAAGCTTGTCTTCTATTCATAGACCGGTCATATCCTCTTCTACAACACAAGGACAACCACCAAAAAGAAAGCGGTTGTCTTAGAACTGTACCGTGATTACAAAATAACGTTCTGCTTTTTTTTTTTTTTTTTTTTTGTTCATGATAAAAGAAAACCAAAAAAACGAACAAACTTTTTACACATTTATTAATGTCCAAATTCAACCAGAAACACAACAACCAATAATCCAACCTACAACATAGAATAACCTGGAAACACTCATGGAAAACAACCAAGAAAATATCATCGACTATGGCAGTTCTCTCTTCGTTGTCTTTTCTTACCGATTTCTTGTAACTCATAACTAGGCGACAAAAGTTAAGACTGATCCTAATTCAAAGAATTTGCCGTGGGGAATCTAAAATTGTCTTTCTGGTTAGAAATATGGTGAGAAAATTATGAACAATTTAAGAACTGCTTGTTTCAAGCAAGTACTTCATTTTCCACATTTTCCCAAAGCTGTTTTAATAGGGGTTGTAAAAAAGTGGGATTGAGTGGGAATAGGTGAAATCAATAGGGGGAGAGGGGGGGGGAAGCTGCCAATAACGGTATTTTAATCTGTTTTTTAAAAAATTGCCGAATTCATTATATACTGGATAACTCTTCGATTCATTAAAAGATCAAGTAATCTTTCATTGAGTGAACAACAAAAAAATTATTTTCACAAATGTTGACGAAATGATAGGTTTCAGAAGATAAAGAGGAACGAAGACGGAATAAAGTAACTGAAATTCGACTTGTCTGTCAGTGAAATTATCAAATTTTAATCAAGCAAGGGATCTGAATAATTCAGCAAAGCATTAAAGATCATATTATTACTTTGTATCTTTTTTACCCCCACACAACCCCTATTTTTTCACGCCCCCGTAAAAAGCAATGTTGGAAAAATTTTTATGGATAATGAAGAAATTGCTTGCATCAAGTGATTTCTTCATTATCCCAAATGCTTTCTATCCAAAAAGACAAAAGAGATTAAAATTCTACCAACTTGTAGTTGATGTATGCAGCTTCTTTCAATTTGGACCAGTGTAAGATTTTGTCGTGTTGGAACAGGCCGTACAAAGAAATATCACTTTGTATATAAGCGTAGTCTGATCTTAATTTCCTGTGGCCGACCCTTGGTACGAGAAAAAAATAATTATCTGTTTCACAAAAAGAGAATATCCTGATAGTTTAATATCGCCAGGGCTGCCGTATTCGATCGTTATCCTACGATGTCTTTAGGGTCTAAAAACCATAACATAAACATCTTTCTTTAAAAAAAAAAACATTTCAGAATTGGGAAAAAGATAAGTAAGTTGCCTGCTTGGATTTCCGATCGTTTAATATACAGCTATTTTACGCCGAAATTAAGGAAGACAACGGGATTGCTCGGTTGATGTAATATGCATTGAACTTTGCATTTTGATGCCGCCATAAAGTTACCAAAAAGTTATTTCATCAGTACGACAAATACACTCACTCACATTTTAGTATCCAGAGTAATACGTTTTCGGCATGGTCTGTTCAGGATCTAAACTATTCACATTTCTGTGACCATTGGAATACTTAGACTTGACGGGCCAAACATTTTTAAAAATCCATTATCACACAATCCCGCATTTTCACGCGCCAAAGAAATATAGCTTTATAAAACATTGTGAGAAAAGAGCAATTTCTTATTATACCACAATGTTTTCTACATAATAAGGCCCATATTTATTTATTTATTTATTCATTTATCTACGTTTATTTATTATTTATTTATTTTCAATTTAATCACACTTTTTTGTCACACGCAACCTCTTTCAAATTGGCCCCACATGTCTAAAAATTGGGGCGTTTTCG
Source organism: Fragum fragum (assembly GCA_946902895.1). NCBI lineage: Eukaryota > Metazoa > Mollusca > Bivalvia > Cardiida > Cardiidae > Fragum > Fragum fragum. The sequence continues at coordinate 44,984,073 of OX336372.1, forward strand.
GAAAAGGTTAAATAGCTTATCCACGACAATAACTACATCTAATAATGAAAATCTGAGGTAATGGCTTTCTACCTACCTTATACTCCCAAGAAAAAATATACTAATTGAATCTAACCTTTGAACAACAATACAGCTTCATACGGCAATAGCCCAAAACCGACTCTACAACGAGTTTACTTATGGGTTAATGCGTAATAATTGTAATTTTAATGCCTAAGCGCTTACAATTTTCCCTAACCAATTCCCACACAATTCCTCCTTTTTACGGTCCGCAAGAAAAAAAAAAACCTTCAAAAATCATTGTGTAAATGAAGAAACTTCTTGTATCAAGCAATTTCTTCATTAACCACAATGTTTTATATCAAAAAGGACAAAAAGAGTCAAAATTCCATCATCTCGAAATTATGGGCTGCAGCTTCTTTGAATTTGGACCAGTCTAAAATTTCATTGAGTGGGAATGGGTTAACCCATTCAATTTTTGCATGAATGCTTAAGGATATAATTGGTTACCTGAGGTTCACACAAAAATATAGATATAAAACACCAATAAGATAGAAGTAATGATAATATTGTCCGTAGTTATGCGCTGCCATGTTGCTGAGCTGACTACCATCACGTTGGTACGAAGTGGGAACCCGTTGCACTTGTCATTGTCGTTACAGCACAGCCAGCAGTCCGACGACTCGTCCGAACACAGGTTGTTGCATTTGTTGTGTTTCAGGGCGCACTTCCGTTCTAGCTTTACCAGATGCATGTCACTTCCGGAAACTTCAAAACGAGCAAATGTCTGTATATAAAGAGAACGGAACACCATGATCATTCTGCTAGAATCAATTGACAGATCGGTGGCTACGTCTTCTGAGATCCGACAGGAAATTCCACTTCCATATTAAACGGCTTTACTTTGCGAAACTTATGGCAAGTAACGTATAACAAAAAAGTTTAAGCCCTGAATAAGCTGTAGTTATGACATTTAAGTCGCGTTTAAGTCGCAAAACCAACAAACTGCTTCACATAAATGTCGGCCAATATCGGAGTTCAAAGTTCCCTTTTGGTCTAATCTTGGTGTACATGAGTGATTTGATTGGTCGATCGATTCTTTGATTCACAAACGCGATCTTGCAAATTATATCTAGTCATACATTGGATTTTCTGACAGACAGTGCGACGTTGTCATTTAAGAAATGAAGAGAATATTTTTTGTTTACATGGAGGGATGAACCGAAAAAACTAATCACACTGTATGAATACGCACATACGCGAATTTATTAGCATCGAGCAAAAAAAGAAAAAAAACTTTACAAATGTTGATACTTTTTTGTATGGAACTATGTTGTGCGGAAGCATACAAAATGGCTGTGTGCTCAACATTTTGTTCATGGAGTTATGAATAATTGTTTTCGACCAATCAGATCGCCCGTTTTTGATAGACGAAACTAACAGTTAGATTATAATCGAATGGCAATTGGACAATGAGCTTTTAGTTTTCCATGTGTTAAAAATCTATTTTTGAAGAAAATGCCTAGCTCTTGAATTTAAATAGTACCCGAATATTTTAAATATTGTTGTCTTGAGGTAATTAAAATACTTATTTATTATTATTATTTTTATCATAATTATTAAATTCACTACCACTAAACAAGCTAACATGTTACAACGTTCCTTCGTTTATTTGACTAACTGTCAATACTAACGTTATGATCTTATCATCGTATAACTTTTTACCTCGTTCCCACAAGATCCCGTTTTTTTTTATGCCACTCAAAAAAAAATGGGTTACCAGACATGACCAGCTGTGACCTTGAACTTTGAAGAATCCAGCAGAATTTTACGCATTGTACTGATACTCTTCAAGGGTAACAACATGTTATCTTGTTTGCTTGTTTGAATGGGGTTTAACGCCGCTTTTAACAATTATTCAGTCATATCGCGGCGGCTGGGGCACCTAAGAATGGATTTCTGGTATATCTCGCTCCATTACCACCATTTCATCCTTTCCTAACATCCAGCTGCTATACCACTTAGGTTTACGACCCATTGGTGATTGATAAATGTCGGAAAGGATACATGCCGCCGCCGGGGATCGAGCCCATGGCACCCCATGAACGAAGATTGGGAGTCTAATCTCCTGTTCATGCAACGTTTTCTACCACATCCGTTTTTTTTCTTTTTGTTTTAGTGAGATGTCGTCTGTAACTAGTCTAAAATTTCTGGAAATATATTATAGAGCAATGCCCCTTACCTGACACATGTTCTTCATGCCACCTGTCGCCGTTGCCGGACACTCAGTTACTCCGACTTTGTACGGAGCAACCACACAGTTATCTTCGACTGTACCATTTTTACTGTTCCATTCACACGTGAAACATTCCAGGGCAGTCACAACACCTGAAATACAGAAACCATAATAACACTGAATTTTGGCTGGTAGAATTTTGATAAAATATATGTATTCTCGTTTATTCATTTCTGCTCGGCTACCTCGGCTACCTTAGTATTTGTTTAACCCATTCCCACAGAATGTCCTTTATAATAAATTCTTTATTTAGAGAAGGTAGCACATTAAGCTAACATTATACATTAATCAAACAGATAAATGAATGAAAAACTTATTTTCATCGAGGTCTTCGGTAAAATAAAAACAAGCAAATAACAGAACACCCAGAAGAAAAGAATAAAATGAGAAAACATCGTGTAGAATGAAGAAACTGCTTTCAACAAGCAATGTCTTCCTTTTTGACAACGTTTACTATCCGGAAAGTTGAAAAAATTTAAAATTTCCAAAATTTTAAATTGTCGTCTACAACTCCTTTCAATTTGAATCAATTTTGTTGTCTTGCAATGAGTTAATGCGGGCTTCGCTTCAAGCTGACTGGGTAACTGCCTCTATCGACACTAAACTCTGAGACAGCGGGCCATCAGTTAACACCCTCAGAAGACGATCGGGTGTTACGTGGTATACACAGAGCTCCATCTGGTCCTTTTGCTTAGCACATTCATACAAGATCCTGGTTTAACCCATTCCAACTCAATCCCTCCTTTTTACACCCCCTCAATAAAACAGTTTTAGAAAACATTGTGGAAATTGAAGAAATTGCTTGTAACAAGCAATTTCTTCATTATCCACAATGTTTTCTATCCCAAAAGATGAAAAAAAAAATAAAATTCCATCAAGTTCAAATTGTCGTCTGCAGCTTCTTTTAATTTGGACCAGTCTAAAATTGTGTCATGTGGGAATGGGTTAAGCAGTCACTCGAAAGACAATAAATTTTTAGTTAGGTCGGCCCGGAGCTCGAGCCCGCAGTCCACAGGCTTGAAATCGAGTGCTTCGCCATTTGAAACATTGAGGCTGTCACTCCAAAAAATGACCGACCTGTCAAATGATTCAGACCAGAAATGAACTTTGAACATTGCTGAGTATTTCTGTTTGGTTTGGCGACTTAAACGTCGTCAGCACGACTTTTTCAAGCTGTAGTTACGACGTTTACGTCTCCATCAACCATTTTACTATTTAGTCGCATGTTAACCCATCTGACTTTCTGTCGGAATAAGTGGGCGTGGCCAACAATCCGTCAATTGAGTTTATCAGGATAGATTAAATCTTAGAAAATGACAAGTTCGACACTTAACCCATTCTCACTCAATCCCTCCTTTTTACGCCCCTCAACGAAAAAGCTTTGGAAAACATTGTTGAAAATGAAGAAATTGCTTGGATCAAGCAATTTCTTCATTATCAACAATGTTTTCTATCCCAAAAGACGAAAAAATTCAAAATTCCATCAAGCTTCTTTCAATTTGGACCGGTCTGATATTCCACTGTGTTGGAATGGGTTAAAGAACTATTACGATTTCGTGCAATAACCGTGCGATAGAATACATAGATCTTTTCTCTTTTTTTGGGGGGGGGGGGTAATTATTTTTCACGAGCAAAATTCTTTTAAGTCCACGCCATGTTTTCTTCAAAATAAAATTTTGTACTATAGAAAACCATTTATTTAACGAGGGTAGTGAAACCAGTGACTTTATGAGAAAAGAATTACAGAAGGTCATTTAAAGGCGATCTTCAACTGACAGCCAATGATGCTTAGAAGTAATGATTTCATTGATATTCATTAGGAGCAAACAGAACTTTACACCTAATTGAACATTGCTCTGACATTGAATCGGCGGGACCAAAATGTCGTCCTCAGATCGCTCCAAAATGATTTACTCGAAAATCTAACGATGCGAAAGAAGATATCATTACTGGGTCTATGATCATACCGGAAGACAAAGGTCGATTACATTTTTCCCTTTTTATGTCAAGAGCTTTGGAAAGCAAAACACTATCAACCTTGCTCAAGCGACAACCTCTATCAATTGACCACTTTTATCAAGAGACCATAATCAAAATTCCCTTTTAAAAAGCAGCAGTTTTTAAGAAGTTGAAGAATTTGTTAAAAAAAGGAAATACTGTAACTAAATCGTATGTTATTTGAACTCATTAGAATCGTCTCATGTGAGACGATTCTAATGAGTTC